>NGZO01000001.1:3951369-4180724 GCA_002215965.1 Aspergillus persii
AAAAAAAAAAAAAAAAAAACGGAGATGACGATAGCGAAAGATGGCAGTTAAGCTGTTTTGGGCGAATCGGTGTGGAAAGGATGGATGCTCGGTGGAACCGCAGGCAGTTGGAGAAGAAGAGGAGCTGCAGTCCCGTGAGGGGAGCTAATTTCCTCAGGCCGCACGAGGACGGGCAACGAACCGGTGAGGGGGAAATTCTACGGAGTGCTAAAGAGTTGATAACTGCGATGAGGAGGATTGAGACCGTGACTGTGACTACTCCGTATGACTATGACTCTTCGAGAGGTGGCCAAGTGGATACCTTCACTGTTCAGAGGAAGCTTTTCCATCTCCAAATTCCAATAACCTGCCTAGGGAGTGCCCGGAAGAGTCGGGCAGAAGAGAACCACTCTTACGGAGGACAGAGTATTATTCGAAATATTATTACCACTATCATGAGCATGATCAGGATCTATTATTAGTATTATCAGTATTATTATTCCTCGATTCTCTTCTGTTTAACTAGATAACTAACCAGTTTGTTAACTAACTAACTAACTAACTAACTAGTTTTTTACTTCTCGGCTGAGTCATCTGCCCTACGGTCCCTCCCGAGGTTCTCGCCGGCTTCACCCGCATCTAGACTCGCTCGCCTTCTAATCAAGTCAATCTAGACTTATCGTCATGAGGTGGCACGGTGAGAATCCGGGGAGCTTACCCTGCTCCACTCTGCTGTTGCGTTATTGCCCGTTCGATATTGTCTTCATCAGTACCTCGGTTGTTGGAATGTCATGATCACGTCGCTAGCTGCCTGAATACTCCGTAAATATATCGATTGCGCTATGGTTGCAAGATCTCGGGCATTGTGACGTAATTTGTGGCCAGGTAGATCAAAACTCAGGCTATTTTATATACTGCATTTAGTTAAGGTTGCAGCTCTCCCTATATATAATATAAATTATTTTGTATGGCATAGCATATGGGATGCTCTCTCGTCAGCAGGAAAGAGTGGTTGCTGGCATATTAATACTCTCTTTATATATAGATGCGCTAGAAATCCATAATTCACACCCGTTGGTGTTTTCTACAGAAGACAATACAGGTATATTATATTCACTCAAATGTCCCCTTGCCTCAAAATCGAGAATGCATAGTTTGAAAATTATTAACAGGATATCATGTATAACCCAGCACTCAAAGCCCCAATGAATTCAAACTTGGCTCAAGAGCACGCAAACCAGTAGTAAATTAACTTTCGCAAGATATGTAACCAATCGCCTACCCATCGCCACGTCTACATACAAATACTTGTTTATATCTATATACCTACCACATATCGTGTCCTGGTTCTCGGCCAACACAGGACATCCTCAAAGACTAGTGTCAGCGTCATCTTTAACACATATACCCAACACACACAAGCTACTCTGTACATTCTCATGACACCGCAAGCTACCTTCCTACTACCCACAGAGTATACGAAGAGCACCCGAAGCACCGACCAACCACAAAAACACAACAAGAAAGGACAGCAAAACCAAAACCCAGGAATAATCTGATCAATCATGTCAGCCGTCTTCTCGAACATAAATTACCTATCTACGTACGCATATTGTACAAAATATGTGAAATTTATGCCCAAAGCGCCTCACATTCACACGTCAAAAGTGCATAAAACCCTACATAGTAAGCAACGCAGATGAAAAGCCGATTCACGATCCGACTCGCCAGATATCCAGGCAACCAACAGCCTTTCCAGTCTTATGGTCCGTACATAGGACTATTGGAACCGCGCAGCTGCAAGCCTGTTTACCTAAGTGGCTTGCTTATTATGAACTGTACAGTACATACTTGGAGCTAAAGAAGCAGGTAGGTAGTCTGTGAATCGACAGGTCAACTATCTCCATGTTTACTTTTTCCCCTGTCTTAGTTTCGTACTTTTATATGTTAAGAGTATTTGTGCTTGAGAATATGTAAGTACCGAGTAGGTGGCAAGAAAAGAAACGATGCGCAAGCAGAAGGCGATTATTTATTGGATTAGCCAAACATATAACGATATCTGCACGATGAAACACATAATCGACAAGCCATGCATATACATACATACCATAACTGGCAATGTCGTCGGGAAAAGAAGAACTACCGGAGTATATACAACTTAGTTATGCCTGTCGACCCCTTGTCGAGCAATCAAGCCGCGGAATATTGGGCAAAAATAGCTTCGTGGCTTCGATTGCCGTCCACACAAACAATAAACAGGGACGCGATCAACGCCCTACAAACAGGTTTAGATACTCTCCTACTAACTGTAGATATGTCCCATGACATAGGTAGTTGGGCCGGACGCTTAGGATATAGCTCCGGTGCAATAACATTGCACAGGACGGGTGCAGATTATGAATGTACAGTACTGGGCAGCTTTGATATCCGAATCGGGTATGTAGGTGGCAGTCAGGTTACGCAAAAGTGTACATATGCGTCGTATTTTCGTTCCTTATTCGGGGACATGTATTTCCTGTACGAAGTCGTTGGAATCTCAAGGTTTCCCTGGCTTGGGCCTAACTTGCCGGCATACTCTTGTGTGTACAGACTCCGCTTCTACCTACCCCGTACCCCGTCACGGCTTACATACATAATCTCAGTTTGTGTAAAAGAGGCGGCACGGTTGGGATTCCTCCTGCTGTTGCATCATCTGAGACCCAGAGCTGGATGCATCGTCATGTAAGTCAAAGAAAGCCCGCATCTTTTCTCGTTCCAAAAGTACCGGGCCTAATTGACCATCCGAGCAACATTCGGCTTTCGTTTCGGTCTGGTCTGGCCTGATATTGATTAGCCCGACCTAACCTAACCTAATCCTTGCCCGGCTGATAAATAGGAGACAGGTCCAGTGTAAGGTGACACTCTGTATGTCTTCCTTCTCTTTCACATCACCGACTCATAGCCGAATACCCCGAGCTTACAGGAAAGCCACAGTACAATAAAGAAAACCGACCGATTCCAGCCGCCCGTGCAGCCCGCTCCCAAGAGCTCGTCAGGAGACGGGCGCGTCCACGGCTGCTATTTCCTTATTGTCTCTCCGGTCCACGGACAGACCGGACTTTACCATGGCATGCACGTCTTCGTGACAATAGGCGACATTATGAGGTGGAAAATCGAGACCGATAGGAGGCTAGTGGCAGCGGTCGCTTTCCAAGATCCAGCCGCGCTTGAAGCTTCCTTTTTGTGTGAACAGGCTCAGTGCTGCGCAATCAGATGGCGTGACGTACCTTTGATCTTCGCGAGCGGCCAACCGTCACCTTATCGCTAGGGAAAAGGGAGAAGAAAAAGAATTAGAAAAAGAAAAATAGAAAGAACAAAAGAATCTTCCGCACGCAGCAGTATCAACGTTGCCTTTCTGTATCACGTTCCTGGGCACCAGAAAATTCGGGATGCAGATAAAGAAGAGCATCGGGCAAAGCCGTAGCTTGTCTGCCTGGCGATTGCGGATAGGACGGCCATTCTAGATTGTCTTTGCTGGATATGTTTTAAACGGGGACAGCTGATCTGCGTTTGGGGGAGCTGTAGGACGGTAAGCGACTATCTTTATCCAACGTCGTCAGCAGCGTACCATGGAATCGGTGATACCGAATTGCGCCCAGCTCTGTTGGTGCGTCTGATGGTGAAAGGTTGGATCAAGGACATCGAGATCCCGGGCAATGCATATAATTTCTTTTTCCCCTTTTCTTCTTCTTCTTTGTGTCACCGCTTGGTCCGTCGGAATCGACGCATACGAAGTATATACCGCTGGCGAGGCCGATGATCATTCATGGGGAGGGGCAGGTCTTGAGGCAGGTCTTGAGTCCTTTGTGTTGTACATGCAAAGAACAAACATGTGGCTTGCAGGCGATCTCTATGATTTATGCCAGAACCGGATGCCTAGTCGTCGGTTAATTGTGGGAAAAAGAAAAAGAAAAAGAAAAATCAAAGGCGCCAAATTAATGGATTGACGGTCGAATCGAGTAATTTCCAACTCTCAGATGGTTGGCCAAAAAGGTGTCACCGTTGGACGGTATTGAAAAGCAGCAAGATGGCCGAGATAGGCTTTCAGTGATCAATGAAGCGTTCAATAGCCCCGACGTTATATTGTTCCAACAGCCATGGTTTAGGGCGATGGATGCTACACAGCCGCCAAAAGGGAATTTGTAAGGATTGGTAAGTTGAAGGACGCGGAAAAGCATCAATCACCAGGTAAGTCAATCATTCTGCAATAGCCAGGCCGCCACCAAGCCCCTGGCATGGCATGGGCCAACCAAAGTACGAGCGGTTCGTAATACGAAAGCGTCCAGGAGGACACGATGCAGAAGAATAACGAAAGAAAGAATGAATGAATGAAAGAGAGAGAGAGAGAGAAAGAAAGAAAGATGAAATTGATTGAGGGCTGCATTGGGCAACTCGGCGCTAAGCCCAATCAGGCTATATTGAAGTGGCCCCCGCCTTCTGAAGTCGCGATTCAGAATTCATGTTTATTACACAGTATTTGGTAAAGGAGTTGGGACCGCGGGGCTGGACGACACAACCATCATCGCGCACCCTCGACTCGACTCGACGCCGGCGAGCTGCAGAGTAAAGTTCCGAGTTTGCTGGCGTTGGCCGGCGGTCTTGAACCCAAATGGCTCGCGGACACCGGCTGGCCAGGGGGGTCTACGCGCCGCCAAATCACACACGGCGGTCGTTTGAGACAGGCCATGCAAAGTACAAGCATGTCTGCGTGTGACTGGAAAATGTGATCTCGTCTCCGCTACCTGAATGTGGCGAAGGCACCGAGAGCAAAGACCATGAAGGTCGTGGTGATGATGGTGATGATGTTGATGAATCATTTGAAGATGGCAGGATGCATCCGGGTCGGCGCTAGTTGGTTGGTTTGGTTGCTGTTCCTTAATACCTCGCTCCTGTTAATTTTCTTATTATATATTTTTATTTATTTTAATTTTTGCTTTTTTGATAGACCGACCAGGGGAGACTAGTATCTTCCATAGTACGGAGGAGCAGCCTCGCTTGGATCCCTGGCCCGGCACCTTCGTGGTTAGCAGGGGTTCCTGATGCCCTCGCTCACCCCCCTTAAGCCAGGCGAGGAGGGTCAAGAGGTCAAGTTCACCGGGGGAAGGATCGGATCGTCCCCCTCTTGTCAATTCGAATGGCGATTCCGGCAGAATTCCGGTCGTAGGAAGTTGTTGGGGGGGTTGATTTCGGAAGAATGAGGAGAAACAAAAAAGTAAACATGATCTAAATGCCCGGGTTGTTTATGATAAAATTATTCGCTCCGTGCTGAAATCGACTCGGTCGCTTCGCTGTACTTTTAATCTTAATCATCATCATCATATTTCCGTCCTGTGTATCCCTACTCCGTACTCCATATGTAGTTGAACATGAAGGGCGCGGGAGGTTTCTGTCTGTCAAGCCCCGAAGCCGCCGTTCTATTGCCATCATGGACATATCCACAATCCACATTCACCCCACCGGAAGAGAGGAATGAGTCGGTGGTCGGAGCTTCTGGTTAAAGGGGGACCCGGGGGGAGGGGAGTTAAGGCATCTCCAATTCTGTGGCGGAAGAGACCGGCTTCCCTGCCCCCCCCATGTCCGCAATTTGGAAACGAAATCTAGACTGTTGTCCAAGTGGCGGTGATAGACATCAGACGTCAAGGGGGGAGAGTCAAGAAACACAAACAGAGGCAAAGGAATGAGAAATTTCCTGATTCCATGCATTACTAAGGGGGTTAACCCCTAAGGAGCCCAGCCCGGGCCTTACGTATTGGTTTAGGGCGATCCACAGACTTTTTGGAGCTCGTTGGCCGGTTGACTACATACGAGGTACGTCGGAGATACTTACAGAGTACGCCTGGCGTTGTCCGAAGCGCATGTAAGTCCCACGCATGGTGCACATCACGGACAGCCTACAGGCGATGGATCCAGATGACTGGAGGGTGGATTACGTTGTTGCAACATGGTACACGGAAACCCTAAGGAAGAAGAACTCCGTAACTGCTATTATTATGAATTTATGAATATTATTTATTATTATTGTCTCCCCGATGTTTGCTTTCTCCGTACTGCGTAGTGTTTGCTGAATGGAGGATCCAGAGTTTCTATTTCTGATTCCACCGCGTCGATCCAGCGCCGTGGGCACCTGGTTTCCTGGTGAGACAAGATTCGTAAGGGCTTTTCCAGAATGTATTAAATCAGCGTGGCCAGAAAGGCTCAGCTGATTTTTCCCGGGTTTGGGAGTCTGGACCAAGCAGGTACCATCGTGGTACTTTTTTAGCAAGCCGAGGGGGAGAGAGAGGGACGGAGTACTCTGTATGCGTACGGAGTACGTAGGACACGGCATCGTCGTAATTTCAAACCGAACAGAATTAAAATCGCTAATCATTCAGCCGGGCGGGGAACGGTTTCACGCTGCCAGAGGAATTCCATAGGAACGTCGCTTGGGAGACTGGGCAGCGAGGATAAATTAGATCCATCAATAATGCGTCCATCAATCAAATGGAAAAGCACGGGGTATCTTTGGCCTCCAGGCGGGCTGTCGGAGATATCAATCTCTGAAAATAACCACCCTGCGTACTCCGTACGAATGCTGGGTATATCAGCGACCCTTAATAACTAACTAATAATTACTGATTACAACAATCCCAAGGTCCCAAGGCACTAGGCTCCAGCTTCGTTGCATTGATCGCAAGCCAAAGCGGATGTTGGGTGGAGTTGGTTGGCTGGCCTGCAACATCGCAGGGTCGATCGCTTCTTTTGCTATGGCCTCCTAACTCTACTCAACCGTGATGGTCGAGAGCCCAGAAGTCAAAGCAATAGCAGCCCGTAGCCTCGTTGGGCCAGCAAGACGGACCAGAATGGAAGAGGCTACCAAGTACCCACCGATGCCGTTCCGCGGCTTCGACATTTTCGACTTTCCTGCTGGGCATCGCCATCATATCAGCATCATTATTACATCTGGTGATAGTCTCCTGACAGAGTAGTTCAAAGGTAAATATGCCGTTTCGGGAATAATGTTTTTCTTTCCTCTCTTTCGCTAGAGGCTGCTGTGCTTCCCTCCTTTCCCCACAGTTACGATTGAAATGCCTGAGCCGTTCATCATCAATACGTCGTTGCAGTCATGACTGCCCGAGGGGGATGAGAAGACGAGGTCAAACAAGCCGGGCAAGCCATCCTTGCTCCGGGAAGCCAGATCGACCGGAATCTACCTCCTAACCGCGTCCAAGGAGGGGGAGGAGAGAGAGGAACAGCGGCCGTGTGGTCTCGAATATAGTTTGCTAAGATCTGGCGAAACACATACACCACAAGGGTTGCCTGTTGACTTACCATTATTGGTAACAGCAAGGCGAAAGCGTGAGTGAGCACATAAGAAACTTTGAACGAAGCTCGGACACATAGGCCTGCCTCCAACCCATGCTTGGGTCGCTGTTCAATCTGCAGTGCCCTAGCACGAAAGGGTGTGTGATCCTTCGATCCTATCCTTTTCTACATATTCCAAAAGGCTGTATTTGTTCGGTGACTGGACGGTTGCTGAGGAAGCACACCGAGCCGCAAGGATTATAATGGTGTAGAGGGAGCAAAGGAAAGAAAAGAGAGATAGCGAAAAATAAATAAATAAATAAAACATAAGAATTGCAAGGAGCCGGGAAAGGCAGCAAGGTGGGAGGGACAGGTAAACTATCCGATTGATTATCCACGATGAAAGATGTTGATAAACTGGCCCTCATCCCTGGGCGGAAAAGAGAGAGAGAGAGAAAGAAAAGAAAAAACAAAGAAGAAAAAACGAAAAGAGAAGAAGTAAAAAAGCGTTGGTCCTTGCATCTAGTAAGATGTTTTCTTTTTCTGCTTCCTTTGTTTTTCTTCCGCGGATATCCTTCTGGTGGTAGGGGTTGTTTTTTCCACCCCCTTCAGTCTGGTGATGCTGCAATATTGTGCATGTCGGCGATGAGCTGGGGATGACAACCCACGCGCAGGTAGGGCACCACATTCGCATTGGCTTCGTGATGGGGAAAATTCTCCGAGTATCACTTCCCATCTGGTAGTAGAAGGTTTCTGCCTGTTATGCAGTGAGCCATACGACAAGACCCATTCATTGGTCCATGCGACCAGGTTGAAGTTCCCAGGGAGAAGCACGGAAAAGGTTGCAAATTAGTACAGTATGCAGGAAAAATACTGCACCTGGAATGACAGGGTTGGAAACGAAAAAGAATCTAGGGATCTGCCTTCGTTGGCGAAAACGAAAACGAAAGGGGATGGAGAAAGGAGGGGGTAGGAGGTTGTGCAATCTCAAGGTGAGACCTGATAATCAATTCCGAGGAATATTAACGAACGATCTACTCCGAGTACTTTGTGCTGAAGGGCCGCGGTATTCATTAAGTCTGAACACACGGTGAGATGCCGATAGAATCCAGCGATCCAATGAGGGGGAGTCGAGACGCCTCCACGGGCGCAGAGAGAAACTAGTAGTAGTATTATTATTAAAAGAAGAAAATTATTGAAAAAAAGCCTCGGGCGGATTCCATGAATGAGACCAAGTGCCTGTGTCAGATGCAAGAGCAAAATCAATTATCTTGGATGGGATTCGACATTCGTCCATGGAGACCTTGCATGGGGCAGACGACACCAAATCACGGCACATACGGAATAAGTAGGCAGCTGGGAACGGGAAGAAAGTGGGATGGGATGGCTATCATGGTTTAGATCAGCGTCGAGAAGTTAGTTACAGTTGAATCATCAGCATCATCATCATCATCATCATGGGTCTGGTGTAATTATAGACCGAAACGTCAACGGCAGACGAGTTGGTCATGAATCCAACCGAGTGCAACTGATGATAAGAAGCAGATCAAGTTATCCTGGATGGGTGCAAACTTAATGACCAGATGAAAAAAGATCATTCATTGATTGCATCATGTATTTTCGTTGTATTCCAGCGAGTGGCGGTGACCAAGATGGATCTGAATTCTTGAAGCCTCGGCCGTACCTCAACCGGGATCTTGCAAGTTACAACTACAACGTATTATTAACCTGCCGTATTATTATTAACTGGTCTGTGGCAATTATCGCAGCTCGATCCCAGCCCCAAGTTCTCCTCCGCCCAGCCTGTTTGGTTTGATCTCACCGGGCGTCGTGGCTCGCGGAAGTATGATACTCTGGCCGTGGCACTCGGTAAACTCACGATAGAACGTCCCACTTTATCCTCATTTGTTTCTGACCCGGCGGGCGGAGCGATTGGATTATTGGCATTATTGGGTAGTGGTGGCTGTCGAGTGTAGATCTTTCGCAGAAAGTAGACTGGATGTAACTCCAACGAAGTCCACCGAGATCCAAGGGAAGAAAAACGAAGCCACCGAAAATTAATCTACTCTGACAGCGAGAGGAAGTCGGCAGCACGGAGAAGTTCCATGACGGTCGAAGATGCCGGCTCTTTTAGGCTTTCCGGCTCCATCTGAAAATATCCCTTGTAAGTTAAGGAACTTGCTGACTCTGAGTAAGTTGGAAAGTGACCGGCCCTCCATCGCCGCGTAACTGGAACCATACAGAGTAACGCCCGTATCTCTCCGCCGCTGCGCCCGAAGGCTGGTGCTGGACGAGGGCTGGATGACAAACGAGTTAACGACCCAAGGATTCCTTCAGCCCCCGTCGTTGGACCAGAATGGGCCACTCAGGTGGTCCGAGCAGTTTGAGAAAATCGGAATCGTGGTGAATAATCAATCCTCTTGCTCCGATGATGACGGGATTATTGATGATGCCTATTCCTTAGATGGGAAGAAGTGCCACACGCGCTCCACCGTGAACAGTTGCAGTGCATCCTTCTGGACTTATGGAACGCCAAATTGAACAGGAAACGAACGATGCCGGGCCCTTGTCGATTCGTTACACCTTGTGCGGTGTGGCCCAGAACCGACCGAAATTAGATTGGAAGTGGACAGGAGCTCAGAAAGTGCCCACCGGCATCAAGATCGCGAAAACCAATTTGACCGGATGTTTCCAGGTGCCAAGGAATCGATGCATTTTGCATTGGGACCTGCTGCTCTTGGATTAGTGACCGGGGTTACAGGAAGCAGGCGATCCGATTGAAAGAAGGTTGAAGAAGGACCCGTAGAAGAACAGACGGAATAAAAACAAAAAGAAAATGAAACGAGAGAGTGTGAGAGAGAAATGGACATCCAAGTGTGCTTGAAGTATGGAATAGATCGATACTGAGACTACAGAATAATACGGAGTACTCTGAACGTTCTAAAGAGGGCTAAAGAGTATTCGAATCATCGAGACCCAGCGGTTATTCATGTTGACATGCCAATTATGGCTTCTAGCTCGGATTTTGCTTTCTCTCTTTTTTTTTGCCCGTCGGAATGATTGTCGGTGCCGCAGGCATCACAAGATTGGTATGAATCATCCGTCGTGGACAAATGGTGCCGGCGTTCCAAGTTGAAGTGTACCCATCCTCTGTAAACTTAACCATGATCATCGGCCGATATTTCTTGAATCGTGGGTTATAAGTGACTTTTGACCCCGGTACGATCCCAGTCTGCCCCCATCGGATGGAGGTGATTCCAGCTGTCATTATTATGCATTATTATGTGAACCGACTTAATATCATGTGGTCATATGGGGGTGAGGAAAACCAAATGATAATAATAAAAAATAGCTATGACTGTAGAGGGCGGATATCGCCCGATGAAGAGCGACGAGAGAAATTTGTTATGCATCACGCCGGTCTTGCCAATACATAGGCGCAAATATCTGAATCCACAAGCCGACTGGGTTCATTAGAATAGTACGAAGTAATCTAAATTGAGGTCAGTTCGGGCGAGGAAACAAAGTACAGTTCAATCCTTTAGCTCCATGACCATACTCCGTACAAGGTTTCGACAGGATTGAAGGAGAAAAAAAAAAGGAAAAGGGCAGTGTGTCAAATCACGGTCACGTTGCCAGGGTTAGGAGGAAGACAGAAAGTGTACGGAGTATGAAGTCTGAGTCGTACGCCGCAGAACACGTTGGCGCTTTTTTTTTTGTACCCGGTCTCTTCGACTCCTTCGAAGCGGTCTAATTTCCAGGGGGTAAATTGATGCTAGCCGCCCTTGAAATCAATGGTCGGACGAATGAGAGATCGGATTGATGTGTCTCTCTGGGCAAATTGATCGGCCTCGCCTAAGTACTACATTCTCCATTCGGGTAATCAATAATCAAGTGTCGAGAGAGGCTGGTTTCGCTTGCTGAACTATCAAAATTGGATACGCTCTCTCCTGAACCTGGTAACTAGTTGCCTGGGTAGTATTCATATTTCATAAGGTCCAGACCCTAGCTAATAGTGGCAGTAATAATAAGGCACCGCTAGGTCTGTGGACTAAAGCACGGTAGTGTACTCCGTACATGCGGAAATAGTTCCTCATCCAGAGACAAGGAAGAGGAAAGTCGTCCGTTTGATAGGCATCACCCAAGGAACTACGCTATTTGGGTATGGTGTCGATAGCAAAGTTAGTTATCAAGACTAAGAACTTCGGGGTCAAGCAACGAGACTTGTTCGAATCCAGTGTCCATCCCGGATGTGCAGGAGGCATATACTTTCTTAACCGGGCCTATCGTTGACGATCTCAGGCTACAAAGCTCTCAGTTAAGGATTGAGCCGTGATTGGGAAACAACCAACCGACAGGAAATCGGCATTCCTTTTTTTTTTTTTTTTTCTCTTTTGCCCTGAGGCAGTGAATGACGCAGTCTTCAATAATATGTTGGGATTATGGGGCATTTGAACCGTAGCCCCGGAGTACTGGCAGTCCCCGAGGACGGAATCGTCGCACTCCGTACTATGTATGCCCGGGACGGAATAGCCTCTCCTAGCCTGGCCGCCTATGTATGTATGTATTATATGTCTATACTCTGTACAGAGTACGGAGGGACAGTACGGGATCATAATGCCGTTGCTAGTTTTACCAACAAAGCAACTTGTGGTTTCTGTTTCCTTTTTGTCGTGTATACTCCGCAAGCGCCCCGTTAGGTTCTGTCTTAGAAGAGCCGGAATTTAAGCAGTCTGCGATCAGAAATCTCATCGACGTCTGTCCTTAGCGCCCTTTCGCATGCTAGGGGCCGAGAAGGTTCAAGGTGGTGATTGTGTCTTGGATTCATCCGCTCCCCGAGTAGGGATGCAGCTCCACTAGGTATTCTGTAGCTGCGGAGGGCTGCGCAACCCGAAAACAAAAACATAATAATGAAGATGATATCAACCCAAGGTTCATCTTATTTTAGGGATCGGGGTTATGGAGTAGCACTTGGCTTATTTTGTTTTTTTCTCCGGCCGATGGAAATACCACACTCTGTATTCGACGGACGTACACGAGCAGCTGACAGGACTCCAGGAGGTAATAATGAAAACCCATCCGCCTGCGCCATCATGGGTCCTTGGCTGGGTGGGCTTTTTTCCATTCGCACTCTGTACGGAGGAGTGACTGGCACCGAGCGGCGACCTATCATCTCGAAACCGGATCAACACTAGGAGTAATCTACTGTCGGTGGCGGGATGATAAGTCTGTGTATTTAGTACTCCGTATTAGATTGAACTTGAGCCTGGGATGTCGTAGTGCCCGCCGTGGAATAGAACAGAATCGGTAAGCATCAGTTGATGGTTCGGATTAAACACGGAACATTACAACTGGGCGGAGTGAGACGGTAGGGGGAGGAGAGGAGGAGAACTGGAGAAAGCAAAGAGGCGAAAAAAAAAAGAGGAAACCTGGAAAGGCGCCGGCAAAACGAGAGCGGTCGTTGGATGGGATGGAAGGGTGGATGTGGGTAAGTGAGACTCAGCCGAGAAAACCACAGGTAATCATGACTCGACGGTGGATTTTCTGAGGCACGTAGCATCTGCGAGTGCATCCAGTGCGACCGGAGTCACAAGGGGGCGAGTTCCCTACGCTGGTACAGAGTACGGTACGGTATCAAGGGCAGGGATGGTCCGTCTCCGGTCTAGGGTGGTATCGACGGTATCGACGGTATCGACGCGACAAGTCGAATGCAGCTTGGATTGTCGTTCCCTCCCCCATTGCTATTGGCGCGCCTCTCCATGCCCCATTCTGAGGGCTCTGGCTTTTCTCCCTCACAACTGCCTCACGGTAATATGGAGTATCCTCAGGTGTCCATCTTATCCATACGGCGTACGGCGTACCTCGACATACCTTACATACGCTGTACGTGCATAAGCACCCCCTCATTCTCGTTCACGGCGCGTGGATAACCTCGGTGGTCAATTGGCCAAACCTTCTTTGATCACACATTGTTGTGGTAAGTTGGAGATGCCTCCGTAGCATCATTGTCAGGCATATTTATTACACCCAGGCTTTGCTTCGTACGGGTCATTTCAGATTCTTACGCAGAGCACGGCGTGACTCCCTAGTCCCGTCCGGGTTTAACCTCCCCCTACCTGGTTTGTCCAACCGCCAACTCAAGTTTCCATCCATGTCTCCCAGCCTATCCGGAGCAGTTCCATACCTTTCTTTTTCTGTTTTCCTTTTTTTTTTTTTTTTTTTGTCTTTTCTTTTCTTTCTTTTTCTTTTTCTTTTTCTTTCTTTTTTTTTTTTTCCCTTTACCTGCCTCTCCATGACAACGCGATCCATACCTCCCCGTCGTTACCTACAACCAGTACCATCAATCCATCATCCGTCGCGTCTCCAGTCAGTCCCTCAGTCCCGTCGTGG
Organism: Aspergillus persii; assembly: GCA_002215965.1. Taxonomy (NCBI): domain Eukaryota; kingdom Fungi; phylum Ascomycota; class Eurotiomycetes; order Eurotiales; family Aspergillaceae; genus Aspergillus; species Aspergillus persii. Next base: position 3,965,059 of record NGZO01000001.1, read on the forward strand.
AGGCAAATGAAGTACCATACCACTCTTGTCGGATTTTGCATGACCCTAAGGCCTACGGAGTAAGAAGCCAAAGTCTCTGGGATATCCATCCCTCAGCCAATGATGGGCCTGGAGAAACGTCCCAAGGTGACGATTCCCCCCGCCCGGTAGAACTGGTGCGCGTTAAGTTCTCGGCCATCGACCACCCGCTAGTCCGGAAGTACGTAGGAAGGCAGGTCGATGGTCGGTAGTAGTCAGCATGAATTATACCATTTCCATCCTGCGGACTGATACGCCCAAGTCCAGCCGGGCAAGAGAGGCGCCAAATTGTACCCAAATTTTCCCATTCCTTTGCCTTCCAGCTTAAACTAGAATGGGCGATCAACCACACACAAAGTGCACAACCCCCCCCCCCTCTTCACCCACTCTCTCCCGTGCCTCCCGGGGCTGCTGAGGTGCTGAGCAATGGACCCCTTTGCCTTTGGTTTCTTTTTTTCGTTGCCTTTCTGTTGCCCGCCCTACTCTGTCCGCGGGTAATTTTAGATTTCCTTTCCTTCATTCGTTTTCCTTTTTCCTTTTTCCTTTTTTCTTTTTGTAATTTCATTTACCCCCTTCCTTTGCTCCATCCGTCTTCACACACGATGCAAACCCCAACCCAAAAATAATATTAATAATTAATAAATATTAAATAATCAAAATGACTGACCAAAAAAAAAAAAGAAGAGCAAAGGAAAAAGAGAAACGTCCTGCGGCACACCAACAACGGACGGTTGCAATTTGACGCTAAACCCAACTTATTATTGGATCTGATATGGGTCCTTACGAAGTCAGTAGATTATTGCATTCAATCAATCAATGCGAGCGAGGCCTTTGTCCGAACTGCTGCCCCCTCTCTCTTTCTCGTTCTCTCTGTCGCGTTCTTGACTCTGGTGCCCCCCCTTCTGCTCCTCTCTTTCTCTAGGTTACCCCCTTCCTTTCGTGGATCGCAGTGTCTGATTGGTTCGCCATCGGTTGAACTGACCTCCCCCGTGCTAAACGGCAGCTCGGTCTAGGGCTCTGTCCTCTTTTTTTTTTTTTTTTTTTTTTCCCCTGCTTTGCTGCTGACCCTGTTAGATAGTTGCTACCCTTCCACTACTCCGTAGCGTGCATCCACTTGTTCCTCCCCATGGCTCTTACATCAACCGGTATTTTCCTAATTTACTTCAAGACAAAGCATGAGACAATCAAACTTGGATGACCAGACCGGAACCGACCCAAACAAGTCCAGAAAGGAGGATCAACCCTTTGGACCTGCGTCCGGGTCAAACTCTGTCTATCCTGGATGGGCACTGCATTTTCTCCGGACAAGACCTAACCTACCCTGGCTCTTCTAGCGGAGTTGTATGAGCTTTAGTTATTTGCTGGATGAGGCATGATGTCTTGACCTCATCCTTCATTATCCTTTTTTTTTTTTTTTTTTTTCTTTTTCCCTTTTATTTCTATTTTCTTGCACCTCATTTTTTTTATTCAAAAAATTCCTATTTGAATTATTTCCATTTGATTTTATTTTTGCGACTTATTCAATTTTAAATGCAATTCATATATGGCTTAATTCCCTGAGAGGGTTTTGGACCATTAGCCCTTTTTTTTCTCCTTCTTTTCATTTTCCTTTATTATTATTGGACTGTAATTTTGCATTACCTTTCTTGGATATATCCTCTTTCAACTTCTATAACTGGATCTACTCGCGACTACTCTTCGGTGTCGCAAGCACTACTACTACTTTCCCAAACCCTCTCCTTCCTTTCTCTCGCTTCATCACTTCGTTACCTCCTACTTAATATTATGTGATATTGCCCCGTCCTGGGTTTTGGTCTTTCATTTCACCTCCATTGCCCTTAACCCCCTTCAGTGCCTTCATTCCATCGGACACGGCACGTTCAACATTCACCGGATCGGTGGTTGCTATCCTACCGCAGTCTTCCCTCAATATCTGTGATATTAACTATCCCCCCGTCAACCGTTGACCTATCTTGTGCTCGCAAAATAGCCTTGAGCATCTTTCACCTGGTGGTTCCTTCCTGCAGGACCTGGCCGGCATATTCAATTGCAGCCTTCTACGACCAACCCAAGTGGTGAAATTGAATTGTACACAGCTTGCTCTTCCAGAGTGTACGAACTCAATGGGAATACAGTGACAGTTCTTGTTTCTATCCAATAGTTTGATTTCGCTCTTGGAAGGATACCTTGTGGAGCTCTTTTACATCCTGCCATATGTCTCTTCCGGTCCTCTCCACGCAACCATTTCCCTCTGTCTCCCACCCGATCTCCCCCACCATCCCTCTCTACTCGCGTACGGAGAGTGCGACCTGCTCAAGCAAATCGCATCGACAGACTATTCCGGAGGTCCCTGATCGCAACTGGACCGCACCTCTGAGGGACGGTCTGCCAACGCCTCCCAACGACATGAACGGGGTAGCTTCTTATAACAGCATCCCGTCGACCAACTATGGGATCTCTCTCCCCCCATACCCGAAGCAGCCCCTGTACCCTCGTATGAATTCTTCGAATTCCGTGACATCTTGCGCATCGGCAGTTCACGCGCAGAGTCAGCCTTCGATTCATGATGCCCCGGCCTCCGAACCTAACAACCAGAAGAAAGGATCGAGCTCGGTGGATTCCTATCTGAAGGTCCCGCCTTCTATCAGCAACAGCAAAGGAAGTCTGACTGAATTCGCGGCCCAGGTAAGCCCATTTCTCTTTCGTCTCTTGCTGGGGGAGGTGGTTAACGGATCGAATAGATGACTTGCCTTTTCTGGTTTGAAAGCACCGCCAAGTTGAGAGCCATCGAAGAACGTCTGAATCCCGTGTATTCTCTCGTCCCAGAAGCAATCCCCTCCGCCGGTTTTCAGAAATGGGTGACCAATATCCTCTCGACGACGCAAGTGAGCCAAAACGTCATTTTACTGGCATTGCTCTTCATTTATCGCTTGAAGAAGTTCAACTCTGGCGTGCGGGGAAAGAAGGGTAGTGAATACCGGCTGATGACCATCGCGCTTATGCTGGGAAACAAATGTTCGTTTCGAGGCCTCTTCATCCATTGGGACCCCAGAACGTTGTGCTGACCGGCTTATAGTTCTGGACGATAACACATACACCAACAAAACCTGGGCTGAGGTATCCGGAATTTCCGTGCAAGAAATCCACATCATGGAAGTTGAATTTCTCAGCAATGTGCGGTACAACCTTTTTGTTTCGGAGGAGGAATGGAACCAGTGGCACGGCAAACTCGGCCTGTTCGCCGATTTCTTCCACAATGCGCCTTTGGTCCCCGAGAAGAACGAGCTGGGACCTGCCCCTCCCGTGCTCCGCATCTCCCCCAATCTGGGCCCGTCGCCGCGGAAGCAACCATCGCCCTGCTCGAAATTGCCGTCACCGCCCGCCTTGGATTCTCTACGTGCCCCGGGCTGGAATCCTCCCGCCAGCGCCCCGGCGTATACCAATACAACCCAGTTCAGCGGCCAGATTCCTTCGACGAACCCGCGCAAACGGACTCGCGACGACCCAATCCAAGAAACCCCGTCAAAGAAGATGGCAATGCCGAACGCCAGCCATCCGCCTTCCTCGGCACTACCGCCGTCGTCTGCCCTAGCCGGATTGTCGACCTTGCCTCCGGTATTGACGCCAACGTCCGCGCCCACCGCCGGTACTTCGATCGGAGCCATACCTCGCCTACCTTCTGCTAATCTCCCGCCCTTTTCTCATACCTTCAACCCGAGCGTGCCGACCTCCATGCCCCAGATTCCTCCTTCCACCGGCCGAGCAATGCCACCGATGTACAATGCAACCAACTGGGTTCCGCCGGTGGCCCCTTCAACCGGAGTCCCTCCCGCCACTAGCAACATGTACAACTCATCGCTGGCACTCCCGGATCCCGCAAGACAACACAACAGTCCGTTTGGCGTCACTTCGGCCACGGTATCGCCGGCTGTGCCTGCATACTCTGTTCACACGCCCCAGACCAATCTGTCGCCGTCTTTCTTTTTGGCGAACCGTAACTCGCCATACCGGCCCGTCCGAAACGTCAATACTCTGCTGTTTCCACCGCCATCGACCTCCCTTCACCACCAACGCGATATCCCGTTCGAGCACATGCACTACCAACCCTTGGGAAAACCGGCCGCGGAGCGAAAGACAGGCTTGCTGCCTTATCTTCACCATGACACTTTTCCTCATGGACCCCTCTTTCCTCCTACCTACCACTCGAACCCGAACTACTCGACCTGAGAACGTTGACAACACCATTCCTTACGATCCCATTTCATGACTGTTAATACGAGCTTTATGTCCCTTGATATTTTCTTCATTCTATTGTCTTACCACCATTGTATTATGTACATTTTCTTTTTCCTCTTCATTTGACGATGTGGCATTGATGGCGTTCATTATCATAGACATTTTCACCCGAAGGACTACTGTTATCTTTCCGCACAATGGGTGTGATTTGAGACTTGCTCGTTGAGGAGCATACTGATGGCGTTTTTTTTTCTGGTTCCATATATACATCTATCTTACACCTGCATTGGCATATCCAGGCGTTGAAGTCCGTCCTCCGGCATCATGGATAGGACTGGTACGAAGAATGAGATTTATTTTGGCCTGAGGGCCTGCACTAGAACCATTGATTCAGGATCTTTTGTAGAAGCCCTTCAAATAGGTATGACCATTGACACAATTCTCAGTCCGCCACTAGAGCCAATAGGCTTCACGGATGCCTCTAGAGTGGAGAAATTAAAGGTATTCAGAATCACTTAATTCGCTGCTAAAGATATTATTAAGAGATAAATCATCCTTGCCTTCCGCGATTCCCTAAATCTACTTACCGATTACTAATCTTTCGGATCTTCATTTTTCCTCTACACTATCCCCCTGGAAGTAGGGACATTCGTAATAATAAGTTATAAAGGACCGCTTCCACATAATATTCTTAAGTCCCGAAACGACAAACTAATAATATAATAAAATAATAAAGCTATAAAACGATAAAACTATCCGTAAATATATAAAAATCATAGGCTAAAGCATTTCCTGATTCTTAATCGTATTTTTAAATCTATTCGACTCCGACTATTCTTCGTTATCTTTATTATCCATAGTTATTACTAAATATTATAGAGCGTTACCTATTCTGATATAATTAACCTCCGTATTAGTAATAGTAGACACGATCAGACCTAGCTAACTGTCATCTATATTAGCTAATACCTTTTTTAGTATCCTATCTAGTTAGCACCGCATATAGATATTCTGGTTCTAGAGATTATCGATAGTTCTTTTAAGAAATTAGTTTATTAACAGTGTATTCCCGTGGATCTGTTTCAGTCTAGTAGCCTCTTTATCCGATTTATCTTTTTTTTTAATAACTTCAATCATCGCCCTCCGCGACGCGGCTAGATCTGCTTATAATTAATTAATAGTTTTTTATAACTTTAAAATTTATTCACGGAGGCTGAGTTTAAGATTTTTCTCTTTTTTCTATCACCGGCGCGTTTCTAAACATTATTTTTAAATAATATAATAACTATACTTTTTATAAATAAGAAGCTCTTTTACTCGATCTAATTAGTTTTACGAAATACCTTTAACTCTGGCTTTATATAGTCGATTATTATTCTTCTTTAGCTCCCCTATAATCGAGAGGCCAAAGAGGATATTTAATATTAGATTTTCGCGAGTCGTTATTTTAAAAACTTCTATTTTATACTTTTTATATTTTTTAAATTTATCCCGATCAGTGCGTTTCTATAGTATTATTTTATATATTTTTTCCCTATCGGTTTCTTTCTAATTATACTTTTCCGGTTTTTATATTATTCGAAGAGCTTTAAGCTACTGAATGATATTATTTTATAAAACCTTACTAGATAAACGGGATTATATTCTATTAAACACGTTTTTAAATTATAATATCTTTATCTTACCTCGGGCCGTGAAGTAGGACAGATATAATTTAATATATTCTACTACTATATAATACGCTATAACTACCCGTAGATATTTAATTATCTTAATAAGGCCCTCAGATAAATCCTCCTTTAAAGATATAGGGCCGCTTAATAGTATTAAGGATTTAATTATTATCTTTAACTAGTTTCCCGAAGACTTTTAACTTTAATTATTTATAATCTTTTCTTAATCTACTAAAAGCTAGTTCTATCTAATAAAATATACCCAGAAGTCTTTTATTTATATTAATAATTTTACTTTAAATATCCCTCGTTTTTATTATTCCGCTGTCTATCTAGATAATTATAGAATCTTATTCCCGTTAGATTCTTTATTATTATTATTATCCGGCTCCGGGGTTACTCCTGGGTTATGGTCTTTATTTTTTTCTATTTCTTCTTCTTTAGTAATAGTAGACAGGGACGGTCTTTTAGGTTTCTCTAACTTAAATTACTCGTTAACTAACTCCGGCCGCTGACTAACTGGACTCTTATAGATTAAGCTCTTATTCTTTAAGTTTTCAGTAATTATAGATTAATTTATTTAAGCGAACGATAAACCGCTATTAGAATTATTATCTTAGACTTCTACTCTTGTATTCTATCTCTTAATTAGTTCTCGAAACCGCTTTCGAGCTCTACTAGATTTTAATATTATATTAAAGCTCTCTCTGTAATAAGAGGAATTAAGATCGGAATAAGTAAATATAAATATAAGTTTAATAGAATAGTAATAATATTTAATAAGAAATAAAATAAAATAAGAATAAAAGAAACTTCTCTCCCCCTCTGTATTAGCTATTCCTAATTAAGGAATATATTATCTTTTTATCTTATTTAACCCCTTATTTACTTCACCTAGTACTTATTAATCTGACCCTGCTAATCTAGTATCTTAAGATTAATACCTTATAAGTAATTAATCTATATATTATATAGCTTCAGGCTATCTAGTTCCTAATTTTATTATTTCTTTATCTCTCTATATTCTTTTATTAAAGACTTTATATACTGTCGCTATTTCTTAAGCTTTTAATTAAGCTTAGCTATTTTTTTTTTATATTTTATAATTCTTAGACAGAATAGCTTCACGTGATTAATATAATAGCGGTCTACTAATAATCTAGTAATAATCTTTTCTAATATAATTAATTAACTATTACTAATAACCCTCTGGATTCGGTACAGACCTTTTTATCTAGTTTCTAATTTTTTTCTTTTTATTTAATTAAGATTAGTTCGTCGTAGTAAGACTAAATTCCTTTTTTTTATATTTATTCTTACTTTCCTCTTATTTATTTATAACTCTTATACAGCCTTACAAATCTTTTTTATTAGTTTAATCCGACTATTTTAAGTCGTTATAACTAAGAGCTCGTCTATAGGTAGATTTAACTGGCTTATTAGAGTAGCTATTAATATAGTTATCTCTTACTTTATAGTCCTGCTAGTAGTCCTTAGCTAAAATCCGAATAATAACTTTAATAATAAAAACCCGTCCGGTAGCAGGGCTCGTGTGTTTATAGATAGTATTACTTAATCTACTTTTATATTCTACTTTATAATCTATTTAGCTAACTCTACTACGTATTTCTTAAGATATTTAATAATTAACTATATATTCCGCTCGATCAGGCCGACTAACTATAGCGTTATTATTAGTATTAAAATATATTAAATACCGGCTGTCTCCAGTCTACTATAGAATCTTTTTTTTATAAAATATAATCTATTATTAGAGTAGACGCTCACGGGCTATCTAAAATAAGATACTACTTTTTTTTCTAAAAATCGGAACACTATGTCTGCCGTGTTATCTAAGACCGCATTTTCTATAATATATTAGATAAAGTAGTCTGCTGTAATAATAATATATATCTTGCCGCTAATTAACTTTAGATTAAACGGACCGATATAATTGATTATTAATAGTTCTATAAATTATAGTATATATACTATCTCTATAACCGTCTGTGGTAATTTAGGCCCTGTTACTTAATAAGTATAATAGGAGCTATAGTATTCCCTGATATTAACTATTTATAAAGGCTAGAAATACTTCCCAACTACTCTTACTAGCGTGATTCTGAAGTTATAGTATCTATATATATTATATAACTCTACTATTATCGCCGGTATATCCGCTTTTAATAAGTATTTTGCTAATCGGCCGTCTCGCTTTTTATAAATAAATATATAGGTGTGCTCTAGGATAATTAATTAATATCGCTGGTTAGTATTCGTGGCTTATTCTGTATCTAATTTTTAGAAAATAGGCTGGTACTAGTTCGATTTTTAAAATTTTTACTTATATTATTTCCGTAATTCGTTGGCCGTATTATTATTATCTCTATTTATTAGATTTATACCGAACTGTCCCTTTCCCTTAACTATAAAACTTGGTAATAAAGAATCTATATTTATTAGCGGTGCGACTATCTTTCAGTTAAGAAATCTTAAGAGACTATCCGCTATTACTTAAATTCTTTCTAGAACGTGGACTATATCTAGGTGATATTCCTATAACTAATACTACTACTATACTAGTCGACTATTTATATTTAAGTTCTCGCCTAGTAGATCTAGTAGGGGATTATAATCCATATATAAAATCACCGGGTATAGAGATTTAACTACTAGCTATCTAACTTTATTTAGATATTTTAATACTATAAGTATCTTCTTCTTTAAGATATGATATCGAGTCTCTGTATCTATTAATTTAAATAATATAAATATAACCGTCCGTTCGTTAACACGAGTTTTTACGGATAATTTTATTTCTAATAGATAATTATAGATCTAGAATAAATATCTATCTAATTCTTTATCCGAGGCGTCTATTATAAAATAATATTAAATTTTTAGATCGCCGCTAGTTAAGGTTATCTTATAAATCCGTTATTTTACTTTATTAAAGATTTATTACTATCTATTTATCTAAGAGAAGTCTATAACTCGTTTATCTAATTCCTTCCTGCGATACTCGATTATCTTTATTATAATTCTAATTAGATCTACTCGTTTAGTATAATAGATTCTTAGAAATAAAAGCACCCGGACGAATTATAGAACTTCTTACTCGTTTCTTAATATAGACTAATTTCTAATTATAATTAGTTTATTAACAGACGGTCTCAGGCCGTTAGCTAAATAGATATAACCTAGAATAACTATCTTTTTACTAAAAAATATTAATTTCTTTAGACTTAATATTAGCTCTAATTATTAAAGTCTAGGAAAGTATTACTCATATAAGAACTTGTTAAACTTTTCTATTATCACCGCTCCGCCTTAATCGTTATTTATAAACTAGAAGAACGCTATATCGGGTGTATTTATTAAAGATCTCTTCTTATTCGGGGCTAGAATCGCTCTAAAGGCTAAGTCCTTTAATTAATAGTATATTCTAGGAGCATTTATAAGATTTTAATTTATTTATAGATAGTAATATTAGCTCTGGGCGACTGTAAAACCGGTTTTATATATATATTTTAAGATAAGCGGTACCGCCTAATAGCTGTTTACCCCGTCCAGCTTAAAGAATATCTTAAACTTTTTCTTATTTAGTTAATTAATAATTAATTCTAATCGCTTTATCGGATATACTATCTTAATAGTTACTATATTTAAATAAATATATTAATATATTATCCGTAACGCCCCTGACGACTTACGGGGGAATTTTATTTTTAATAATTAAAAAGAATAATATTTTATAATAATACCCGCCTCTTCTATCAGCGGTATATTTATATATTATTATTATAGTTCTTTCTTTATATATAATACTAATTTGGCCGTATGAGGCGTCGCGCCCGGAATTATAGAAATATAGTAAATAATTAACTTTATTTCTAGTATCTCTCTTACATCTAAAGCGAATAGGTCCTTCTAGATATATAATAATATTATAATTATTAGAAAGCTATAATCCCCTTCACAAACTATATCCTTAATTAAACTTATATTTTATTTTATTTATTTTACTGCTTTGCTCTCCTCCGACCACTTTATCTTTTAATAGTAATTACCTAGCCGTGTTAATATAGAAAATCTATATTTATAATCCTCTATTTTTTTCTCTATAATATCTTTTACTCTTCTCTATTTTATTATCTGTAACTGTTGACCGCGCTCATCGAGTATTATATTAATTAGCTGACTTTAGTAATAATTATACGGCTAAGGTTATTAATATAGGATTACTAATATTCCTTACGGTAAACGAACTGAACATGTGACTAAATTAATTATATAAGTTAAAGATAATAAATATAAATATTTAGGATAATCCTTAATAATATCTGGGATACTCTTACCGTTCTTTAATCCTAGATTCTTAATAGATAGTACTAGTTTTCCGTATTAATATTAATATCAGAGTCATACTTCGCGGCCTTTACTAAAACTTTAAATCTTATTTTCTTAAACTATTTATTTACTTTTATCTTAAATTCTAAATCCTCTAAATCTATTTTAACCTCTGTAAATTAAAAATAATTCTTAATAACTTATACTAATACTCGCTTAATAGTAAACTCTGTATCCGATTCTTTTTCTAATATAGATAATCTATAATATTTTATATAAGTTGTCCTTCTCAGAGATACTTTTTATCTAGAAATAATAATAACTATATACGTATCCTCTCCGTAATTATTTTATAGGTTTAAAGAGTATATCTAATAATAATCTAATAGTAATAAATATTCTGGAATCTTAGAACTATTAATAACTACTACTATAATTACCCGAGTTAACCCTTTAGCGGTTATAATTACTTATATTAGCAAGTCGTATTTTACTATATCTCCTAAGGCTATCTTATAGTTAAATTAAATCGGAATCTTTTTTATTTTTAAAGCTTAAATAATATAATCTGGGATTAAATTCCTATATAATTCTCTATCTACTAATATCTACTTTATGATAGTCGAGTATAAGTACTTGTCCGTTAATATCATGTTAATAGATATCTTGGTAAAGAATAGCTCTATTACTATCTAATAAATTAGAGCTATAAAGTTATCATGGATCTTATTCTTCTATTTATTTTTTATACTTTTATCTAAGTCGTTATCGCTGTCCGACGATTAACTCGTAATTATTAAATATATTAACTTTACCGCTAAGACTCTCTATCTCTTAGCTTCTCCTATCTTACGGGTTTTTTATATTTTTTATATTTTCTCTAATAGGGTTAGGCGTAAGAGTTACGATATCTCTACTTATAAAGAAGGAGCCGCGTCTATTAGTTAAGTCACGATAATCTCGACTTTCGTGTTGTTAAATATTTTTTTTATATCTAGAGATAGACCCTTTATACCCCGAATATAACGTTTTAGAGGCTTTAGCTTTTCTTCTTTTAGATCTTTTTATTTCTAAATTAGTTCCTTCCTAGATTCCAGGCGATTCTTTTTATTATTAATTTCTAGTCTCGGATACTTCTCTCTATTTATATACACTCTTATTATATTAGACTTCCTATTCTATATCTATTCGACATGAACGTTCTTTATAATATTTCTACTAATTACTTATAACTTTGCTATATTAAATATAGGTCTATCCTATCTCTCTAATTTATTATTTTTAATCGAGACATGTATTAGCTCTAAGTATAATATTAATACTATATTTACCGCTGCTGGAATCTCTTCTTGTGGGATTTCTCTCTAGAATGTCTAGTTAATCTAACTAACTCCTGTTATAGGGTTATTAGCTATCTATTTATTATTCTATTCGTCGCGGAGTCTCTGCTGTTCTAATTTAAATAATACCGGCTAATTATACTAAGATATTATATAACCCTCCTTACCGTAACGGAAATACTATTAATTGTATTAAGATCGCTATAAGCTATTTATTAAAATAGACGTCGGCTGTTTCTGCTGGAATCCCGGATTAGATTATATTAGTTAATTAGACTATTTTAGCCAGAAGATAAATTTCGCTATATAACCGGTTAGCGCCTTTATTATTTTAGATTATTTTTTATTAGTAGATAGCTATTAGCTTAGAGCCTTTATCAGGAGCTTATTCTTTATTCGTATAGGTATTATTAGATTCGCGATATCTTAATTATCTTTTAAATTTACTAATTATATAAATTTAATCGCCTAGTCTAGTAAGAACCTCTTTTTAAACTGCTGCATTTCTTTCTAATAAACTTTAGCTAACTAATATAAGATCGGATCCTGCAGTCCGTGAATAAATTAATAAATTACTAATATCTTATATTTATAGTCCGCCAGGATTAAGCTATTTAATATTTTTATATTTTTAATATACTTATCTAGGATCTTCTTTCCCTGTTAAAGGTCCGTAATTTAGTTAATTATATTATTAAGTCGTTCTTTATTTTCTAAGCCCGGGTACTCTTTCTCTAACTTAGTTTTTAAGATTTAGAAATTATCTCGTTCCGTTCTCGGTAACGCTATTACGAAATCGCGGGCTTTATCTTTTATATTCGATATAATCGTCGTCGTAATTATTAAGTTCTTTTTTATTTCCGATCTAAACGGAGTTCTTAACTATTAATACTCGCACTAATATAAATATAGATAAATATCCTTGTGAGGCTTTCTGTGGAATTTATATTATTAAAATACTATTCTTTTACCGGATAATCTTATTAGGATTAGCTAGAATCTCGGATTAGTCGGTATTATTATTAATTCTAGTTAGTCGTCCTGGCCGCCCATAAGATCGGAATCTACTAATAGATTATTCTCAATCGATTCTAAGGTAGAGTTATTATTAGACGATTTAGGCTCTTAATATCTATATAGATATTTAAAAGGGTCGTGATAGGAATGACTCGTTATATAATATTACGGTCCGTAACCGACGATTCTAGATACTAACTTAGTCGATCTTATTCGCAGTTTCTTAATCCGACGAGATAATAATCTAACGTGTTATATATATATTATTAACAACCGACCGCGTCACCCGCAGATAATAATCCCGTTTATTAGGGAGTTATAAGAACTAGATAAGTAGTATAAGACAGGTAAAGTATAAAGGAAAGAAATTAAGGAAGATTATTTAATAAATAATAAAATAGTATTTTATAACCCGAAATAATAATTTTCTGAAGTCTTCTATCCTATTATTACTTATAAGCACATACTAGGCTAATCGTAATTAGTTAGATCCGCAGATTTTTACAGATTAGTATTTAAATTACTAAAGAATCCGCTTCTAGTTCGGGAAACTAAATAATATAATTCTTAATTTATTACTAGAGTTAATAGGCTTCACGGATGCCTCTAGAGTAGAGAAATTAAAGGTATTTAGAATTACTTAATTCGCTGCTAAAGGTGTTATTAAGAGATAAATCATCCCTGCCTTCCGCGATTCCCTAAACCCGCTTACCGATTACTAATCCTTCGGATCTTCATTCTTCCTCTACACCATCAGAGTAATCACATGACACAGGCTTTCGGTTGGTTCACCGCCGTGATGTGTTTGTTCTGTTTGCAGCATTATCATTCTGCCAGACGACAAAGGCGGTGCGGTGTGCATTTTATGCCTGAGGCATAAATGTATAGCAGTCGGCCCGACGTTCTTCCTCCGAGCATCCAGAGCCAAACAACCCGAAAAGATCCTGTCCCCGTAACCGCACGCCCTCCAGCGCAGTCCGCCATCTCCTCAATCCTTCCACGCAGGACTCGCTCACCAACATGCCTCCCAGGCCCCAGATCCTGTCTCTGCTGCAATGGCAAGGGGCAGCAGTCCTTTCAAAGCCCGCCGCAACGGCCTCTCCGCTGGCATTCCTCCTCCCTCAATTCCAGCAGCAACAAAGCCGCAACGCTCACATCTTGGCCTCGCTCTCCGACAACCCAGCCGCCTATAACAAGAAAATCAGAAGAGGTCGCGGTCCCGCCTCCGGTAAGGGTAAGACCTCCGGAAGGGGTCACAAGGGTCAGAAGCAGCATGGTAAGGTGCCCGCGGGATTTGCGGGTGGTCAGACGCCCGAGATCGTGGTGCATGGTGAACGGGGGTTTAATAATGTGTATGTTCTCTCTCTCTCTCTCTCTCTCTCTTATTCCCGACTTTGCTGGACCCTTTTTTGAATGGGCCAACCATGTTGGGCTCTGCTTGCTGTCTGATCGGAAGAGACAGCATCGAAAACCCCATGAAATCCACATTCGCTGACCTTCCTTCCATCACAGCCACTCCATCAACCTTGCGACTGTCAACCTCGAACGCATCCAGGAATGGATCGATCAAGGCCGAATCGACCCCTCCCGTCCCATCACGGTCCGCGAGCTGGCTCAATCGCGCTGCATCCACCAGCCCAAGGAAGGCGTGAAGGTGCTCAGCAGCGGCACCATCACCCCCGAGTCCGAGTCCACAGAGACCCCCGCGCAGGCCGCCGACCCCCCGGCCTCGACCTCGACCTCGACCTCGACCTCCCCCGTCCTCAAACAGCCCATCCACCTCGTCGTGTCGCGCGCCTCAGGGTCCGCCATCTCCGCCGTCGAAGCCGCCGGCGGCTCCGTGACCACGCGGTTCTACACGCGGACGGCGATCGCGCGCATCATGAAGCGCGAGATGCACCCGTTCGTGTCGATGGCGTGGACGGCTGAGTCCGGCGCCGAGGGCCTCAACGCCGTCGAGGGGCTCAATGCCGAAGACAAGCTGACCGAGTCGAAGATCATGAAGGAGATGGGCTTCCGGTACCGTCTGCCCGACCCCACCAAGCGTCGCGATATCGAGTACTACCGTGACCCCGCCCACCGCGGGTATCTGAGCCATCTGCTGAAGCCGATGGAAGGACCCAGTTTGTTCTTCCGGTCGCCCGCCGAGCGAAAGTCTTCGGCGGGTGTCAAGAAGGAGAAGGTGTTGCCTGCCAACCGGGTCTGGTAGAGACGGTCTGGGTGATGCAAGTGGGTTGGGGGATATATTGGAGGATATACGAGATTTTGGAAGATTTTCTTTTCGTCCGATTTCCGGATCTTTTCTCGTTTGGTGGAGGTCGAAAAGACTTTGTATAAATATTGTTTTTTTTGTTTGCTTAGGTACAGTACATGAATGTGTGATTTTGCGATATCTTATGTATACCTTGTGTATATCTGGCTTTTCTGCTTGTCCTCTAAGGTGTAGTATAGTACGATTACCGTAGGTGTGGCTGCTCGCTTCATCTTTCTAGATTTCAGAGTAAGTGAGTGTGTGGTTTAGGAGACCTGGGCGCTCGAACTGTAATCCGTCGATTTAACATCCAAGGGTAGCAACGAAGTTACTGTGCTCACATGTAGCCAACTGTTTAGGAATTGCTGATTAGTATGAGAAGACTCTACACTGCTAGCACTGGATGAATAGGACTCAAGAAAGCAAAAAACTGTTTGGTTCATCATAAAGTAGATATAGTGAGAAATATAGTATGAGCATATTCGCCAGTTTCGTGTCTGAAGCAACCAGCCAGCCCGGAAACGCCACACAGCTCCTGAGAGCTCGAGAAGTATATAGATACATAAGCATGGAGAGAAAGGCACCAAAGAAAAAAAAAAGACAAGAAAAATCGCCAAAGGTAAATAACACGCAAAAGACCCTTAACTGAACGCCATGCTGTAGTAGATATCAACCGTCATCGTATAAGCCAAGTCGTCGCACGCAAATTCGCTCGTTACCCTTGATCAGAAGAAAAGAACAAACCGAAAGAAAATAAACGCCAAAAGCTAGATCAAAACCCCATGCTCAAACAAGCAAAAGAAAAAAAAAGTAAGAAAGGGTATCATAGATGACCAATAATCCCGAACACCAAGCGCTTATCCATATTATATAGCGCCAGTCGTGATCACCGTTGGACCACATTTGGGTCTCAAGAATTCATCTGGAAAATGTATAGCGTGGCTGAACATGACAAAAACAAAAACAGAAGAAAAAGATAAGAAGGGCTGCCAGAGACACAACTTGTTTATAATCTCCAAGCAGATTCGTGTGCAGCGTCGTTCATAGGGTCCACAAAGTCTCGCATCCAGCGAGAATTCAGGACATCACGGATGGTCCAGCGCTTCTCGACGTCCATGTCTAAGCAGCCGGCGATTACTTCAAGGGCTGCTTCTCGGTCTTGGAGACTCTGCGGGTCCTTTTCAGCGTTCAACACACACTCTTTATCCCAAGTGCCGTTGATAATGCGTGTCTGGATTCGAGGTGCAAAGTGATCCTGAAATGGCCGGGAGCCGACGATGGTAGCGAACAGGATCACGCCGAACGCCCACATATCCACCGAGGGATCGATAACACCATTAGTGGAAAGAAGTAACTCGGGAGAAGCATATTCCAAGCTACCAGCAACACTGGTACTAGAACCAGCAGGACCAATTGTTTTGGGAGGTGGTCGGTCTGCCACGTTATCGTAGGGATCGGGAGACTCGCCCCCATTGTCCGTCGTCATCCACTCTGCCATACCAAAATCACAAAGGACTAGATTAGATGCCTTTGTGCCATCTGGTAATTCGATGGGATCAAGTAGGCAATTCTCGAGCTTAATATCTCGATGAACTACTCGAGCGTCCTCATGTAGATACCGAAGGGCGCATGCAAGCTGGTAGGTATACTTCTTCGCGAGGTTCAAATCCAGACCTTGTCGATTCTGACGAACAAGGTCGAAAAGGGTGCCGCCGATAGCAAGCTTCGTGAAGCAAAAGGTCGCATAATCCGTTTCGTATACAGCATCCAGAGTCAAAACGTTCGGGTGGCTGAGATACCGCCATACACGAACTTCGTGGTCGAACTCCGCTTGCACTTCGTCGTTTTCTTTCTCAGATTTACCGGAAATCTGTTTTCTCACAATTTTAACAGCCAGTCGCTTAGTTCCCCCACTGTCCTCTACTTTGTAAGCCTCCTTCACAGTGCTAAACCCCCCGAAACCAATTTGCTTTCCAAGAACGTAGTCGGTTCCGACCATCTGACCCTCGTCATCTGGTTGAGGTGCAGGCTCTTCGGAATTTCCCCACATGGAAAGAAACGTGCTGGCCGGGGATTTGCCGCTGGAGGCAGTAGATCGACGACCGCTATGGCGAGCACGAGGCCCCCTGGCCTTGCTTCCAAAGGGGGTGGGGGCACTGCCAGACCAGGAGTTGCGTTCGTCGAGTGATGCAAACGTCTGCACAGGCGACGCCAGGCATATGGGAGATGGTAATACCCCTCGCGAGTTTTCGGGAGGGGTTCGTAGCTCTTCGGTGACTGGTGATGCAGTTGAGACAGACGTTAAGGAGGTCGGCCGGTCAAGTTCTGAGGTCATGCGTAGATCGTCTTCGGGACTAGCAGGCAGGCTGCCTCGGCCAGCAAAGCCCCGCTGATTCTGATATCGGCGAAGGGAAGTATTGATTCCCATCGGCCTGGGGCTGGAGATTTCATGATCGTCTGGGGATAGTGCGTTTTTCAGACTCGAGCCTTTCGCCTGAAATCGTTGAGCGCGGGTCCTCGAATCCGATCTTGCCAGGGGTTCCGCGAGCGCCCGCGGCCGACCGGAGTCAAGCGTAACGGTAGGGTCGAAACTGACCGAGGGGCGGCGGTTTTGAATGAAGCTGTTAAGAGGGGAGGCGGGGATGTCATCGGGCTTGTGTGGAAAGTCGACATCATCATCCCCCTCCGGACATTCCACGTCTGGTCGTGGGACGGAGATAGGGGGTGTCGCTGAATGCAAGCCACTCATTTCACTGTTTTCTTCATCAGTACCGCGACGGGGTGCGTCATAATCGTGAAAGATGCTTGTACGGTCGGCCTCGATACCATCTCTATCGCCCGAGGCCCTCCTGCCTCCATTTTCGTCCAACCACCGCGGCCTGTGCCGATTCTCAAACGACGTCTCAATCTTCAAGCCTGCCAGCGCGCTGTTCCTCTCTGGACGAGCCATGCCCTCACAAAGAGCACACAACGCACTTCTCAGTGAAAGGTGGCAAACAGAAGTTTACGATCTCAATGGGAGGTCGACAGACAGACGCATAAACATGGGTGAAGCTGAGAGAGAGAGTAGGGGAGATGAGGAGGATGGTGGTGTGATGGTGGTGATGGCGACGGCGGGAGTGGGAGTGGTGGTGTTGGTGAGGTGGGTGGTGGTAGTTGCTAAGAAGGGGCCGTGTTAACGGCCGTATGAGGCGGAAAAGAGGGCAAAGATGGATTGAATGTTAACGACAAAGGGACAAGAACAAAAATATGTAGGGTGCGATTCAGGTGGCCGCGGAAAGAGTTTGGTTCGGAGTGGACCAGAGCGATGTGGATAGAGGAAAGAAAGAAAAATCGTCAGAGGAAACGACAGAGAAGGGCATATCGGGAGAAGTCGGAAGGCCAAGGATCGGAAGACCAGCGGGCGGGGAAGCGCTGATCGGCAGCGCAACTGACTAATGCGGCTTGGCCCATGCGGAATGCAGTCATCATGATGCCGTCTAGTCCCGATGGGGCAAGGCGCCGCAGCAAAGGACCGGAGCGGGGTCCACCGCGTCACCTGATCCGCGCGCCCTCAGGCAGCAAACCCTCTACCCTGAGCCCTAAGGCAGTCATGCGGCGCGCTAGCCCCACCCGGGCTTAGCGGCACCAGGGGCCGCTGCCCGCCAGCTCAGGCACGAGTCGTTTTAGGAATGGCCTGCACAAGCGCGCGCAAGGGGCGCTTGTTTGGAGGCTCGCTGGGGACCTCCTTTTTTGGATGTCTCAGAAGTCTGGGGAACTCGTTCGCTCTGCTGTGCTGCTGTGTTATGGTCTTCCGTCGCGGACGCTTTGTTTTTCTTTCTGTTCTATCGTTGTGAAATTGCTCTGGCAGTATTTCCCTTTCGCCTGGTGGCCTTGCCCTGGCCAACCCGTCTTTCTCCCTTCCACGGTCATTGCATGTACTGTACCTACTCCCCGCCATCGCCGCTCGTGGCTTTCCCTTCCTTTGCTTGGTGTCTCCGTACCAATCGCGCCTGAAAGCTCGCGAATTTTCGCTCGTTTTATTTTTCTCCCAGCTGTCAAGTCTGGCCCCGATTCTATAATTCGATCGCTTGTCACGGAATTCTTCGCCGCCCTGAGCAGCCCGACCGAAGCCGATAGCTCGGCACCTTCACTATGACCCGGCCCCGAATTGTTCGAGCCGGTATGTTTATACTTGGGAATTCGAGGTTGCTTTCTTGCGCGCTAATACTTGGGTCTGATAGATACCCTTGACCTCCAAGACCAAAAAGCTCCCTCGGCGAAAGATCATTCTAAACACCCCGACACTCATGCGGGCATCGCACCCCATCAGGAGCAATCCATTCGCCATGCCGACCAGGATTCGCAATCAGAGATAAGGCACGGCCCTGTCGGCGATGGAAGACCGCTTGATGACCACCCTGACGGCATCGACATATACGATGACGACGACGATGAGGACGATCTAGACGGTCACCGGGGTGATATGGAAGATGATTTGGCGGATGGAGAGAGTGATGATCTAATGGATGATGATTTGATGGACAAGATCTCAAGCTCTCCATCGATCGACGATGGTGGGTAACATCTTTCTTTCGCATGGACTTCATGGACTGTTGTGGTTTTTGGCGCCGCGCTTAAAACCGTGGGATGCTTCGCGGTGGCCAATCCCGAGTCTTTGGACGGTCATAGCTAACTTATCGCAGAGGACATTAACTTCGAGTTCGTTTATGCGCTCCATCATTTCGTCGCAACGGTTGATGGCCAAGCCAATGCGGCAAAGGGCGACACAATGGTCCTCCTGGATGATAGTAATAGCTACTGGTGGTTGGTCCGAATCGTCAAGGATGGCAGCATTGGTGCGATGCAATCCTTTACTGGAAAACATGTCAAAGTCACTGACAACCAAAAGGATACCTCCCTGCCGAGCATATCGAGACACCAACCGAACGACTAGCCAGACTGAATAAACACCGGAACGTTGATGTATGTCCTTCTTTCCCCTTTGTCGAGTAGGGCAAGTCTAATGAGACCAGCTGTCTGCTACAATGCTAGGAGACAACTCAGAGAAATCGAAAAATCCGCTTAAGAAAGCCATGCGCCGCAGAAATGCCAAGACCGTTACTTTCACGAGTCCGACCTACATTGAAGCATCTGATATTGAATTCTCCACCGATGATGAGCTCGACGATACCGCCTCCTTCAATGACGAGGACTTGGCACGCGGGGACGAGGACGATTTGCAAGATGGTCACTCCGAAGATATCGTGGTGGAGCCCCTTCGACCGAAGGCGCAGCGGGACAAGGACTCGGACGAGGATGAGGAAGAAACTGAAGTACAAGACTCCGAACGAGTCAGCTCGGAGAAACAACGACCGAGCCAAGAGTTACTCGATGTTGAAAGTAAGGATTGGCCTTTCATTTGCCCTGGTAATTTCGAATCATCTAACCGCTTTTAGACGACAATAACGTCAGTCGATCAAGGAACGGAACCGTGCGGAATACCGACTCGTTCTTCAAAGACGACTCCGTCGAGACAAAGAAAATATCTCTTACTCCTAACCTTCTGCGCGATGAGGTGAATAACACTGGATCGCCGACCGAGGCAAAAGAGGTAAGACTGCACTGTATTTCTCCGAGCTTTGGGCCATGCGCTGATATTCATTTCCAACCAAAGGGCCGTGGAAGCATGGAGGCCATCGACAAGGCGCTCAGTGCGTACGACAAAACCAAGGACGACAAGAAACGCAAAGACAAGAAGCCCGGGATGCTCAGCGGTCTATTTAAACGGAAAGACAAGAAGACCAGAACTGCCGAGGATGACGGAGAGGAGGCCGAAAAGACCTCAAGCGAGCTGTCACGAACTTCGCCCCAACCCAAGACATCGTCTGAGTCTGTGTCATCGCCAGAGTCCCGTGCTCCCAAACCTTTGGCCGTCCAAAGACAGTCGAGTAAGCTTCAGAAACAACCACCAGCGGTCGCTTCGCCCACGAAACAGGATTTCCAACAAGATTCGGCGGCGCAAGGGCCCGCCGACAGTGTTAAAGGAGCACCGCTCATGGAAAAAACAAAAGCAGATCAAACAATTCGACAAGTTGCTCCCGATGACGACTCTCCTCAATCTCCCGTGTCGAAGCCTTTTCAGCCAGACATTCGAAGCCTTTCTTCCCCTACCAGCTCTTCCAGTCCTGTTAAGAGGCCTAGCCCTACTCAAGTCGGCACCAATGATGTCGCGGAGTCGCCAATCGAGTCCTACGGAGGACGGCAAGAGACGATGCACTCCGTGACTTCTCCGCCGCAGAGATTCCCACCCACCCAAAATATGGGTTACGCAGATCGACGCATGGAATCTCCTGGGGCTGTCTCGCCATTGGAAGTTCAAGCTTCGCCTAACGCTCCCGGCCTGACAACGGATCTTTCCTCTCCCGGAGGGCATTCTTTCTCCCCAGTATCCCCGCCCTTGTCCCCTACTGCCAACCATCGCGGTAGCAAGTCGATTGATGCACCTTCATCCCCGGCATTCGAGACGATGTCCGTTGGAACCCCCACCTGGAGCGATGCCAGTTTGCGCTCATACTTGGATGATGACAACGATATCCGTGATTTGTTCTACATTGTGCATGATAATTCAAATGTTCCTCCTGCTGGCCCCGATCACCCCATCACCGGCAGCCTATTCAAAGATGAGAGTAAGAGGCTGAAAGAGATGAGTGCCCAGTTGGACTCACTGCTGTCAGAGTGGGTTGGTCGGAGAGGACAAGTATCGACCGGCAAGTGAACAATAGCGCCTCTGAGGCAATATATATCAAACTCTTCTTGTTCGACTTGTCACAATAGCGGTTGGAAATGACCCGGAATTTTTATATTGGCCAGGAGCTAACGATGTGCTGGACGCATGACTTTGGATGGACTGAAAGGTGTATCCTTTGGGGTCTTTCCCTCCGCTCTTATGATTTTCATACATGACACCATCTGCTTCATTCGCTTCTCTTGATTGCGTTTTTTTCTTTGTCTTTCAACCAATTTGCCATGCCAGTTTTCGGACTGCAGCATACCCATATGCCTGCGATCTGCAGTTCGAAACTGCTGGCCTGCGCCTGAACGCCTTAATCTTTTTCAAGCCTCGCGCGACGGTTCACATCAAGGTGTTTCAGGACAGCCTCTGTTCTCTGGTTTCCGTTCATATCTCCCTGGCAGATATACACCTACTGTATACCCCCTTGTCACATAAACCCTCAGTTGTGTTTCATATTGTCTCTTTTTCTCCTTCATATTTGAGATTCTTGTCTTTCTCATGTCATGCAGACATGGTGCATTTGTGTGCATTTAACCTATCTCACATAGCATATTAAACTGAAAGAAACAAACAAGAAATGCAGCCTGGAGTCTGATGTAATCGAGGGGTTGTCGCGCGGGCTGGTCAGCTGCTGCCCCCGGCAAGTCATGCAGCGAGTCATTAGACAAGTCGATCTCCCGACTATAAAACCCACACAAGTACAACTCACTTCTTTCCTTGCCTCACTTGTTGACCACCCTCGTCTCTCCCACCTTCATAATGTCGGACCATTACTATCAGCAGCCTCCCTACGCCTCAGCTTTCGGCGGCGACGCTGCACACTACGCACCCCCCGACAGCGTCTACCAGAACCCGCCCTACGACTACGATCCCCACCAGCAGCCCTACAAGTATAACCAATACGGCTCGCAGTACGATCTGTCGCAGACCCCCAGATCGTATCCTCCGCCCGAGGCCTCGCCTCCTTCGATGCTGCAGCCAACGGAGTATCTCAGCCCCGTGTCGGCGGAGGGTCCGCCTCCGGACCTTCACCGTCACGGAAGTAACGCGGACTATTAGTACGTCTCATTTTCGCCTGCCATCCTTCTTCCTCACCCAACTCTTTAACTGTTTCTTGTCTATTTTTTTTTGTTTTTTTTTTTTTTTTTTTTTTTTTCAAATGCCATATCCTCTCAACCAACCAACCCCTGACAACAAAACAGCGACCAACACCCCGACCACCCAAACGCACTTGACCGCCCGCCAACCCAACCCCAAGACGCTGCCCGAGGCGCCGGCGAGGGCGAGGGAAACGAGCGCAATCTCGGTGGCGCAGTGCTGGGCGGTGCAACGGGCTACTACCTGGGGCATCAGAAGAGCCATGGGTTCCTGGGTGCCGTGGGCGGCGCTCTACTGGGGAATTTTCTGGGCGATAAGATGAGTGATAGCGGTGGTGGGGAGGGCAACGAACATGATGACGATGATGGCCATTCGCATTATTCGCATGAGGGGCGCCGCAGGCGGAGGCATCGCCATGGCAGTCACAGCCACAGCCATAGCCATAGTAGCCATAGTGGGAGTCATGGCCATCACCACCACCACCACCACCATCACCATCATGGCCATGGGCGGCATCGGAGTCGGTCGAGGCATAGTAGTCATAGCCATATGGGAAGTGATAGGTGGTGAGGAAGTTGAGTTGAAGAGTGGGATCTGGTAGGCGGGTATCGTTGCGGTTGAAGGCTACGAGGGTGGATGGTTGGAGAGATGTTGAGACGGTTTATGATAATGACGTGATGACTTGTTTATCTGCCTAGATGGTTTATAGTTTGTGCTTTGGGGGTTTGCTTTCGGGTTCTTATTATGGCTTTTGCCCTCAGTTCTTTCGGATACGCTGCTCTAGTTGTGTCTTTGTCTTCTCCGTCTTGTTGATAGCAGAATATTTCCTAGATTACATGCTGATTCTTGCTACTTGAGATTCAGACACTACTCCGAATGAATAAACTATTGAACTTCCTTCGCTCAATTTCCCTCAAAAATCAGGTTTCATCTAAATCTGACACTCGGATGGTCTACCAGAGTCTAGGGCACCCAAATTATATTAGGTAATAGAACTATAAGAAAAGGTTGGCCATTGCCCATATATGTAAGTGGTATATAGATCCAATTATCTATAGCACAATTGAACCATGCGTACGGGGCTGCACAACAAGTCCAACCTACTCTTGAATGTAAAAGTCTACCAGGAATTCCTTCTTCACTCCAATAGATCTCTTAACACCTCAGCAGGCGTACGCTTCGGTGCAGCAAGCGCCAACACTTCCTTACTGGTGGTAGAAGCCGAGCATTGTCCGTCCCACGCAGCCTTGAGCGCATGCTTGATAGACGAGAGAACATTCTCGGAGTGCTGCGTTCCTGAAAAATTAAGCTGGATGTACGAATCCACAAATGACATGTCCTTGTAGCTAACATTTTCAACCCGCGTGCCGATCTGCTGCTCAACCATATCCACCAGCTGGGCCCCGGTTATATCTTCGGGCCCGTTCAGCACATACCTGGCCTTATTGTGCGCACCAGTGTCCTCTTGCGCTAGGAGGTGCGCCGCAAGAACACCGACCTCTGCGGGATCGATAATGCCGATCGGTGCGTCCTCCGACGCCATCAGTGTCAGAGGGTCCTGCTTTCCGGTTTTACGGAACTGCTTGATCAACTCAGCGGCAGAGGAGAGGTAGAGTTGCGAAAAGACATTAGGCTGAAGGGAGGTCCACTGCAGGGCGCTGAACTGCGGCGAGTCCAGAAGAGTCTCGATGGCCCAGTGAGTACGGGGATAGTAGACATCGCAGTCTGGGCGAACGTTCGCGGCGGTGGTCGAGATTCGCACAACGTACTTGACGCCGGCTTGGAGGGCTGCTTGATGGAAGGTGGATTCTTCTGCGAATTGGTTCGGTTCGTTGTGCGAGGCAATGAATGCTCTGGTGACGTTGTGCTCGTGCAGCCAGCCGGTGGTGATTTCAACCCAGCTCTTCTCGATCACCTCCACGCCGGGCAGTTTGGCGAATTCGCGGGCCACGGGGCCATCTAGGGAGCGAGTGAGGGCAATCACTCGGTGGTCGGATAGACTGGTGCTGGATTGGAGTAACTTGGGCAGCGCTTCTACCACGCTGCGGCCGGTGTTGCCGGTTGCGCCTGCAATGAGGATGGTGGGAGTCATGATCGTTGTGAAAGGAACAATCAACAGTGAGTTCGTATAAGAATGAGAATGATTTCTGTAGGTTGGTTGAGTTTTCCTGCGACTTAATGCACTTATATACCTTGTATGGTATGCAGTATGCACACTAATCGAGCGTTCTGATTATTGAAAAGGACAACGCAAATAATTAGTAAAAGTGTCGCATATTCCAGAGACAGCTGAATTACTCAGGAAGTGTTCGTAATCCCTGATTAATATGATTAATTAATACCGATCTATAGCCATCTATAATCTATAATCTAATCTAATCTATAATAATCGGAGCGCCCACCGGATCCTCCCGCCGCAACCTCCCGCCGCAGTCTCCCGCCGCAGTCTCCCACTCTTGCCACGGCAACTCACACGCAGGCTCTCATTTCGATGCGATGGATACCAGAAGTCGTCGTATGACGTCGTCAGGAACGTTTGATTGCCCCCATCCAGACTGCGATGCGAGTTACCGGCGCAGGGAGCACCTCGCACGCCACCTGACGCAACACACTCAGCCCCAGTCTTTCGAATGTCGAACCTGTAACCGGACATTTGGGCGCAAGTAAGTGGTGAGTAGTATAAGCTGCTGAACGGTCTTTCTAATGTCGTGTTTCCTGCTGCAAGTGATACCCTTCGCCGACACATGCGGCGGGCTCATGCTGCCGACGAACTGCCTTCTCAAACAAGACGTGCCTGTTCGCAATGCCGAAACCTGAAGACTCGCTGCGGAGGTGGGAAACCATGCCGCGAGTGTATTCGCCGTAGGACGCTCTGCTCTATAGATGGCCCAGTGCGCCCGAGTCGCCGTGAATCACTCCGTCGCCCGCCGAGAGTAGCTGAATCGTTGCCCGCCGCATCCCCTCTACTGGAAAGGAGGGATGAACACTTCGTGGATATCTATTTTCAACGATTCCACCCTCACTGGCCATTCATCCACCGGGGCTCATTCAACTTACGTCATGAAACGCCTTTGCTCGCGCAGTCAATGATGGTAATTGGCCTGTGGGCGAGTGGCGAGCAGAGGTCACAACGCGCCGCGCTTGATCTCCACAGGACGCTGGATTCGGCTATCCATCAACAGAGAGTGAGTGGGCGTTGTACAATCATAAGTCTCGACTTTTCTAAACGACTAACCTCTCTCAGGAGGTATGGGATGCCTCCGATGCAGAGAACGCCTGCGGCGCCTGTTCCTGGCCGATCCCGACGTACCAGGCCATTCTGTTGCACATAATCTTCGCTATCATGCACAAGGGCGGCTTTTCCATGGAATTTGACTTGAAACTTTCTCTTCCTCCTGCCGATAGCGAACTCCTAGATTCCCTTGTTCGAAGTTGCAAGCGACTAGGCATGTTCTACTATCCAAACCTGCTGGCACGACATGGGACGGACTCTCTTGTTACATTTACCTGGGTTAGCATCGAGGAAGTCAAACGATTCGATATGGCCCTGTACAAAGTATACAAGCTGTTGGGCAGGGGAGGGACACGACCGAGCACTGCAGTTGAGATATCAAGCGAGGGTCTCTCTGCGATAGATTTGCAGTTCCCAATGCCGATGAATAACCGACTGTGGAACGCGAAAGATAGGGAGGAATGGATGTCTTCGATTGATTTGACGGACTTTTGCAGACTAGATGATATGAGAGAAAGTGAATGGATATCCAACTCGGTAGAACTCGTTGAATTACTGGACTAGTGAATGACGTTTGGTTGTTGGAGAAAACCCGGAGACCTGTGCAGATGTCACTTGTGAGACTTCAACATGCTGAGAGATCAACTCCATTGGCAAAGCTAGATTGTCCGTCTTTCGAGTCGACTGCCCTTTACTTTATGGACTGGCATCCTTAAGTCCTATTAACTACCTATCCGGGTCCACCGACACAATAATTGCATACACCAGTCCAAATACCTCTTCTCTCGTTCAAAAATGGCTACGAAGACCTTCCGATTCTTGACACGTCCTCAAGTCCAGCGACTTCACCGTCACATAACCGACAATCTTCCGACACAGCCAGATATGTTGGAATCGGCTATCCATTCGCCGATGAATATGAAGCATTACGGAAAGGTGGAAGATGTGTTTCAGCTCGCATCGAATTTTGCGGAAAAGATCATGAAAAACCATGCCTATATGGATGGGAACAAACGCACCGCACTACTGGCAACCGACATGTTCTTGAAAATCAACGGTTACTACCTCCAGGAAACCCCACTTGCGGAGGATGCGCAAAACCAAGCTATAATAGATGCTCATCTCGCTGTTGTTACCAACAAATGGACTGCTGAAGAACTTGGGCACTTTTACAAGTCTGTGGCGGGCACCCTTACCAAGATGACCCCCGAAATCATGGAGTACAGGAGCCATTCGCTTGAGTGTTAACAGTTTTCCAACATCAACACCGGAGGATTTGATTGTGGCATCTACAGACACTGCACATCCCGTTTCAGAAAGAAAGGAAGAGAGGAGATGGAAATACAAATCACGGAAAATACCGAGCTCCGTAAACACAAGAGATAGCACGGGCCTTCCATTACTAGTTACAGCTTCAATAAATGCCCGGTCTTTTCAATAATCAGTCGTTCACATGTCTTTCAACCGATCCAACGCACCGCGTAGCGTCCATGCGGAAGCTCTTACTTGGTAAGCAAATTGAGCTATATCAACGTTATAAGCCGTAGCTCCTAAGACAAGCTTTATGGGGTTATTTTACCATCAGGGGTACCGTCTAGAGCAATTTCCTGCATCGCGCCACTCAGAAACAACGTGGCAGGGCTTGTATCCGAATCGGATAGACGTGAGATATGTTGCGGGACGTAGAGACGGGGGTAACCAGACGATTCTAGCGTGCAAGTAAAAACATTAGCATCAGTTCTGTACATCATTGACCATGACCTACCAAGCCCGAAATGCTGAGAGTCATGAAAGAATGTAAGTTTACATATATCTCCAACAATCCCAGCAGGGGTGGAGATGCGAGATTGATCGGCGGCAGCTCGAATGGCATTGCCAACTTCTGGATAAACCATGATGTAAGTTTGCCCCGGATCACCAATAACGATCGGGATCTTCTTCGTAATCAGGCTTCCTCTCGCGTCGTAGTTCAAGAAGTCAGCAGTGACATCGTGAAATTGCCGAGCCAAAGGAATTCGCCTGGCCCTGTACAGGGAAGCGGAGGGCTGACAGAGACGGCGGAACATGGCTCTGGTCAGGGTTATTTTGGCAGACCTCAGTGGGAGGACGAGGATACAAGAAGGATACAGGAACCTACGTAAGAAGGTATACAAGACGCGGTGCACGTGACCACCCCGGAGATCGGCCGGGAATCGGAGGGGAGGGCCGGACTGCGCCAATCAGAGCCCCCAGATAGGCTTATCAGCCCCGGTGACTTATCGACGATCCTGAGGATAACACGCGTGACCCCGGCTTGGGGTGTGACTCCTTCCTCCCTCCCTCTTCCTTGCTCGCTTGTTGTCCTCCTGCTTTCCCTCTTCCTTTTTTGGGTTCCCTTCTTCGTATAATAGAGCTGCCTTGTCTTCTTTGCCGTTCCGTTATCTTTAGAATCCTTCATTGTCTGCCTTGTTTACAATCAACTCGCTAGAGAGTTTCCCTACTATAGGATCTTCGTTCAGCCGTTCAGCCGCTTCTTGACGTGCTTCCTGCGAGAACCTGACACCTTACGTTTCGGTCCTCCTTTCAAACACGACGATTCGAACAATATCCCGAAGAAGATGCCGCCGCCTTTGTTAGACCACATCATCCAGACCGCTCTTCCGCAACATTGTGAACCCTCATCCTCATTCTTGGCCGCCCTTTCTTCGCACCTGCACATCTGCCTTCCGACGCCGTTGGCGCTCATCTCATCGGTGCTTGGGTCATTGAGTATTGTGTCGTGGCTATTTGCTCAGCTACCTCAAATCTACAAAAACTTCCAATTACAATCAACTTCGGGCCTGTCGTTGTTCTTCCTCGTTGAATGGTGCCTGGGCGATGCCAGCAATCTCGTGGGCGCCCTGCTGACTCGCCAGGCAGGCTGGCAAGTCATCGTTGCAGGGTACTATGTGCTTGTCGACATCACTCTCGTGTTCCAGTACTTTTGGTATACACACTACAAACAGCGTGGAAACGATTATAGTGAGCTGTCATACTCGTATCATGATGATGGGACTGGCAGTGTCTTGGACGGGGTTTCCTTCTACGAAAACAACCCAGACGTCAGTACATCTCCTTCAGCGGCTGCACGCCCGACAGATATCAAAGACGTGAAGGATCTGAAGCTTTCTGGGTTAGTTGGCGGTCAGTCGCCTTCCTATGCCAACGAGAAGATGAGCTCTTCCCGTCGGTCGGTGACTCGCACTGGCAGCGGCCGCAGCCTTCCCGCTACTTCAACACGCACAGTCCTACTGGCATCGATGCTGTGTGCCGTGCTAGCAAATGCAGCTCCGACGGAACCGGAAACTGAATCGCCATCCAGCCAGATCAACCTTGAGCTCGTCGGCCGCATCATTTCGTGGATGTCAACAGTTCTTTACCTCTGTTCCCGACCCCCCCAACTATATAAGAACTACTGCCGCAAGAGCACATCTGGCCTGTCCCCTCTACTCTTCATGGCTGCATTTGGTGGAAACCTCTTTTACTCTGCTTCTCTTTTGACCAACCCAAACGCCTGGTATGACTTTCCTGCTTATGGAGGTGGTGGATGGGCCGGCGCCGACGGCAATAACCGCCTCGAGTGGGTAGGCCGTGCCATCCCCTTCTTCCTCGGGGCGTTCGGAGTCCTAGGTTTGGACGGCTTCATGGGCGTGCAGTTCCTCATGTACGGCTCCAAAGATGAAGAATCCATCATGGAAGTTGAAGATCCCAAGTGCGGACGCAGCCATTGGACACGCGTCCGTGGCTGGATGAGGGGCTGGATCCCCTCAGTCTCTCCCGAGCGCGAGATCCATCATAGCAACACCACCACTCATGAACGACGAGCTCTTCTAGAGGAAGATAGCGAGAGATACGGCACTGTTTAACCATGCTTTTCACCTTTCTAGCCTCTGCACTTAGCAGGGGAATGACCTTTATGACGTAACGACTTTCACCAACTGGGGGTTTCTTTCTCTATGATGTTTTCGGTTTCCTGCATCTATTTTTATTTCTTATATGTCCTTTTTTTTTCACTGAATCGGTTTTGGTTATCCGGCAACTCGACAAGTGGCATTTTGCACCAAGGTTTCTTGGGTGGATTCCTACATACATACGCAATGCGCACACATACATATACATAGCTCGGCGTTCGGCTTGATATCACTTACCTTCATTTTGGCTTCGTTTCTTTTCTTTTCTGTCACTTTTCGGAATTTTTTCATAGGTCAGGAAGAAGAAGGGTTCTTCTCGTGTACTCGTTGGTAGATTCGGGGTCTTTATACATACTATAAAGGTGTTTCCTATACACTGGGACTACATAGAATCGAGGAATGTGGACAATCAATCACCATGTGTTGATACTTCATACTTTACCCATACATTGGATCTTACCATTATTGAAAGTTATAGTTGGTAATTGATAATGGATAATTGATAACTGATAAGCCAAATCTGATCGCCTGATCGACTTACAAGGGAGACCGAAGAAGAAAATATTGGAAGGGTCCAAATGAACGAAGTTTCTAAATTAATTATAAACGCTTGAATGCAATTCTGATAACCTTATGTATGTATCATCAGATGCCAGGTCCCATTCCATTTCCACACTTTCATCAACAATCATTAGAATACAAGTAATAATAATAACAGAAAAGAAAATAAAAGGCAGAAAAAGAGACAGCCCCGGGACTTTTGGTTTAAACAATAAGAGACTGGCTCTAGTCGCAGCCCTCCAGCACTTGGTCGGGTAGAATAGCCAGCAGTATGCGTCTATAAAGTAACAGTGAAGGGCAGGGGCTGAATGTCAAGAAAGAAAAGGCTAAAGACCGAGCACAAATGAGATCCGGCGGTAAAAGG
Organism: Aspergillus persii; assembly: GCA_002215965.1. Taxonomy (NCBI): domain Eukaryota; kingdom Fungi; phylum Ascomycota; class Eurotiomycetes; order Eurotiales; family Aspergillaceae; genus Aspergillus; species Aspergillus persii. Next base: position 3,995,903 of record NGZO01000001.1, read on the forward strand.
CCAAGAGAAATCAGTGCACTCCACAATGAGAAGGTAAAACCAAACAAGTCAAACGCTCGAATGGCATGTATTTCATGTTCAAAGGTTCGTAATTGTTGAAACCCCGAGTCCCCCTCTCATAGCGTAAGTTTTAGAACGAAGTAAGAAAGATATGGAGGGGAGCCACAGGACAATCGGAGCCAATCGTCAAAAAGATACATAAATGTCGAAGAAATGGAATAAATTTGCGACGCGGTATGACCAGCATCAACCGAGTCCTTTAAAATGTGTTTCGAGTGTGAAATATCTCCTAACACAAGTAAATACAAGCGCCAGGTGAACTAGGCCCTAGAATAGTGGGACCTTGACATCCTGGACACCGCGCTTGATGACATCTTCAATCTGCCATCGGGGAGGGCTCAAAGTCGGATTCTGCTTGCGATGCCACTCTTTCTCCATCTCAGGGGGCGGCATGGAGCCCTCACTGGGAGGAAGGGCGCCGCCAGCAACACCCGTGGAGAATTTCAGTTGCAGAACATTTCCAATTTCGTCACATGCCGTGAGAATTCGGTCAAGATCTTCCTTGGTGTGTGCTGCGGAAACGCAGAAACGAGCTCGAGAGGAGACCAAGGGCGTGGCAGGATATCCAACCACGACAACGGAGATCTTCCGCTTCAACATCTCGTGCGAGAAAGCAGGCATTTTAGCGGGGTTGAAAAGGAGAACGGGAATAATGGGAGAATCATCGTGTCCGTAAACGATGAAACCGAGACGTTTCAATCCGAGGCGAAGGTAGCGAGAGTTGAAAGCCAACCGCTGCAGCCGCTCTTCACCCTGACCCGGCACAATCTCCCCGTTGATAATCCGAAGCGCGGACGAAATCTGGGCTAGGACTGCAGGGCAAGGGGATTCGCCATACACAACACCGGAATTAGTTGAGCGGAGAGTATCAATCATAGCCTTGTCGGCCGCAATATATCCCCCATTGGCACCGAAGGACTTGGTGAGGGTACCCATTAGAATATCAACCTCCTCGGTGTCAATGCCGAAATAGTCACAAACACCGCGACCCCGAGGGCCAATGGCTCCGATAGAGTGCGCCTCATCAACAAATAGGTGGAATTTGTATCGTCGCTTCAAGGCAACCAAGCCAGGCAGATTACACATGGACCCTTCCATGGAATAGAGACCTTCGACAACGACCAAAATGTTCTTCCAGGGGCGGTGAGTGCGGGGCTGTCCCTGGCTGATGGCCTCGCGAAGCTTATGCTCCAAGTCTTTCATGTCATTGTGCTTAAACATGCCAATAGAGGCACCAGAAAGACGAGCCCCAAAGCGAATAGATGCATGGTTGAGTTCATCCGAAATGATGAGACAGCCCTTGCTCACCAACGCGGGGAATACATTGGCATTGGTGCCGAAACCCATGGAAAACAGCATTGAAGATTCCTTGCCAACAAACCTGGCGATCAGTTCCTCGAGCTCGTTATGAAGATCTTGCGTTCCAGCTTCGGCACGAGTGCTGGGGGCAACGACACCGTACTTTCGAACGGCCTCTTCGGCATCGTCGGCGCATGGGCCTTCCGATTGAGCGAAACCCAGATAATTGTAAGAGCTGAGGTTCAACGTGTCGGTGGTGGTTCCAGTGAAATGGAAGTTCTTGTTATGGTCATCAGTGGCGCGATCGATCAAAGTAATATATCTTCCGGGAACGCCCGTGACCGGGCGCTCAAAGCAGTCATTGATCCGCAACTTGAGCCGGCGAACGTAGAAGTTGTCGAAATCACTATTCAGGGCACCGTATCCATTTCGAGGTTTGAGATGTCGGTAGTTCTCTTCACGGAAACGCTTTCCAAAGAAATCGCGAACATGTCCAAATGCAATTAGGATCAGGTAGCTGATGTAGGTGGTAAGAAGGTAGTAATAGGGAGGTTCGTCCATGATGGGCTCTGGAAAGTCACCGCCGGGATGCTGACTCGAGTAACGGTGGCTAGGATGACCGATTGGGCCGAACTGAGCGTGTTGCTTGGCCTGGCGGCGAGCCTCCTCCGGCGAGGGCGGTTGAAACAGAGTGGTCGGCGGTTCGTCCATGTTGGGATTGTCTGCAGTGGCAGTAGAAAGAGAAATAGTCGGTAAGGAGAGAGACGCCGAGCTGATAGGAGGTGCGGCAGCGTTTCCACCGGCGGTTTGAAGAGCCGCTTGGGCGGGGGTCGGTTCAACTTTCGACTTTGGGGAGGTCGAAAAGAACTGGGTCAAGCGATTTGCTTTGGAAGATGCTTTGATGGTGATACCGCCCTTTCCGGAGACAGAAGAAAAGGACGGCGAGGTAGAGGGGTCGCTGGTAGGGGAAGAACTGGCAGCTCGACGAGGCATCGCAAGAAACCGGCCGAACAGGGGGGAAACGATCAAAGTCGCGCGACACCGACGTGATAGACAGATGGAAGCTTCCCAGGACTTTGGAAGACGGGGAAAGTCGAAACAAGTTCAGAAGGCCGAGATTAGGACCTTTTATGTTTTTCGACACAGAAAAAGAGCGATTTCTGTTTATTCCTTGGGATCTCTTCTCAATGGTGCCAGATCGACGTCAATCTGAACGAGGCACGGGCAACGAGTTAGTCAATTAATTCCGATAAACATGTGGACCAGGATCCAACGAGCCGGAATGGGATAGCGATGGCAATAAAAAAACAAGGCGAGGTGGGGGAGAGGACGAAAGGAGGGAAGTCGCGAAGGGGAAGGCAGCAATAACACTTGAGGGTCGGGGAGGACGGGGAGACGGACAGACGAGCAGGAGACAGACAGGAGGGACTCCGAGAAATCCGGATTGGCTCTGGTAATTTGCCCGGCACGTGGGAAGGACGTTGGGGAGGGCGCAGAGCCCTGGAATAAGAGTACTGCGTAGGTAATGAACGGATGGATCGCAACGGGGCAAGAACACCTCGAGGTTGCGAAGGGACGAGGGGTGAGGCCGAGAGCGAGGAAAGAAGAAAAGAAGGAAGAAAAGGAACGACACTTTGAAGGGCTGAAGGACTGAAGGACAATTCGACTCGGGTCCGGATCATGACATGGACGTGCGAGTGCAAAAACCCAAAGAGGAGAGAAAAGAGAAAGAAAAAAGACGAGGAGTGGAGCCGACCCAGTCTGTGTATGGGACTGTATGGGATCCGGCAAAAATACCGCCATCGGCCTCGGCCGGGACGAAGTGGACTCCACCGCCCGCGTGTCGGTCGCCTTTTAGCGGCCGATCGGCCGGCCGGACTCGGCCTGGCGCGGTAACGAGACGGTAAGATTACCGGCCCCTGGACCCTCAGCATCAGGTTATTTTCTTGGTTCCGGTGCTTAATCATCGGTGGATGCCTGCACGCCTGACGGCACACAAGAAAGGGGTTTATGCATTATGCAAGGTACGGATTCTGCCTGCCTCAGGATCGAGCTGGCCTCAGGAATCAGGATCAGCGCAGACGGCCTGAGGAACCAAGATCAAGATATGGCTGCCTCAGGCTGGACAGCCCCGTCTCTTTCCCGTTCGAGCACCGCGCAGCAACATCCTCCGTCACGAGTCACAGGCATCCTTTCGACTGCCTTCCATAATCCAGCCGGCATATCGCTTGTCGCTTGTCCCACTCAACGCTGTCCTACTCCGTACTTTGGCGGGGATCCAAGTTCGAAGTTCTACCCTCTCCGTTGTCCCCAACTCACTCCATCTCCGGAAATTTCCGCCCCAGACTCGGGATTGCATTTGCTGACTACCGCGCTGACTACGGGGGTCCTGGTCCTGCCTATCAAATTTAAAGTTGCGCTGGGACCTGAATTTCGATCCTCCATGGTTTTCTTGTTCTTCCCCTTCCTCATCCTCTGCGTCCTCTTTTCGTTGAAATAACCGCCGCTATGTCATCCAATGGCACCGTTGCCAGCTCGAAGGAACTCTGGCGTCACTCCGCTCCGCATACCACCCAAATCTATGACTTCATCCATAGGTCCAATCAGAAGTATGGAACGTCTCTGGCCAGCTATAGCGACCTGTGGCAGTGGAGCGTATCGGAGCCTGCTAAATTCTGGGAGCATGTGTGGCATTATACTGCTGTCAAAGCCCACAATTCGTATAATACGGTGAGGAGCCCGCCAGAGGGAAGGAGCCTGTGTGCGCCTGCACTATTAGCTTAAGGACTCGCCTAATATCCTTGTAGGTCCTGAGTTCGGACAAGCTTCTGTTTCCTAGGCCCGACTTTTTTGCCGGCAGCAGGCTCAATTTTGCCGAGAATTTACTTTATCCAGCCTCGTCGCCTGATGAAAATGCCGTCGCCATTATTGCCGCTACCGAGGCTAACCGAGAATTCATCTCGTGGAAAGAGCTGCGGGATCGTGTGCGACGATGCGCTAATTCACTAAAGGAAGCCGGATTGCAACCGGGCGACCGGGTGGCGGGATTCTTGGGGAACCATGCGAACACCGTCGTGGCGATGCTGGCGACCGCGTCCATAGGAGCCTTCTGGACAGGCGTGTCCCCCGATACGGGCGTCCATGCAGTCTTAGAACGCCTGGGTCAGATAGAGCCCAAGATCTTGTTCGCCGACAATGCCTCTCTATACAATGGCAAAGTACACGGGACGAATGCGAAAATACAGCAGATTATTCCTGAGCTTCCAAAGTTGCAACTGCTGGTCATATTTGAAACGGTGAAATCTCACGAGTTCAACCTTGAAGAAATAACCCCAGCTCAGGCGAAGATGTGTACTTATGACGCTTTCCTGGCATCGGCTAGCAACCCTGCTGCTCCTCTCGAGTTCACAAGCCTACCTCCTGAACATCCGGTGTATATTCTGTATTCATCTGGTACTACGGGGGCACCGAAGCCCATTGTACACGGCTCTCTCGGAACGCTGTTGCAGCATAAGAAGGAGCATGTTCTTCATTGTGATCTACGCCCGGGAGATCGTCTGTTCTATTTCACGACTGTCACCTGGATGATGTGGCACTGGCTGGTTTCGGCACTGGCTAGTGGTGCCACCATTGTTCTATACGACGGTTCCCCTTTCCGACCTTTCGATTCGGAAGGAGGAAACGGAGAGATGGCCATGCCACGGTTGATCGATGAATTGCAAATAACTCACTTTGGAACGTCGGCAAAATATCTCTCTGTTCTAGAGCAGGCCTCTTTAAACCCAAGGGCCCACCCTCATCGCCCGGTAACTCTTCAATCACTCAGAGCCATCTTCAGTACTGGCTCGCCTCTAGCCCCTTCCACGTTTGAGTACGTCTACACCTCCATCCATCCCGATATAATGCTAGGTTCAATCACTGGAGGCACGGACATCCTGTCGTTGTTCTGTGGTAGTTGTCCCATCCTTCCCGTCTATAAAGGGGAGATTCAGTGCCGTTGTCTCGGAATGGCTGTCTCCGTGTATGACTACGCTGGCAATGATATAAGCGCTTCCGACGAACCCGGCGACTTGGTCTGTACGAAGCCTTTCCCCGCGCAACCCGTGATGTTCTGGCCTCCCGGCCCTGTCGGGGCAGAAAAATACCGCAAAAGTTATTTCGACGTCTTTGGGCCGTCGATCTGGCACCATGGCGACTTCGTGCGCCTGAACCCGCAAACTGGGGGCGTGACTATGCTCGGCCGGAGCGATGGGGTCCTGAAACCTGCTGGCGTCAGGTTTGGAAGCGCAGAAATATACAATATCCTTCTAAAGCACTTTGCGGACGAGGTTGAAGACTCCCTATGCGTGGGAAGAAGACGAGAAGGACTCGATTCGGATGAAACAGTTGTCTTGTTTGTGAAATTGGCTTCGCATGATGGATCATCTACTTCCATGCCTTCGGATCTGGTTACGCGGATTCAAGCCATAATTCGCAAGGAACTGAGCCCTCGTCATGTTCCCGGGATAGTGGATGCTTGCCCCGAGATCCCCGTGACATCCAATGGCAAGAAGGTCGAAAACGCCGTGAAACAGATCCTGTGTGGTCTGAATATTAAGATCGGAGCGAGTGTCGCCAATGCCGCATGTCTCGACTGGTATCGTTCATGGGCAGCAGAGCATCCGTAGGTGGTGGCTGGTACTGGACTTCTCTTTCATTCTCGTCTCTTATACACTCTACAGATAGACAAAACAAGCCTTTCATTTAGACACTTATTCATCCATCTTACCGCTCATCACGATCTTGAGTACACACAGTACAAGTAACGGAAAATTGCTGGCGATGGTTTAGCTACCTTGGCGTTATTGGCCCGGCGTCCGCGGCCACCAACTATAGATCATGGATTCTTTCGAGATTCATATAGGTCAGACATACCCCAAAGATACAAGGTAAGGTTCTCATTATTGATCAAATTACTTCATCTTTTCGCGATGACGGCCGTGGCACCGTTCTCACCCAAGAGCTGAATGAAGCAAGACACGGGCACCAGAGGGATTTATGAACTGCACAGAATGCCATTGTCAAGCCTTAAACTTGTTGATTCCCTGGTAAATGGCCTACAATCTTCTCCGTTGTCAAGACAGGCAATCCGGTAGCGAAAAGCCCAAGATCATCGCAGCGAGACTCTCCCCGGCAAGCCAGGGTCCTGGACGAGGGTCTCTAGATCCTTGGCAAGGGCTTGGGCTCGTTCCTGCTGCAACATGGGAGAACGAAGGCCAGCGTGAACCTATTAGCGAAGGCTATCTGCAATGTGGGTCTCTCGCAATACCTAGAAGGCTAGACCCTTATCCTCGGTGGATAGGAGAGGTTGCTTGTCCTTATTCTTAAAAGAGGCAATGTGGGCCCCGAGTAGTGAGCTTGTCGCCTGGAAGGTAGGTAAAAACAGCCGACGGCCTCTCGCGACATTTCCAACCCAGGCAGCACAATAAAAAGATCTTGGAAATCCTGTGATCTTGACTACTTAGACTTAGTCATATCTTGTCTAGATTAAATGGCGGGATCGCCATGTTTATCATCCACTCTCTGCTACGACTAGAACGGCTGAAGGAGATACTCAAGACATCGGTCCGAAAATAGACTGAAACGATCAGGCCGAAAACGACCACCAGTGCATTCGAAGGACTCAGAACAGGGACTTCATTTGCCCTTGAAATTAGTTTGGAACAAAGTCCGCAGCCCCACCAGCGATCCGAGCCCTGGTTGACCGTGAGAGTGAAAAACCACTCGACGGCGGTTTTCTTTGCTTGGCTCACCCAGATTTTCACGAAATGTGCTCTCCTTGAGCAAATTTTCTTCCTCGTAGCATCGATTGCCCGAAGGTTCCTGCCATCTTCTCCAGGTGGCTGGGTATACTCATAATGAATCGATGGTGTAGCAGTAGAGCATCTGTGGAAGTGCTACATTCCTAGCAAGTATGATCCATGAGTTTGACAACCTTCAACCAGTTCTACCAGCAGGTAGCAGCCCGTTAATGAACACGAAGTCTACTAATTGTAAGATTTTACCTCTTTCTTTACTGCCTTCGAGGTAGACCTGGGAATGCTGGAACATGGTTTCCGGAATGGACGCCTATATGTGGAGTTTTATATTAATAAGATTAGACAATGAGGATGCAAAAGGACACTATAAGGGCAGGGTCCATGCCTACACCCTTAGGCAGCATCAATAGTACTGATTCCGGAGCCTAAAGAAGCTCAAGGGCCGTGCGACGAGAAAGCTTATTAGCATTCTTGGACAAAGACAGCCCAGAAATGTCCGTTTCTCCTGGATCACAACCGTCTCCGATCAACTTCACCTCAGTCCTGGGCTCAGGGTCCTGCATTATTCTTTACCGGCGCTTGCCCTCATTCGCTACCTCTTTAGCCTAACTTTAAACTGCAGTTGGAGCCACGTAAATGCCACTCTACTGGTAGTATCCGGTCGAACGTAAGACATGTGCGATGATGATGGCGGGATGATCCCGTATCCAGCAAGGCTAGGCTTCTATATTTCTGGTTCGCTTCTTCATTCTCATTCTGGTCTCCCACAATCTCCCCTTTTCTTCACCTGATACCACCGCATCTTCATATCCAGACGATGTTGCTTTTGTTGGTCACCATAGCTACATTATGCCTGAGCGGGCTTACCGTGTCAGCAACCAGTTCGATTTCCTACTCACGCACCCTCTCTTTGGGCCAATCTCATACTCTAAACGTCCCATGCAGGCCATGCGCCTTCTCACGCGGCCCCTGTGCAGAGAATAAAAACGGCTCTGCTTCTTTGGTACTGTTCCTACGCCAGGCCCTGATATGTTCAATAGCTGACTTGCAACCCCAGGCGATAACATTCAGGACGGAAAATGACACCCTCCTTGCCAACGACGACATCATCTTTCCAATCTCCCCCCCAATGACCTTTCGCGCCCAGTATCAAGAGGACTCGGGCTCTGAGACCGTATCCGTATCATACTTCCTGTTCACCCGGGGCCTCTATCAGCTTGAAATGACCCTCGTCGACAAGCGGGATCGCATAATGATCGAAAGCCCTGTATCGATTTTCATCCTTCAGCGGAGGGACCAGAAGCTTGTCATCATTGGAGTTGACTCACCGCAATATACGTGGGATCCTTACCACCTTGTCGGGGGCTCAAAGGCGAAGGACAGTTGGTGGTCGAGGAAGACAGGGAAGTCAGATCCCATTACCTCTGCCAAACAGGCGTACCAGAAAGCTTTGTCCAGGAATAAAGACTTCCTGCAGCTAATCGGCCCTGCAATTCTGCCCGCATTGCTCGGGATGGCGGCTGGGTTGTTGGCTGTGCTATTTGGGTTCTTCGTTGGATGTGCAATGTATTATTGGTATTACGAGTTGAGGAGAAGGCGTGCTGATGACCCCGAGAGAGAAGTTAGGATAGCTTTGGCTCCTGAGAAGTCCTGAGAAGGGTAATGATACTATTAAGCAAAATGTCAGAGATTAAAATGCCCCTGAAGATAACAAACTAAGCCAGTTACCCTGATAGTCTCAGACATACCATAGGAACTTCTGGAAAACTAGCCAGGATGGCCTGAGAGAAATGGCTGACGGCGGAGTTCTGAGGCTGCGATTAGCAAGTGGGCTTTCATTTCCACAATAGAGGCCTAGAAGCTCGATTCATTTAAACCCCACTTCGTATCATGGGTGAGATCTAGTGCGGCCTCCCGTGTCTCATTTCTTAATGTTCTCTAGGTAATCCTTTATCCGCTTGTCCGCTGCCACGTCTACCCATCCATGCCACAAAATGACACCCAAGACCAGATTTGCCCAACCCCGGGCCCTCGTGGTAGGCTGGTCCCTTTCCAACAAAAGACAAGCCTACCAACCAGTCAGGCTTACCAATGCATAGAAATCTATCGAGCAGCAAAATAACAGACTAATCCCTAGGGAGTGGCCATTCCCAAGTTATTTCCAGCAAAAACCCTTGGGGCTTGCCCAAACCACGTGACATGAGCCACAAGGTGCATCCACGGCTTTGAAGAAAAACGGAGGCATCCAAGCCGCCCTTTGGCTCAGATATACGGAGATATGTCAGCTTATACGAGCTTCAATTCGATAATGGATTTCCACTGGTCAGCGTTGCCAAATCGCATGCAGAATAGTGTCTGTCCCTCTTGAGCACACGATCTATACAAGCCAGTGTTATGCCCCTTTACTTTCCGTCAACAGCCATCAATGCTCGTGCTCTAAGTTTAGAGATATGGTAGAAACAAGCCTTTTTGGATTTAAAATGCGGCACAAACGCGACATTGAAGGCTGTCACAGCCAGTTGGAGAAAAGCGCCCACGGTGACTTAACCTTGATCATTCTTATCAACTATCGGAGTACATTTGATAGAGATTAGAGGCCCACGACCCCACATTTCCCAGATTTGCGGCATCGGTAGGCATTCTCTCTACTGTTAGACAAAGGTGCTGCCTAGCACTTGTGCTACTTGGGCATCATCTCCTGTCTATCCGTCGAATCTGTACGTCAACATAAACAGTCGTGCTATCTACCTATCGCACGCCCTTCTCTGCAGCCTCCATTAAAAGGCCCACTGCATTTTGATCTCATCGATCCTGTCACCTCCGTTAGCCTTTTTATCCAGGATCATGACTCCAGGTAGTATCAGCTCTCAGTCCGAATGCCGCTTGAACAGTTCACCGGTAAGCAATAAGCACTTGCACCCGACGAAAACATGCTCAAATTACGGTACTCAGGCAGAAGATAAGACAATAGCCATGCTTGGTTATGTGGCAGCTTATTGGACAGTATTTCATTCCTTTTAGAATAGGTATGTGCATGGTGATCGCTTTGATCATTGATTCAGACCTCCACGGCTTCAGCGCATGTGTTAAGTGTTTCTTGTAGTCCTTTAAGCGCCATCTCAATCACTCCATCCTATTAACTTACCTACGCCGGATACTGAAGACTTGCCTGGTTGGCAGACATAGATCCCAGAAGACTGCAAAGAGGCTAAACTCAACCCAGGGGCTGGATTCCCAAAATGTCGTTTTACTACCGGAAATTCTTGCAATATCAGCTGGCATCGTCCATGCCGGTCATTGGCTCTTTCTATTGGTAGGGCGATGCTATTGCACGTTTATCATAAGTTGGTTGAACGTGTTGACAACGTTCGCCTCCACGGCCAGGTTTGCATAGTATGTTGTTTCATTGGAGATCTGTACGGGTTAACTATTGCGGTCCCTTCGATAGAATGGACGAGTGCGGAGCTCATGACGCTTTCTTTCGTCGATATTATCTTCTGGTGTGCCTGTATGGCCTTGAAGCTTGAACGCATCGCATTCGTATACGTAACCATGGGTAAGTCATCCCTTCTCTCTCAGGCGAGATGTTTCCAGACTGGAGGTTGATTGCATACACACTTCTTGCGAGACCAGCAATCTTCGTTTTAATCCAAACCCTCACCCTCATCTTCCGCCTGCCAATCAGCTACTCGGTCCATAACGTCCATTTGCCTCCGCAAAAGCTGTGCTTGAGGAATATTTGAACTTCTCTGACTGGACCCCAGGGGTAACAGTTCTGTACTCGTCGTTCTGTGCTCTCTGGGTTAATTCCTCTTGGATGTTGCCTCTCTATGCGGCAGAAGATACGCACAATTCCAGAAAAGAAATTGCAAGGTCTATTGTTTATACCTTCTGGGTTACCGCTAATTCTGGCCTCGTTGTCTGTTTGGTCTATGCATTCTGCATTATCGACATCGAGGCAGCAGCGACAGACAGGTCATATGTATTCATTCCTACTCTTTAACAAACAAGTTGTCCCGGCCCTAACTCCCCTGACAGAGGATATCCACTGATCAATATCATGTTTCACCAATAGACGAACCGCCTCATTCACCCCTTTCGCGATCTTTATTCCCATTGGATTCTTTGACTATGGCAGTACCCTTATTACCTATGTAAGTCAGGTCGGAACCTTTTCCCAAGACGGTGGCTTCCCCTGGCATGAGTGAATCACTCTCCGTGGTAACAGACCTCATGGCATTCATCATAATTCCAGGGCCGTGGATTCTAGGCTGTTGGAGTCTGCTTACTTATATCTTGACTGTGATTACGTAGCTGTACCTGATTGCTATGGAGTGCTCTCCACTGAAACGGGCATGGAAAGCCGCGTCATTTAACTATAAATATGTCCTTCTAATAGGGGTTTTTCTGATATCGTGCGGGCTATATCGGGGCGTGGGGAAAGCGGAACTTCAAGGGGCTAGATAAGTAGATATAGAAACTTTAGAGGCATGGAGGAGGCATCGACGTGCTGGTGAAGCTGAGAGGCATGGCTACCTCTGTCCAGAATCAACCTCTGTTTCCTTGTTTCAATCAGAAATGTATGTAGCCTTAAAATATCAGCGGTTCCTGATACTCCGATGACCTCATTGCCGATGTGTCCAATGACTGTTGCCACCGTCTGGTGTATACGAGCCCCGTGGGTCCGCTAGCATTTGAACCCCCCACGGCCATTTGATTTTGAGCGTTGGATCCACCGGAGGCCCTGCCTTTGATCCGGAGGATCCGTTGAAAAATTGAAACCACAGCGGGCACTAGACATCGTTGTGTACATTTCAGTGCCGTGAGGCTGAGAATCGGCATCTGGATGTGGTTGTTTTCGTGTAGGTAGAAAGACAAGCCATGGTTAGGATGATACTACCGAGTGCCCCTGATTGAGCAGCATTTGTAAAAAAAAAAGTTACATCCCGAGGCTGATTGCCAGATTCACAGGCAACAATAAGCCTGAGACCCACGGGGGAGTCATTTTCTCGGATTTCTCCTTAAGCGACCCATGCGCCAAGCATGCTATGTTGGTAACTGGGAGAATTCTTGAATCCAGTGGGTCCACCTCGTAGACAATAATTAAAAAATGACAAGCCCCAAAGGCCCTGAACAGATTGTACGGAGTATTCAGTGCTAGCGAGTCCTCCACGGCACCTTTGCGACAAGGTCTCCCTCGTTATGCCTACCCTGCCTAACGGGCTTATACCGTTTGGCCCAAGTGCCAACTGCACCCTCGACTTATGCCCGTTGGAGGCCAGTATCCTACGATATCAACCCTCGATAGCTGCTACTTCGGTCGCGATTGCGATCTTCGGATTCTCCCTAGTCTTGAACCTGGGTCAGGGCGTTTACCACCAAACATGGGGCTTCATGGGCAGTTTGCTGTGCGGATGTATCTTGGAGATCATCGGATACGTTGGACGTATTATCATCAGGGATAATCCATTTGACTTCAACGGTTTCCTCATGCAGATTAGTGAGTTGCCCAAAGCTGTGTGCGCATTAGCATTCTAACCATCACCAGTTTGTATCACAATAGCACCTATATTCTTCTGTGCGGCGATCTACGTCCTCCTAGCTAAGATGTTTGCGCTCCGTCCTTTTCCATTTTCCCACAAGATATCTCATACCTTGCTAGAATTTCATTGATCGATGCGCGCCTATCCCGTGTTCCTCCTCGATACCTAGGCTGGGTCTTCATCACTTGCGATATCATCTCGCTGGTCCTGCAAGCTGTCGGAGGCGCTCTGTCCTGCACGGGCGAAAATGAAGACGACATCCAAGTCGGAGTGGATATTTCCCTGGCCGGTCTCGTCTTTCAGGTCTTCACTTTGACCGTCTTCACGTCCCTCTTTATCGACTACTTGATTTCCTGCCGACGACACTCGAACAAAAAGGCGTTCACGAACCGCATGAACTTCTTCCTCGCCTTCCTGTTCCTGTCGATCTTCCTCATCCTCCTTCGATGCGTCTATCGCGTGGTGGAATTACACGAAGGTTACTTCAGCCACTACTTCCGAGACGAACCGCTCTTTATTGCGCTTGAGACGGCGTATGGATCCCCTGTCCCTGATTTTCTGAAACAGGAGCCCTGGAATTGGCTAACTAACTGTGTGATATAGTATCATGTGCGCCGCGGCTGTTTGTATGAACATAGGCCATCCGGGCATTATCTTTGGGAAGAGGAAAGGTGAATCAAACCCTGGAGCGTCAGAGTATGGGTTGCTAAAGCTTGGCTCTAGGTCTCGTCGGTAGCTCGGACTGATTTGTATTTGTGGGGATTCGAGTTGCTTTACCGGCCTAACATGCGTTCCTTGGTAATTGGCCATTTGTAAAAATGCCAGGACGTCTTGCGTGAAAACGTACTATTATATTAATACACTTTAGATCAGTAAATATTATATACAAGGTTCTAAGTTGAGGGCTTCCCTTACGTACACTGTGCACTGATCCTATAGGGACATGATTGGCTTGGGCGATATAACATATTGGGATCAGGCATGGATATACCGAAGTCCTGTGTCTTGGGGATACCTCAAGGTGCATTAGAAGGCCGATAGCTAGGCGTTCACATGCGGCATTGTGCCTGAATCTCAAATGGCTGGTTCTTGCGGTATAACCGGTGTACGTGCACGAATGAGGGCGTTAATCGTGCTGGATTCAATGTAGCTGCCGTAGTCGTTCAACCCTCGTCCAAAAACCTTACTATACCTTCTTGTCTTTGTTTTCCGCATTGATAGTGATTGTCACTTATGCAGAGGGTCAACATAGAGCCGTCACTCGCGCAGTACGGTGGCGCATTCCTAGGTGGAAAGATCTGGTACGGTCTATCCACGCAAGTGCGTTGCGCCACTTCTGCGCAAACCTCTTGAGCGCATGGGTTCCTTTTCAGTACATCCATACACTTCATGTCACAAGTCACGTACGATCCGAGAAAGCCTTCCCTCGCAGCTTCTCCAGGCAAATGTCGGAGAAGGGCATCTGCGACGATTGGACAGGGGTATAAGGGTCCACTATACATGAAAGCAGTATTGTTGGGCATCCGGAGGCAGACCGACGAGGCGCGTTCGTCTCGATTGGACACAATGGCGAAGGTATGGGACGCTGGTTCACCAGCTCCACTGTTCTGGCTGAGGTCGTCATTGTTCAGCTTGATAATCAGACAGACTGGGCGCCCCCGGCCTGGTTCCCCCATTCATATCGGCGAAATCTGTGAGAGACCTCCTGTCATTGCTGTGTCATTAAGACTTTTCCTAGAGAACATGATATTGTATGTATTCCTGGTGTCTTAGCAGGAAAATATATTGATGACTTCCGAGGGTAACCGCGTGCTCTGCTGTAGCGATGATGGTGACCTCGTGGAGAAGGTAATGAACAACAAACCAGAGATATAGTAGTCTTTAAATCATTCTTAAATACATTCAAGTTAATTATAAATATCAGTGTGTACAAAATAAAGTGCAAAAACACCGGCCAGACTCCCCGTGACGCCTGATTAGATAAGCTTCTCCGAGATTCCGGCCAAATCGAATCCATCCTTGACGATCCTTGCGACCAAAACCTCCGACACTCAGCTTCTTCTCGTCAGACGGGGTTGACCAATTTCAATTAATTTTATCTGGGTATTCCATAATTCAATCCCTCAGAATGCGTCGCTCCGTACTGCGGGCCGTCGAGTCCGCAAAACCTCTTGCCCGCGTGCCTCGTTCGGCGACGAGAGGCTTTGCTACTGAGGCTGTTGCAAAGGTAGACCCAACCGAACACCCTTGCTATGGCCCCTTGTCTAACGATTGATATACGTCTGGTAGGACCCTGCCGAGCTAGAACAGATTACTACGCTGCCAAACGGCATCCGCGTCGCGACCGAATCCTTGCCGGGGCCCTTCTCCGGCGTCGGCGTTTACATCGATGCTGGCTCTCGATATGAGGACGAGAGCTTGCGGGGCGTGAGTCACATCATGGATCGATTGGCCTTCAAATCGACAAAGACGCGCTCCAGCGATCAGATGCTCGAGACCCTCGAGAACCTGGGCGGCAACATCCAGTGCGCTTCTTCCCGCGAATCCTTGATGTACCAATCCGCCAGCTTCAACTCCGCAGTCCCTACAACCCTCGGCCTGTTGGCGGAGACGATCCGCGACCCCCTGATCACTGAGGAGGAAGTTCTTCAGCAGTTGGCCACGGCCGAATATGAGATCGGAGAGATCTGGTCCAAACCGGAGCTCATCTTGCCCGAGCTGGTCCACATGGCGGCCTACAAGGATAACACACTGGGGAACCCTCTGCTGTGCCCGGAGGAAAGATTGGGGGCGATCAACAAGGCCGTTGTCGAAAAGTACCGCGAGACTTTCTTCAACCCCGAGCGGATGGTCGTTGCCTTTGCCGGAGTGCCTCACCAGACGGCTGTTAGCCTCACGGAGAAGCTTTTCGGCGATATGAAGCAGCATCAGGGTCCTAGCCTGTCCGGCAGCGGCGTCGACACCATTTTGTCGGAGGCTCAGGAACCCGCTGTTCCCCAATTTACTCCCACATCTACCACCTCGACCCCTGCTGCCTCCCAGAAAGCGCAGCCCGGTCTGCTCTCTAAGCTACCCTTCCTCAAGAACCTTTCCACATCCAGCTCCAAGGAGGCTGCATCGCCATCGGAATCTGCCTTGGCAGGATTCTCGGGTCTCGACCTGACTCGACCTTCGCACTATACTGGTGGCTTCCTTTCTCTTCCGCCAATCCCTCCGCCCGCGAACCCCATGCTTCCTCGGTTGAGCCACATTCACCTTGCCTTCGAAGCCTTGCCTATTTCTAACCCCGATATCTATGCCCTTGCCACCCTCCAAACGCTCCTTGGAGGAGGTGGATCGTTCTCCGCTGGCGGTCCCGGTAAGGGAATGTACTCCCGTCTCTACACTAACGTGCTCAACCAGCACGGGTGGGTTGAGAGCTGCATGGCCTTCAACCACAGTTACACCGACAGCGGAATCTTCGGAATCTCCGCCTCCTGCAGCCCGACTCGGACAGCGCAGATGCTCGAGGTGATGTGCCGCGAACTGCAGTCGCTGACCATAGACTCCGGCTTTGCGGCCTTGCAGCCCCAGGAAGTCAACCGGGCGAAGAACCAGCTGCGTTCCTCCCTTCTGATGAACCTCGAATCGCGTATGGTTGAGCTGGAAGATCTCGGTCGTCAGGTCCAGGTCCACGGTCGCAAGGTTGGCGTGAAGGAGATGTGCGAGAAGATCGAAGGACTGACTGTGGAGGATCTGCGCCGGGTTGCGCGACAAGTGTTCGGAGGCCATGTCCAGAACAATGGACAGGGCACCGGTAAGCCCACCGTTGTGCTGCAGGAGGGTGAGCTGGAGGGCTACAAGCTTCGTGCATTCCCTTGGGAGGAAATCCAGGAGCGCATTGCGCGGTGGAAGTTGGGGCGCATGTAAATGTCAGATAGACCACGGCTGTATTTGTTGAAATGTATACTATAGAATTGGGAGGAGCATATTGACTAGAGAATCTCTAATCTGGATCGGTTCGTGTAATTAAGTGTCGTATATTAGTATATTGGTTTTTCATAATGCCATGACGCTCCGTCGTGGGCCGAAGCTCCTTGCCGCTTTAGGCGCGTTTGGGTCGGGAAAAAAGTTGGACCTTCCAATCCGCCGTCGTTCGTTCATCTTCCATCCTCTCTCGACTCCATTTCCACCACCACCTCAACCACCGCAACCCGCCTTTCGACCCTTATCTCCCGTCTTAATTCACCACCGTCACAATGGTCAAGCTTACTGAAGTCGAGGACGAGCACTTCGCCGAGGAGAAGCCCCAGGCCAGCAAGAACAACGTCCTCTTGGACTCCGATGACGAGGAAGACTACACTGATACCGGTGAGTATTTTGGCAGTCCTGAATCGATAGAAATCTCTGGGGCGATCATGTCGCCTTTTGCCTACTCAAGTTCTTCGCGGTTTCGCTATTCTATCCGCAACATCCTACTTTTCCTGCGCCCGAGCCATGTCTACCTACACCACACGTCAACTGTATCGGAACCGAAAGCATGAAGACCAAAGCAAAAGTTTCTTTTCTGACCACCAATTTAAATTGCAGAGTCCGAAATCTCGAACGACGAAGAGATCGACCTCGAGAGCGAGGGTCTGTACGAACGTTTGTCGGCCTTGAAAGATATCATCCCCCCCTCCGCCCGTCGCTCAGTCAACAACACCGTCTCCTCCGTCACTTCCTTCGCACAGTCCACAATCTCCTTCAGCGGCAAGGCGCTGTGGATCATCAGCA
Source organism: Aspergillus persii (assembly GCA_002215965.1). Taxonomy (NCBI): domain Eukaryota; kingdom Fungi; phylum Ascomycota; class Eurotiomycetes; order Eurotiales; family Aspergillaceae; genus Aspergillus; species Aspergillus persii. Next base: position 4,013,358 of record NGZO01000001.1, read on the forward strand.
CCAGTGCTTTCCTGCTCGGTGTCCCGTGGGCCCTCGCCTATGCCGAGGAAGAGCAATACATCCAGATGGAGCGCGAGCAAGGCATGATTAAGGGTGCCAACGAGGTATGTTTACACTTTTAATGTTATTATGCGTTACTGCGGCTGGCATTGTTGGTCACATCCTATACCTTTGGCCGCGGTTGTGCTCATTGCGTCCGATGATCGGGATGACGTGAAAAACCTTTTCCGTCAACAAAACCGCGCCAAGACATCGGAAAATGCGACTTCTACAGATACCAACGTTTTAAATGCCATTGGCGTTCTGTTCCTGTTGAAAATTTCAAAAATTTATTCTGACAAATCTGTCTCTACAGATGCTCACGCCCGGTGCTTCTACGGAAGAGAAGCCCGCCCAGCCTACTTTGTAAATGAACCCTATCGTCGAAGATGAAGACCGCAACAGGTGAAGAGGATCAACCTTGATATTCGATTGCCGTCACCTACTTTTTCGTCCAAATCTGAAGACACCTGTTGCCCTTGTGGTCTCGACGTCATTGTCTGTCCTTAGCAGATCTGGCTAGTCGACTGGATCCAGCACTCAACAAATCGAAGATTTACGTTCGGAAAGAAAACCAAAAATACAAAAACATTGCTGCATATTTGCGTGGCAGTCTGGTTGGAGAAACAAAAAGGGTGTACAAAATTTCGGATTCGATGTTCCTGCGTTTTTTCTCGGGCGACGGCAAGTTGGACTTGATGGTTGTGAACATGACAAGCCTTGTTCACCTGTTTCTTTCGGAGTCTTGGTCTATTTGACTTGCTTCTTTCCTCTTCTGCCTTCTGGTCTGGCGTGTTGGACCTGGGCAATGGCTGTATTTGTATAAGTGATTTCCTATATTCTCTTCCTGTTCTTTTCGTTATGTCCATTGTTTACCTACTTTACATTGATCTCAGTTTCTGAATAATGGAATATGAATGATTCTAGAGGCATGATGTATTTATTGACAGGGGGGTCCCGTGCCCCATGTTACCCTAGACCGTTCTGGCCTCCGTGTAACCTCTTTGCTTTTCCTTCCACCCTCGTTCCCTTCCACGCCTCCCCGTCTCTCCCTCTCGTCTCTGCCATTTGGTTCGGTTGCATTGAACTCCATCATTATGGATCTTCCTCCTGAATTGCTCCACAAAATAGCCGCTTCTCTCTCGCCGGTGCCGACCGATTTGAAAAATGCCGCTTTCACTTGTCGACTGTACCCTGTCTTTAACAACCACCTCTATCGCTACGTTTCTCTTGCTGGAGAGGACAGCGACGAGGGACCGGACGTGTCTCCTTCGCAACTATACCGGCGCATTTGCCTCCTATTACGAACTCTCCTACAGAATCCACCACGACGCCGTCTGATCTACGGATTTAGGATTTCCTGGGATGTGTTTCACTCGCGTGTAAGACCATAGAAGAAGAGGGCAATATTGTTACGATGAGCGATATATTCGTTATTGATTGATGTATTTACGCAACAACCTTGGGATTTTGACTCTGGCCTTGGTGGCTATGTATGTATATATCCCCTGATAGGTCTCGTGCTGGCCAGAATGCTACTTCAGCCTGAGGCATCAACACACCCTTTTCTCCCATGTCTGCACGTAAGCATCGTAACCATCCTTCTCTTTCTTGACGTACATCTCCAAACGCACTCGACATTAATACAATGGATCTTCCGGTCGAATTGCTTGAAGAAATAGCCCATCATATTACTCCCGCCGATGCCAAAAATGTCGCTCTCACCTGCCGTGGACTGTATCCTTTCTTCAGCAGTTACTTTTACCGCCATATCCTATTCTCGAGGATTAGGGCCTCCCATTCTCCCGGGAGTATATGCCGGCGCATTCTTCTCTTGCTACGAGCTCTCTTGCAAAATCCATCTCGCCGGCGTCTGATCCGCACCTTCTGGATTTACATTTACGTCCGGGCCGAGGACATCGGGGATATCCCCGAATATCTGCGGGACCTGGAAGGCGAATATCCGCTCAGCCAGAGCGATGTCAATCAATTGAAAGCGCACATCCTCACAGAGCAATTCCCCCAAACGCAGAATTGGCTCGAAGCGCTGGAGAATGGCCACGTGGGCATCATCACAGCGCTGCTTGTATCCCTTATGCCAAATCTCGAGATCCTGATACTGGACCCCGAACTTCCCATGAAGCATAACTTTCTTGCCCTCCTAATCCGACATACTATCTTACGCCTCAACTCCCAACCCTCATCCTCAACCCCGATCCCCCTCAAAAACCTCAAAGTCGTGTATTATACCCCCTACCCAGACCTCTCCAGCTGCATTTCCCCCTTCGACGATTCTAGCTTCGTCCCCCCCCAAGTCCCCCTCCTTTTCTACCTTCCATCTATCGAGTCCATCAGCGCCCTGATTCCCTATTCGTCGGAGTTCACCTGGTCCAAGATATTCTCCTCTCATACACCACCCCTCAACCCCCCTATCTCTAGCAACCTGGCCGAACTCAGCTTGAAAAACAGCTTCGTCGACAGCAGCTCTCTCGCCGCCCTCCTCTCCGCCACACCCAACCTCCAAATCCTGAGGTACCAACTGCATATCCCCTGGGAATGCTACGAACTGGACCTTGAGTCTCTGGCCCCGGCGTTGTGCAAGGCCCCTTCACTCGAGGAACTTCATCTCTCCGTCCCACTGTATGAGTGGGATGATCAATACGCCATAATCGTATCAGAGTTCTCGTCCCTGGCGCCATTGACGAAATTACGGAACTTAACTCTCCCGCTGGAATTCCTGCTTGAGTCGGAGCCGGAGTTTGAAGAGTCCCCCACTTTGGACACTTTGCCGTGGGGACTGGAGTCGTTGACGGTCCTGAACTCTAGAGAGGAACTGGACCCGGTCTGGGCCTTCCACGAGGTTATGGACAGGGTGGGGCCGTTTTTGGAAGCTCGTGGAAATGGGAAGTCGGCATTGAAAGAGGTTTACTTTGAGCTGCATAAGGCGGACCTTTCTGAAGAGACAGATTCCTCTGAAGAGCCGGCTGAATTTCGAAACGGCTGGTACATGGAAGACTTTGAGGAGTGGGAGGAGGTGGGAAAGAAGAATGGAGTCGTGTGTGAGGGCATAGCAGACGGTTGTATTGTTACACTAGATGATTTACTTCCTGACGGGTGGTATGACATGGTAATAGTGTGAGAGATCATCTTTGGTTTGATCTCGGTGGTTATGTATGGACTAAGTATGTATGGTTTTTTTTATGTAGAAAATGGGACAACCTAAGGAACAAATTATGTGCCATTCAAGCCAGACCCTGAAACCAAAAACGCATAATCACCAATCAATCGCAGAGAACTTCCGATGGGTATCACGAAAAGAAATAACAGAAAAGAAGCCGAAATCATAATGATGGCAATTTTCATCCAAGGGTCTACAATAGATCCATCAGCCATTAGCATATAACATCATAATGCGTGAGAGGGAGCCCATACCGTTGATTCTCTGGCCGTCCTCAAATTAATATGGAAGTCACGCCAGAGTTTCTTGACCTCGCCGCCGTCGACCATCTCACGGAACGCCTCTCCGGCATATCTGGCCCTGCGTTTCTGACTCCAGTGGCTACGCTCGAGGACCTTTTCGTCAGATACGTGGCCCATGCGCTTAAGATGGTCGACAACCCATTCGTTGAGGTGGAAGCGCCAGTGGGTGAGCGTGTGGGCCATTGTAGCTCTGCCTTTGCAGTGCCTAGGGTTGGATTTGTTAGTGAGGAATCCTCTCGGTCGGCTTTATGATAGAGGATGATGTACCTTCCAAGATAGAATCTGGTATCTTCATCCGGCAGTACATGGCCGTCTCTGTCTCGTTCCAGACCATCTTCTTCAGTTTCCGATCGTTCTTCGTCGCTATCGGAATCTGACAGTGGCTCCAATGTTTCAAGAGAATATGCTTTGCCGTAGAACTTCAGATCGTAAGACGCTGGATGACCGGACCGTTTGCATGCATCGCAGGGATGACCCTCAATGGTAGGAAACGTGGTCTCTTCCAGATGTGGCCGTGCCATAAGAGCCCTGCAAAAGTCGGCGTTCCACACAGAAGAGACGAGCTGGGATCCCGTACGACCCTTGACTTCGTCCTCCAGCTTATCAAATGCAACTTTGTAGATGGGGCTGGAGCGCTCAAAGGCGGGAAATAGCTGGTTAAGAACCATCCATTCGACTGCATCTTGGAAGTAATCCTTCAATTGCTTGTACGCATGCCGAGAGAACTGGATCGGCAGCTCGGCGAGACCGGCAGGGACACCGAGTTTGTCGTCATCATCATCGAGCACGAAGTCCTTGTCATAGCGATCTAGATCTTCATTACTGGCAATCTCGGATTCGACGTCGCTGTCTTCCGTTGCGAATGGGATCCGGGGCTGTCGAACAGCTTCCTCCTCATCCTCTTCTTCAGATTCGCTGGAGTTGTTCTCAGATGGCGCCGCCTCCGACTCCGATGCCGATTGCTCTTCGTCTGTTTCTGTTTGACCGGCTCTACGTCGACGTAGAGTTTCCAGGTGTTTTTGTCTTTGTGCTCTTGCCGAGTTCGCGGCTCGGCCTCGAGTGCGAGACTGTTTAACAACTTCGAACCGTCAGCTTCAGTGCAACGGTCGCCATGTTAAATAGCTACTCACCTGAATCCTGCAGATCTTCCAAATCTTCCTCCAGATCAAGTTGATCTTGATCCACATTACGACGTGGTGTTTGAGGTTCTTCCACGCTCACGTTCCGACGACGTCGCTTCACGGGAGACGAAGCAACCGGCTCATCTGAGTCGTCCGAACTATCGTCAAGAACAACGGGTGCAGGTTGAGCTGGACCTCTACGTAGTAGTTTCCGACGAGGCCGCGCCACCACATCATCGTCATCATTGTCTCCCTGTGCCGGAGGATCCTCGTCGTTTGGAGACGGGGGTTTCGACTGTTCCGGGGAAGGTGACCTTTTGCGTTTGGTGGTTCGGTTTTTGCGCACGCTTGAGAGTATCTCCAGTTCGTTATCGCTGCTTAATTCGACTGGGGCGATGGGTTCGGGGGTTGGGCTTGGTGGTGTGGGAGGGGTTTCTGCGGATTTTCGATGATTAGCAATGGTTGTGGATGCAGATAACGAAAGCAGTGAACATACCGGTCTTCTCTTGTTTGTTCTTTTTCTTTTTCTTGTCATTCTTCCTATCTTTCTTCTTATCACTCTTCTCCTTCTTACTCTTCACCTTCTTCTCATCTTTCTCCTTCGCATCCTTCTTCTTCTCTTTCTTGTTCTTCTTGCTCCGAGATCTGCGCGCTCCCTCCTCCGACGTAGCCTCATTACCCTCTGCAGAGGGACTCCCCACGAAAGGATCAGAAGTATTCCGCCTAGACGACCGGTCCCCTTTCGAGCCGGTAAAACTCAAGGTAGGCCTGGACGGATGTCCATATCTCAACGTCGCCTGGCGAGCCATTTCGTCATCGTCTTCGGACGGCAAGGCTATCGGCGCGAAGGCAAGTCGGGTCTGTTTGGCCTTGCCATATGTGCGGGGCATCTGGGGGGTGGGAAAAAGAGAATAACTTTAAGATCAGGAGAGTGAGCAATATTGAATGCCACAGATTAGGACAAGCGAGGTATGGGTGGACGGTTAGAACTTGATGGAATGCAGAGGGGCACGGGGGAAAATCGCGGTGCGGAAGATCGGATCGCGATAAGATCGCGTTCCGGTGCCACGAGAACACGTGATGTCATACTCCCCGGGGAATGTATGTCACTTTGGCTTCATTATTTTCATTCTGGAATACTTTTTACTTGCCAGAGAGGTCTATTAATTGGCTTTCTCTCGAACGGGATAAGTAAATTAGAACACATCTAGAATTTAGGCAAAGTTATCCTACTATGCCTGATTGTTACTATTACGACACACCCTACTTTAAATGCTTGCTACAGTCATATTGTATAAACCAGTAGGCAGATTGCAAGGAGCTATGAAAAAGGAAAAGGAAATATTCACATCTGGTAGTCTACTCCGTACACAAGGGCTTGTGTTAGAAGCCTAAAGAGCTATGCCATCGACACTCATGTTGGCAATTCCAAGACTGAGTCAGTCTGGCTGGCGAGCGCACGGATGACGCTGCAGGCACGACTCGCCCCGGTTAAAACGAGGCCAATTTAGGCTAAAATAGGCCTACTTCTTGGCCTCAACGTTCGTTATGGTTGGCATGCCGCTTTTTCTCAATTCGAAGAGAGCACACTTCTAAGACTGGAGACAAATTATCGGACCCCCGAGAAGTGTTGCTATAATGTCTTGGAAACAGGAAGAAGACGCTGCCTTATCCACGGATATGTGATCCCATCCGTGATCTGCACGCGCTATCTGTCGTTTTCCTTCTTCCCCGGCCCCCAGGTTTCTCACCCCAGGAATAATTGCATTCTAGGCTCGACTCCACTTCCTTTTCCATTGGTGGACTCGGTCTTATCTTGTCATTCCGCGATGTTTGCCCATGATTCGTGGAATACTTGAGTGGGCTCCTGTCGCCGGCGCAGAATTTCCTCGAATCTCCACCCCAGATTTCCCTATGGTACCACGATTGCCCTGCAACGGGCCCCGTAATGAACGTTCCAATATCTTGCTGGATCTGGCTCACCCCAGATACCCCACCAGTCAGGAATGTGGGAGCCGAGAGCTCGACCGCCATCACGAACAAGCTAGGATGTTAGTGCCACCGGGGAGGCAAGTCCTCGGGTCTCTTGGCTTTTAGCGTGGCTGGATGACCCAAATTATAGGGAGCACCTTTGAGCTTTAATATACGGTTGCGCCCTCGTCGATGCCTCGGACTTCTGGCATTTTTGAGTGTGTGTCGTCTCTCTCTCCTGGGCATCGTGCACTGGTCTCCTAGGTCCATCTCGTGCCCTTTTACTCTCTGGGCTTTCCTTAGTTGTTTTAGCACCGTGGCAAGTTGAATATATATTGTATCTCTCCTCTTCGTTTCAGGAGGCCTGACTGTACATTCCAGGCACAGAGCCACACCATGGGCTTTCTAACATCCAAGAGAGCCTACAACTGGTTCGTACCGCTCGACGCTCGCATCACTGTCACGGGCCAAGCTAATACTATATTGGATAGGTTCATCTCCCTGGTTGCAGCAGCTTGCATGGTACTTTATGGGTACGATGCGTCCGTGTATAATTCGGTGCAAGGATCGGACAACTGGGTGGCTTACTTCAATAACCCCGGGCCGAACATGATCGGTGGCGTCAACACGGCTTACACTGTGGGTGCCATCTTCGGTGGTTTCTTCCTGGGAGGACCCATTGCCGACTTTCTGGGTCGCAAGTTCGGAATGGGAGTCGGCTGCGTCCTGGTCATCGCTTCCACTTTCATGCAGACTTGGTCTCCGCGTGGTAACATTGCATGCTTCCTTGCTGGGCGATGTATCATTGGTGTGGGCCAGGGAATTGCCTTGAGTAAGTGACTTAGACCCGAGCACAATTTAGAGCTACAAGCTAACTAGGGGTTGTAGCTGCGGGTCCCATTTACATCGGTGAACTGGCGCCAGCGGAGATTCGTGGAAAGATCATGACATTCTGGCAGATGTTCTACTCCGTTGGATCGTTCATCTGCTTCTGGGTGAACTATGGCTGCACCCAGCATAAAGAGAATCTGGGTGAATGGGACTGGAGGATGGTCGTGATTTTCCAGCTCCTTGTCCCGGCGATAATTCTTGCTCTTTTGCCCATTATTCCTGGTTCTCCTCGCTGGTACGCCTCGAAATCAGGGTTAACACGCCGACTGCTAACAATTTCTTAGGTATATTCAACGTGGCAACAACGTTGCAAAGGCACGTGCCGCTCTTATGAGGGTCCGAGAAACCGAGGAGGAAGTTGAGGAGGAGTTGCTCAAGATCCGAGAGGCCATTGAGTACGAGAAAGAAGCCATCTCCAGTGGCTACTCTGCGCTCTGGAAGGATAAGTCCCTGCGGAAGCGCATGGCCCTGGCACTTGTAGTCAACGCTGGCCAGCAGATTACCGGACAAGGCACCTTGAACACTTACTCAACTAAGATATACCAGAAGGTGTTTCCCAGTGCCGGCCAGATCGCCCTGATCAACGCACTCAACGCCACCTTTGGTATTATTTTCACGCTTAACGCTGTTTGGATTATTGATCGATTCGGACGCAAGTTCCTTCTCATTGTCGGTGGTATTGGTATGGGTATCTGCATGATCATCGTTGCGGCCGTCGAGACGGAGACGCCCTCGCCGGATGGAGTCAAAACACAATCCGTCGGTATATCGATTGTGTTCTTGCTCTTCTTGTTCATTTTCTTCTGTAAGCCCTCATTACACCCAAAGGCCTCTGGGAGCATACAAACTAACAGAAACAGACAAACCTTCCTGGGGTGCGACGGTGTGGATTTGGACGTCGGAGATCTTCTCCATGAACGTCCGAGCCCAAGCGATGGGCATGGCCTCGCAGACGCAGAACGTGGCCAATGCTATCTTCCAGCAATTCTTCCCCATCTTCCTCGACAACGAGGGGTTCTATGCGTTCTACATGTTTGCGGGCATCAACTTCCTCCTGGCCGTGTTTGTGTTCTTCATGATCCCGGAAACCAAGCAGGTGCCTTTAGAAGAAATCGATGCTCTGTTTGGCGGCGCCAACCACGCCACGCAGGGCCAGGAGCTCATCTTGAATGAGAAGCAGATGGCTGTCAGTCAACAAGAAGCCGGTGAGAAGCCGGATGCAGTTAACGTGGAGGACGCGTCTCAGCGGTACAAGTGAGGTTTTGTGATGAAAACGGGGCAAGTTCATTTGAAGTGACCCAGCTAGTATATATGGTATTGACATGCTATAGTGAATCAATCAACTATTAGGTATTCTGTATTTGCTGATCAGGAGTGGAGCTACCCCGGATTCGCCGGTTCTGCCGCGGAGAATGCGGGGAACGTGGAGCCCGGCATTTCAGGCTTCTTCAAACAAATGACAAACACCTGGCATAACAGCAACAGATGGGCAGAGAGGGTCTTCATGTTATTCAATCTGGACAAACTATCCATAGTTCCTGGAATACCACAAGCCGACCTCAATGCAATCCTTTTACCTCCCTCACTCTCAAGGCCAGCAAAATTATGAACGTTAAGGTATCAGGCGGAAAGAAATTCCGCCCCTCCAAGGAGCGCATCCTGACTCGCTAGCCCTGTCTTGTTATGTATGGCTCCTAGGGCGGGGCAATTCCACCCTGTCATACCTTGAAGGTCGATCGATAGGGGCCTGAGACCGACGGAGTAGACGGAACGGCCGATGGACGTACCTATCCGAGCCACAGGAATTCTCTTGTCCTATTGAACGAGTTCATGGTAGTCTGAGCTTGACGTACCAATTTTTTGGTAACTAGTTTATGGCCCCTTCGCTGTATGTCTATTTATATAAGTTCAACCAGCCTATGGCTAATGACCTTGCAGGGCTCGAAGAGACACGGAGTGTGTTTGCCACCATAATACCCACCTACGCACCTTACCCACCTCGCCTCGCGCCACATTAGCTGAACTCAAATCCTTTATACTCGGCACCAACCTTTGGCTTGGCACCTCTGGAAGCGCGGAAACTCGGCTTTCAAGGCGGAATGCGCAGATCGCGGGGAAGTAACCTGGCTGTGTTATCCGGATGTGCCATGCTGAGAGCAGGATCTGGACCGGGAATCTTCTATAAAGACATGACAAGCCTGTCTACCATCGATCGGATTTGCCCCCGGCTCTTTGATATACTTTAACTTGGAATTTATGACCAGTCGATGAGCTCAACTGCCAAACTTGCTTTCCGGAAGCGGGCATCTACTTCAATATCCCTGCTCTTAAGTAACGGCTGCAACTCTACTACTTCTATCTAATATACTACACTGCATATTATTTAACCATGCCGCAAACCACCAACCCAGAAGATAAAAAAGACCCTCCACACCCTTCCAGCGAAACAATCGAAGACATCACCCTAACACCCTCCCTCAAACCCTCAGCCCCATCGACCTCCCCTATCGACAGCGTCGCCGAGCGGCGCCTCCTCTGGAAACTCGACCTCCACGTCGTGCCCATCCTCACGGCCCTCTTCCTCTTCGCCTTCCTGGACCGCATCAACATCGGCAATGCCAGATTAATGGGCTTGGAAGATGATCTGGACATGAGCGGACACCAGTACAACGTTGCGCTGTTTGTGTTCTTCATTCCGTATATCCTGTTCGAGGTGCCGAGTAATATGCTCCTGAAAAGAATGAGGCCGAGTTGGTGGTTGAGTGGGATTATTTTTGGGTGGGGTGGGTTCTCCTCCCCTTTTTACATATCCCTCTTCTCCCTACTAATTTTTTGTGTTTTCAATTCTATCAGGAATTGTGACCATCTGCCAGGGCGTGACGCACAGTTTCGCAGGCCTGGTTGTCTGTAGGGTTCTTATCGGGGCATTGGAGTCTGGGTTCATGCCTGGTTGATCTCTCCCCCTTGTAATATTATCTAGGTAGACATGGGCTAACTACTTCCAGGCTGCGTCTACCTCATCAATATGTACTACCGTCGCCACGAGCTGCAGTGGCGTCTGAATGTCTTCTTCAGCGCGAGTATCTTGGCCGGTGCGATCAGCGGCGTATGTTCTCCATTCCCATACACATTTGCCTGCATACATACATACTACATAAATATATGTATAACTTCCGAAAATCACTGATAAAATAAGACTACAGCTCCTCGCCTACGCCATCAACAACATGGATGGTCTAGCAGGGTACCACGGATGGCGATGGATTTTCATCATCGAAGGCCTAGCCACCGTGGTCCTGGCCGTGATCGCCAAGTTCATCATCGTCGATTGGCCCGAGACAGCTACTTTCTTGACGGAGCCTGAGCGCGCCCTGCTCATCCGCCGACTAGCAGAGGATCAGGGCGAGGCGCGCATGGACCGGCTGGATCGGAAGTCGTTGAGGAGGACGTTTGCGGATCCGAAGATATATTTGGGGTATGTCCCCCCTCTTTTCCCTTTCCTGCACTTTTTTATGTTTGATGTTGGTTGGGGGTGAGAATTAGCTGATAATGCAACAGTCCAATCATGTACTTCGGCATCGTCAACACCGGCTACGCAGTCTCGTTCTTCGCACCCACCATCCTCCACCAGATGGGCTGGACGGCCGTCCGTGCCCAAGTCATGAGCATCCCCATCTACGCCATCGCGATGGTCACGACGCTGACAGCCGCATGGGTCAGCGACCGGCTGCGCCACCGGTACGGGTTCACGCTGGCCGGCTGTCTCGTCGCGACGACGGGGTACGTGATTCTGCTCTGCCAGGGCAGCGTGCCCGTTGGAGCGCGGTACTTCGCGCTGGTGGCCATCACGGGGGGCGGATATCTGACGCAGCCGATTCTCATGGGCTGGTTGAGCAATAACATGGCGGGACACTATAAGCAGTCTGTGGCGTCGGCGATGCAGATCGGGTTCGGGAACTGCGGGGGCCTCGTGGCGAGTAATATCTTCTTTCAGGAGGAGGCGCCCGGGTATAGGACTGGGTATGGGGTGAGTTTGGGGATGACGTGGATTTGTGGGATCGCGTGCGCGGTGTTTTTGGCGTATTTGGTGAGGGAGAATCGGATCCGGAGGAAAGGGGGGAGAGAGTATCGGATGGGCTTGCCGAGGGAAGAGGTGGAGAATTTGGGGGATGCATATCCTGCGTTTCGGTTTACGTATTAGGGAGTACATAGGTCTGGGTATGATTTACTGTTTATTGTGTGATGTGTGATGGCAAGCTGGGTATTCTCATCGTCGAGTATAGACGGTCTTGGTGGGCACTCCGTTGATTAATGTACACTCCCAAGACGAGATGGTCACGCCCTCGAACTGAAAGGCATACTCGTACCGACAACCATTAGCTGTGTCTGCGGAGGCATGGACGATAACCTTTCCGCTGTCTTCCAGCTGCCCCGGTGCAATGCAAAACCCGTGGGAGAATCGAGACGCCGAGTTGGGATCATAATCTACATCCCACACGCAGATATGCGGGTTGATGCCCTCCGCAGCCAATCGATACACCGACGTAAGTGTCTGATTCTGTCCCTCTAGGTGTTGTTCGCAAATATACTCCTTCTCGTACCCCTGGCTAGATGGGTACCGGGGATGGAAGGTCGCTGTTCCCGTAAGCCTGCCCGTGCCGTTAACGACGGCCTTTGAGAATCTCCAGGCTCCGTGAAGAGCTCTGAATGTCGCTGATGCCATAGCCAAGCTAGACGATCCAGGAATCGGAAAGAGGGTCTCGTGTAGAGAATCGATTGTAGTCTGTACCTCTCTCTTTCTACTCGCTTCCTGTTCGCAGCCCTCGTTCTCGACTGTATATCGAGCGGGAATCACTGGGCCAGGCCATTCCCCATCAAGAGATGATCGAGACAGCCTAACGTCCCGAGCGAACGACTCCATCAAGCCGACATAATCGCCCATGGGGAATTGCATCGCAGACCCGACACTGCGGAACTCGCGAACCTTTTGTCTTTCCTCCGTCTTCTGTTCAATCTCCTCGGCCGATAGCTCTGGCGTTCGCTCCGATCGAAACCAACTCTCGGCGATGTTTCGCGCTTGCATCTCCATCACACCCCAGTAGGGTCCCCTGTAAAACCCTACAAACCCTATATCGGGCACCAGCGCATTCGTGCTGCCTTTTCCGTCGAGAACAACCGGGAAGAAAGCGTCTGCCGAATAATCCAGCGCGGCGAGGACATCTGCAGGGAGGAAGTCCAGCGAAGGGAATGGCGTAAATCCCGTCGCTGTTACAATGGCGGCCACATCGTCCAGGGAGGTCATGCCCCCGCCTGCTAATTGTATATCGATCCTCGCCTTGCCTGTTTCAGACACATGCACCTCACTAACTCGACCGACAGCAGGGTGTATGAATTTCGATCGCACAAATTCCGCATAATCGTCTCCAATCCCTATCCACGATGGCTGTACGGCATGGCTTGAGCCATTCTCCAGTGTTAACATCTTTTCACCGACATCCTTGCAGTCGTTTCCTAGCAGAGACCGGAAATACTGATTCGTCTTCGTCACCTGCTGGGACGAGACAGGGCCGAATCCATACTCGACCGGTCCAGGCGGTCGTCTCGACAAGTCGTAGAAGACCAAATCCAGCGGCAAGAACTGCACACGGCCAGAGTGGCCATCTCCCCGCGGAGTCTCATGCGGCAGGTAATACGGCACCGCCCAGAACGGCCTCGAGCAAACATGGTGCACTTCGTACGCTTTTCCAGCCTGAGAAGCCACTCCGGGGGTAAAGTCCATCGAGGACAAGTGCATTGCCAGCGCAGAGGCCGTCTCAACGCCAGACATGCTCCCTCCGATGACCACCACTTTACCACCATTAGAGCCCGATCGCTCTAAAAGCTGTCGCATGTCCTCTTCCGTGTGCACCGCCGAGCTATGCGCCGTCTTTTCCGCGAGCATAGACAACCCGGGGATGTTAGGGACATGGGGATTTGAGAAATACCCGGACGCGACGAGCAGGTAGTCGAACTCTTCCGAGTGCATCTCGTCACTTTCCCTTTTGCCACAATCAGTCATCGCTCATACCCATGAATAAACAGACAAAAACAGAATAAGCAAAACCTACCTCTCACAAACCCACTGCACCACCCACCTCGCCCTCCTCCCCCCCGGCATCTCCCTCACCGTCCTCACAACCCTACACCCGAGCCTCAACGCCCCCTCGGGCAGATACCTCTCCGCATAACATTCCAGGTACTTCCCGACCTGCCACGCCTGCGGAAACATCGGCAGCTTCTCCGTCCCTCCCCCACCACCGCCCAGCACGCTCTCCCACGCGAAATCCGAAAACCCCACCGTGAATCGACTCAGATTCGTGCGCATCCGCGGATCGATCAGACCGCGGCCGCGCCGACCCAAGTTTCCGGGACTACTAGTGGGGCTGGGGCTGTTGGGACTGGAACTGGGACTGTCACCGGTAGGCCAGAGGCCGCCGACGGCGCGACATTTCTCGAATATGGTCGGCGAGAACGTTCCCTTGGGGTAATTGTGCAGGAGAGTTTTGGCGGCCACGAGGCCGGAGGGGCCAGCGCCTGGGATTATTAGATTGGGGAATAGTATCTTATCGGGAGGGAGGGACAAACCGATGATAGCGACTTTTTTGGGCCGCAGCATGGATTCTAGAAAGGTGGTTGTCTGGCTGACTGTATTTTTGGTTGTTGGAAGTGGTGGATGTTATTTGTGGATTGGTTTGCCCCTCTTCGCCGAGGCTGTCAACACCCCTGTCTAGTGTGTTTGGCCCCGCTTGGTTTAGTATAGGATTACGGATAGAAGGGATGGGAATCATGGGATAGATACATAACCAGGATGATGTCTTTCGAAAATTGCAAAGTATTATAAATTGATTATGTTTTAAATATGGGACAGAATTGAAATATGTAACTCCAACCCATCGTCACCTTAAACTACCCCAACCCGACAACCATTTACATTATATATCCCACAAGGCTTCTCCAGCATCAGCTTACTGGAAGACAGCAACAACCATCAAATCGCAGCTGCGCATAGATATATCTTCTAACATGCTAGTTCACCCAGCGGTACCCAGCCTGTACGTAGTAAACTGGGCACTCATGACGACGACGGCTAATGCAAATCCTCGCCGTCGCCCTTGCAGCATGCAGACCTGCATGGGAGCGGTGTCCAGCTGGATGACGGCCTGCCAAGAGGATTATCATTCTGGAATTGCGCAAGTGAGAGGGACTAACTAGCGCATTCATTCCTGTGTGATGCGTCTGCCCGCTCCGGTCTTGGCGCGAGTTTCTCTCTCTCTCTCTCTCTCTAGACCATCTGCCCTGCTTCTTCATAGAGAAGTCCATCGAGTGTACCCGTACATACGAGATCAACTGCAAGGGCCGGGAGGGGGCGGCGGGGAGCAAACCCCTTCATTTCATCATCATCATCATCATCATCATCATCCGCAGCAGCAGACGCACCCATATCCTCATCTCAAAAAGATTCAGATCGGATCCGATCAATTGGAAACCTGCTCCAACCACGCCGACACGGACAACTCCCTGGAATGTTCCTTGGGATGGCAGGCCTCCGTAAACTCCTGCTCGGTGACGAGGGTATCGACGTTCCGCTCGGTCAGGGGGCTCTTGTAGCGATTCTTCTTCTTGAGGAGCTCGCGCTCGGCGCGCGCCGACGGCGACAGCTTCGACAGCGTGTTGCGGAGGTGTCGGATGCCGATGCGCCCTGGGAAGGACGAGATGCGAGGCGGAGGGCCGAACGGCGTGTCGACTTTCCAGGGGTCCTCGGAGGCGAGGGAGCGGTTGGTTTTCTTGCGGTGTTGCGAGAGGGAGAGGGGGTTGGAGGGCATGGTTTATTTATTTTTTTTTATTTCACTATTAATGGGGTTCGTTTGAAATGATTTATTGAGTTTGGGGTGGGTAGAAGGTGACGGTTACTAGGCAGTTATGGTATGTATATAGGACTAGGTATGCCTGTATGAGGGGGAATTGAAGATGAAGCGACGAAGACGGGGAGGAGATGGAGGGTACCTAATATAGGCTACTGCGGGGGCCTATTCGGAGGACTTCGAACTGAATCAGAGCAGAGGCTCGCGGAACTGACGTGCCGAGAAGAGAGTCAGAGTAGGTTGAATAATAGCTCGACCAGGCCAAACCATGGCTGGCTTGGCGTCATCCGGGGTTTCTGCTGGCTGTCCCGGCCGGCGGCCCCGAGGACCCCCCGAGGACCTAATTTCTGTGACGGTCCAGAACAAGACGGTTGGAAAGTAAATACATAAACAAAACCAAAAACCAAGAGGAAAATAACCAGGAGACTCAAATGCTGGGAAAAGGAAAAAGAAAGTGAAGCGATCGCGTCCGGAAGGCCAACGCTCAAAGGAGGGCGGCCTCACTACGTCGTTGGCCAGCCTCGTTTACTAATCGCTAAGTTGGCGATGATCATCGAACCCTCATGTATGTATGTATGTATGTATGTATGTATACGTATCGGAATATCTAGCATAACTGAAGATTTCCTCTTCTGGGTGCCGCCGCTTTAGTAGGGGTGCTCAGGACCTGACTTAGTGAGTAATTCATTAACTAGTCAACTAGTTAAATAACTAATAGTACTAGGCCTGTTATGGATATGGACACATATAATTTGGACGTTTCGCGGATATTGTGCCGCAGTGTAGTAGCGACCGACTACTATAATGTGATTATATATCAAGACTATCTCAGACCAATGCCCTCATATGAATGACTGACCAACTGGCACCTACGCCAATAATAAGCAATAAGAACAACAAATTGAAGACATTTCAAGCATACCAGTACTGCGCAATACCAATTTCTTTCAACCCAAGTGATGCACGGGGCATCCTTCTATATATATAGAATCTCCTTATATATCAGTCTGGACAGACACGATCCTGGTCTTGGCAAATGCTCTGGAGACCCTTGCCCTCTCTCCAGTCCAGCCACATGTCCATGGCTGACTGCTTAAATACGAACAACTGTCGCAGTTTCCACGGTGCGTCAGGACGCACGAATCGTGGCTTGCTCACCCGGGGGAAGTCAGCCGGGACTCTGTGCGGGGAAATGAAGAAGAAGAAGAAGAAGAAGAAGAAGAAGAAGAAGAGAAAAAAGGACACGAACCTGGACCAGAGAGAAGAAGGTCGGGATGAACTTGTAAATCTCCATTTCCGCCACATTCTTCCCAATACACCCTCGCGGACCATGTCCAAACGCCAAGTCGTGCGCATTCATCGCGCGCAGACGCTCCTGATATTCATGCTCGGGCTCGTACGGACGGGCCAGCCACCGGAGAGGGTTGAACTCGTCGGCGTCGTCGCCGAAGATGCCACGATCGCGTCCGATGAGGTCGCCATGCATGCCGATGACGACCCCCCCGGGCAACCGACGCCCATCGGGCAACTGTACGCCTCCCGCCGGGGTCTCGCGCTCCATCATTCCGATGAACGCAAAGTGCATACGGAGCGATTCGCGGATCACAGCGCCGCAGAACGGGAGCTGGTATCGGGCAACGCGGAACGGTACCGGCAGAGGTCCGGTATACGCGTCGAGCTCCTCGGAGATCCGCTGGTGGATCCAGGGGATTTTGAGCGTGTAGTAGATGGCCGTGCGCATCACGACCGCCGTGGTATCGCTGCCAGCCACGAGGTTGGCTTGCATGTATCCGATCAGCTGTCCATCTGAGATTGAGGGATCCTTTCGCTGAGCCTCGAGGAACCGGTGGGCAAAATCCGGCGGTTGGGCCTGGGGCTTCATCGCCGCGGGCGTGGACTTCTCTTCGTCGATTCGCTCTTCCAGCATACGCTTGCATCGCATAGCGAAGTGACTGGACCGCCTAGGCTGGAAGAACTTGGCGAGGGGGTTCAGCCGCCAGACTTGATCAATGACGGGCATTGCTAGCGCAATCCCTCGATAGTCCAGGTCCTTCTGTAACTGCTTCAAGACGCCATCCACGTCCCCCCCGGCCTTCATGAAGCCGAGGTTGCGGCTCATCGTCATCTCCAGGACTGCATCGAATGCAACTAGGGGGAAGACGTGAGCATGGATTGGGCGGGGAGGATTGTGGTTAACAACAACTCACAGTACTGCACCCAGTTGTGAATATCACACGGTCGCCGGGCTCCAATAAACAGCTCCTCCATGCGCGCGTAGAAAACGCGGATATTCTCGTCCACAAACGGTTCAAACTGCATGATACTCGTCATCGCATACGCCCCCGCAACGGGCCTCCGGATGCGTGCGTGCGTCCGATTATCAGCCGCCGCAAACATCGTTGGCTGCTTCTTCCCCTTGTATATCGGCGCCATGGCCTTGACCATATCCGACTGTGGGACCACCCGGATCAGCCTTGTCGCAACCCCCCCCCTAGACCACAAAGTCCGACAGTATCGACGTTGGGGACTGACTCACTTTCTTGAAGTCTGTATGGAACCCGTAGATGAGTTCCACCGCGCGAGGGTCCGAACAGCTGACCATGCTTGGCCCGATGCGGATGACCGACGAGTTGTAGACCCTGTGCAACGCTGGAAGGTCTTCTTTGAATCGCCATTGCCAGACCTTGTGGAGGCGCCAGAGGTCGGTGCACCCGGCCGCGAAGGGGCCCGGGATACTGGCCAGACTTGGTTGACAATAGTTGTAGACGAGGTGGGAGGCAATCAGAGCGAGGAGACAGGCGATGATCCAGGGTATTCCGGGATATTTGCCAGTAATTGTACCGCCACCCTCCTTGCCCATATCCGCAACGCCATTTGACGGCGAGGAGCTGAAGAAATTCACGATGGCCGTGAAGGAGCGCCCTAAGGTCATTTTGATTCTTGAGCGGGGGCCCGCCCTCTGCAGGGAGACAAGAGAAAAATCAAATTCAGATATTAGGCAGGTTGGGACCTGGCGGCCCTGGGAAGGACCGATGGGGCAGCCCTTTTACTACCTGTCCCTCTAGAAAAGAAGTCGTTACGTCAAAAGGAGCTGGGGTTCTAGTACTAACGAACGATCTCGACCATGGAACCTAAACGCGGCCTCCGGGTTGGTATAAGAACTATAAGACGGCGTCGGAACTCCGGTCGGAAGCAAATGCCGTCCGAGCATAACATTATGTTTATGTTAATCCAATCTATTCGGGCTGGACAAACACGAGCACACCTGAGCCATCACATTCCATACTTAGCAGACATCTTACCCTAAATAGCCGTTACCATTCAGCAAGCCCATCGACAACGATGTCAAGAATCCCGTTCGACGAGTCGTATTGGCAAGACTACCTTGCCGGCCAAGAGGCGAATCTTCCCCCGCTACCGGAATGCAGAGAGCTTTCAGATCGAGTCGTTCGAATACTCGGGGGAAATCCCGGGCTCATGTCCTTGCAAGGGACGAACACGTACATGGTCGGAACTGGCGAGTGGCGTATTCTCATCGACACTGGCGAGGTATGCCTGCCTTATCATGCTGCATGCATGACCTATGTCCATCTATTTGCCCACACGCCCCCTTCCGTGTTTTTAAATGTTTCTATTATGATTCTCTTATTTTCAAGCCCGCACTGATTAACCTCGCGAGGGATTTTTCTGTTTTAAAAAAAAACAGGGAACGCCACGCTGGATCGAAAGAATCGTCGAGTTCCTTCAAGAGCGCCACTTAAAAATCTCACATGTACTTCTCACTCACTGGCACGGGGACCACACTGGAGGGGTGAATGACCTCGTGGCCTACAACCCAGGCATTGCATCCCGAGTATACAAGAACCAGCCTGACCCAGGCCAGAACGCCATCGCAGACGGGCAGGTTTTCTACACGGAGGGCGCCACCGTGCGCGCCGTGTTTACCCCGGGCCATGCCATCGACCATATGTGTTTCATTCTACAGGAAGAGAACGGCATGTTTACTGGCGACAACGTTCTGGGCCATGGCTACTCGGTGGTTATGGACCTTTCCATCTACATCGAGAGCCTCGTGCACATGGCAGCGCAGAACTGCACCACGGGATACCCGGGACACGGCGCCAAAATCGCAGACCTGCCGGCCAAGATGCTCGAGTACATCCATCACAAGGAGCTCCGCGTCCAGCAGGTGTTCTCAACCCTATTACGGGGCCAGTCAGAAGGCGCGCAGCGAGGCTTAAATCCCCGGGGGGGGATGACGTTGCAGGAGATTGTTCGGTCGATCTACGGCAATGTGCCGCCGCATATCTTTGAAAAGGCGCTGGCGCCGTTCCTATCGCAGGTTCTCTGGAAGCTGGCAGAGGATCACAAGGTGGGATTCAGGCCCGGGGAAATGACCAAACGACGCTGGTTTGTTCGCCAATGTTAATATAAAGAAATGAGGCATGAAGCCATAGTAATGATAATTATTCCTTGTATCAAATAGACCAAGAGTTATTAACGGCATGAAGTATAAGGACATAGCCTTGGGCCAATGTAACTGGGATATAGAGGCGAGGAGTATGTATCCCTGGTACATGTAGCTCTGACTCTGCCGTCTCCCATTACGTGTCTTAAAATAGAACCAAGGAGGATGTACAGACAGTTAGGAGACTCTCACGGGGCTTTTCTTTGCCGCGAGTTGGCGCCACTCCGCAATGGGCCGATGCAGAACAAAAAAGCGCCCCTTGGATCTCCTGACTGCATCGCTACAGCGTTTCCATGCTCCGTCGTAGTAAGCCGAGATCACTCGGCCGAGCCCATGGACGTCTTGACGAAGTAGTGCCGCAGCAAGCTCCACGGCGTCCACGAGCGCGTGGCATCCCCCCTCGCCGCCGAAAATGGGCATCGCATGCCATGAATCTCCTATGAAGACAACCCCTCGCTCAGCTCCCTCTTCAACGTCCTGCTTGGTCATCGACACACATCTACTGGTCCAACGAAACACGGAGTGGTTCTGCATAGCATCGGCATTGAGATAGTGTGACCAAGGATGCGCCAGATTCCGCGATGCGAGCTCGTCCAACAAAGGTTGTGGGATATCCTTGGAGTCGCCAGCAGGGAAACTAGATCGATAGAGAGGGTCGTCGTCTCCGCAAGCCATTCGGGAATATGACCAGTCAAGATGAGCCTCTTTCTTGGTCAGGTTGCACACGGTGATGGGAGTATTGAAGCCGTCTCCAACGCCGGCGAGAATATTCGAATAGCCGATCAGAGGTCTAATCAGACGGTCGTATTCCTCCCGGGGCACTCGAAACTCCCCGTGATACACCACGGCTGGAACCACGTCTGGAACGATTCCCGGCAGTATGACCGAGCGCACTGCATACAGACAGGAATGGAGAAAGGGAAGTTAGCGTCAAATTCCATGATAATATCCCAACGTACGGTGAATACCCTGCAAGGAGAAGAGCCGTACCGGCTGAGTGGACCCCATCGGCAGCGATGACGAGGGAGCCACGATACCGTGCCCCGTTCTCGAATATCGCCGTTACGTCGCCTGTCGTCCCCTCGACGTTCTTGAGCGTGTGCCCATATCTCACGTCCAAGGTCTCGTCGCCGTTGTCGGCAATCCATGCGCGAAGAGCATTGCGATTCGCACGAACGATCGACGGCTGTGTTTCCGGGTCGGGGGCAACCAGGATGTCTCCTGTCGCATTATCGCGCATGATCAAGTCGACATAACCGCTCCCTCCTATCTGACGGTCTGGGGCAACTCCACGCGTGAGGCTACGGAAGGATACGTCGCCGAGCGCCTTGAGCAGCGCCGAATATCCCCAGTCGCGCAGACTGATTGAAAATCCCTGGCTGCGGTTCTCCAGCGAAGCCTCGAAAACAATGTTGGATATCCCGGCGTTGGTCAGCAAACGGGCAACTGCGAGTCCTGCCAGTCCAGCACCCACGATGAGGATGTGCTTGCTGGGAGTCTTCTGCGCCATTGTAGACGGGCTCTCGTCTGCGTGTCCTACCACAATGAGTAGCAAGCAGGAAGACGTAGGTTTTTCGGGAGTGTAGGAAGAATTTCCTTTTTTTTTTTGTTCTTCTTTTGTTGGGAGGGAAATTATGCAATTGCGGTTCGCAACTTGCCTTGGTTGCTGTAGTCCGCCCCGGTTCGAACGCAAGGGCGTCGTCGGTCTAGGGCAATTGGCGTACCGTCTCCGTCAGCCGCTAGGACTCGGGGTCCGTCCATTATGCAGGGTTTGCGATGGTTCCCATGTTCCGTTGCAAAGAACATGGGACCCCAATGCCAAAAAAGTCTTGGAGTCGCTCGGAGTCCGGGTGGGTGGATAAAGCCCGGATTCCGACGTCAATTCCGCCCCGGACGCATGTGGACTTCACACGCAATGTCCACAGTCCTGGATGTATAGGGCAACCGTCAAGCTCAGTGTAGTAAGCAGAAGCTCGCACCTTCCAGTTGGTGCATTATAGTGAAGCCAAATCCAAGTCATAGCATTAGAGCCCATTCCCAGATCTTAGAAGACTGGGGAAGCTAGGGAAGAAGCAGTCGGGGAATATTCTCCACTATGTATATCCACTATCTCTACATTCAAAATTTGACATAAAGATGTGTTACTCGGCTTCTCCAAAGGGATAATCAATACTAAGCTAAGCCATTTCCAGAAACCAAAAAAATAAGAATAACAGGAAAAAATACGGGGGGAAAGAAAGGCCGAAGCCGTTCATCTTTCACCATTATGACCCAGAGTGTACTCCAGCGGGACTTCGGGCCAATTATCCACACCGTCCAGAATTGCCTGGCCGAAACCGTTTGCGAGATGGGTGTCGAAATGGCAATGGAGAAGCCAAGCGCCGGGATTAGAAGCCTGGTAACGGAGCACCATCCAGGCCTGATCGGCGATATAAGACGGAGGCGACGCTGTGTCGCGATAAGGAGGGTCAACTAAATTGAAAGCCTCGGGCTGTGCTGCTATCGCGTCGGCCGTGCTATTCCACGTGAATGCACCTTCGCCGGTTCCGAGAATCCAGAATTTGTTGCCATGTTTGTGGATGATGTGGGAGATGCTGTCCGAGATCGCGTTCCACTGAATGAGCATATCTACCCACTGGTTGTAATCATTGCGGACGGCTAGGGACCGGTTATAAGCATCGGGCGTATCTATTCCAGTCTGCAGGAAGGGCTCGTATGCGTGCCAGTCAACGGGATACATCACAAGCGAATCGGTCATGCTGAATCGCCACTGGCCGTTAACGGTATGGATGCTGAACCGGTGCAGAACGTCGGAGGTGTTGGCCGGGGCAATCGGTGGGAATGGCCGGATAGTGAATCTGTCCAGTAAGACCACGGATTCGGTTATATTCTGACCATCATATCCAATATACGGGGTTGATTCGGTCGCATTCATGTCGCTGCGCTGGTTGGTATAGCGCAATGTGGCAAAGGTCCAGATGACCTGCGCCTGTCCGTTGCTAGGCACTCGGATCGTGTAGTCCTTAGGGACCTTGTTAAGATGGACTAGAACAGAGTACCGCTCACCGGCACGGATGTCGAACCCATGCACTAGTCTAGGTTCGATCAGATCGCCATCAACTTCGTACACCCACATGGGGTGCTCGTCGATGGAGACCATCTGAGCGGAGGCTGCTACGGCGCCAACGAAGTTGAAGCTGATCCACCGAGCATTTGTTGAGTCCACTTCGATAATTTCTTTGCTACCGTTGGTTGGTACGCAGTCAAAATACACGTCATGCGGTATCTTGTCAGGTATAGATGGGTCGAGGAGGTCCGACTGTATCCCAGTATCGATGCCTAAACACCTGGTAAATCGAACTGACATCAGCTTCTGATACAGCCGCTTGAAAGAAGGAACCGGGGAGGGGTAAAGCTAGTAGGTAGAACTTACCCCTTTTCTGTAGGAACTTCTGGTTGAAAGATTTTCAGGAGGTCTGGCAGCGTGTTGGCAATGATAGCGTCCTGGCCTGGGCAGTTGACCCAGCCCTTCCCATTAATGAGATAGCTATCAACGCAGCTAATGAATACAATAGTGCTTAGTTTGGCAGGCAGTGAGGGAGGGAGAGACTGAATTGGGCAAACGCACACAATAGAAAGATTCACGTTTTCCTGGAAAGACATATAGTCGGTGGCGCTGTACTTGGACCAATCTGACAAGACCATGAGCTGTGGGTCATTTACCGCTGCTTCGATCTCGGAGATATCTTGACTGCTATTACTGATCAGATGCCAAGGTGTCGGGGCATTGGCGTCACGCTTGATGAAAATCGCACCGTACAGGCCGTCCATCAGTTGGGCTCGGACATGCGAATGGTACCAATGGGTTCCTGCCGGATAAGCCTGGAATCTGTAGATGAAGCTTTCGCCTGGCTCAATGGGCGTTTGAGTCAAACCCGGAACACCGTCGGAGTACTGAGTACCCCGCTGGAGTAAGCCGTGCCAGTGGATGCTGGTGTTTGTTTCCATATGGTTGTAGACCGTGATCTGAAAATCAGCCGAACGTTTAGTTTCAACGCACCGAAACCGATTAACTTATATACATTGCAAACAGGAAAGTTCGGAAGATTCTGACCTCGACATCATCGCCCTCATCAAAAACCAACAGGGGACCGGGAAACTGCCCATTGACCTTGAACAGGTATCTCTGTTGACCATCCGGAGCTCCGAGTTCGTTTGTTATGGTCAGTTCTCGTTTCTGAACACAGTTAGCCAAACCGATCAGACCGAAGAATAGCAATCGCACAGCCATTGCCGAAACGGAGAACCGTTCTGCAATGCAATCCAAGTTCAGGGGCAGTTTCACAACAACGAGCGGATGCTACACTGCGTACGTATTCTACTCGTTTTGATTGTGAACGTCAGAAAGAGAGCAAGCATTGGAGCCGTCGCCGTCGAGATGGCCATCCTCCCATTCCGTCGGTTGCAAGGAAGGGCAGTCCTGGGAACAGCATTCTTGCTCTTACTGCTTCACCAATCGTACACTGCTTGACAAGCCACGGAAGGCCCCAACTATCCAGGGGCGCGACACTACACCTTGGCCAACGCGCGGGATTTTGCAAAAATAAAAGCCAAGGAAGTTCAGTGACTTTACTTTCAAACCGGCTCCCAGCCGCCGGGCTGCTCGATTAACCGTGGACTATCAACTCATACATGCCCCTCTTGCGCTACTCACGCCACGCACTCTTCTTTAACATTGGAGCAATGTCGACCCTCTTTAACCAAAAAGAAACAAAAAAGTGATGCAGTTCCTTAATCCAAATCCTAGGATCCTGTTTGAGCCTACACGTTCGACACGTCGAACGACCGATACCGAGCAGACCGGGGATTTCCAATGTTATTCAAAATGTGCGCTGGCCATTGTGGGATTAAATTATTGCTGATCTGTGTTATGGCCATCCCGTTGCTGCTGGTTGCTATCGTCAACTAGGTAGCCCGCCATCGCCCGTGCCTCCTACCTGCGCGAAAAGGTGACATAGAGGGGTCTCTTAACGAAAACAGCCCAGGAAAGCTGATCAGTCCAGTCCCCGGGGGTGTTCTGGTCCAGGTGGATGTTGTAGTTTAACAGAAGCTTGGTTATGATGAGCCGGGACTCTGCATTAGCCAGGTTCTGGCCCAAGCACTGGTTTCAATCAGACTGTCAGTTCGTTTGGGGTCTTTGACAACCAAATATACCGGGAGTAGGGAGGGTTAAAATAAAAGCCTTACGTTGTAAGCTCCGACGCTGAAGGGGTGATAGGGCTTGTGGTTCTCATTCTTGAACTCCTCAGGCGGGTTGGCCAGGAAGCGTTCAGGACAGAAATCATAGGCACGGTGGAAATAATCGGGGCTTAACGCAATTCCTCTCATAGACATATTGCAGCCGGTCTAAAGCGTTACCTTGTGTCAGCTTACGTGAACCTTGGAAAGCCTCTCAAAAAAAAAGGCAGTCACCTACCCCCTCAGGAATATACAAGCCATGGGTGTGACCACCCCCTTTCGGCGGGACACGCCAAAGAAGGGTTGTTACGGGCGGATATAGACGCATCGTTTCCTCTAGACAAGCAGTCAGGTACTCTAGCTTGTGGACGGAGAGATGAGTAACCTCATCGGTCGACGAAAAGGTGGACCTGATCTCCTCGACTAGCCTTTTCATCGCGTAGTGGTTAGTGCCTAGGAAGTAAACCAGACCAGTTAACAGGGTGGAAATAGTTTCAGAACCGGTTCCAACCAGGGTCACGGCAGAAACTATCATTTCTGCCTTGGTCATGCCCTCACCACTGGCGTTATCGTCAACGCTCTTAATGTCAACTCTGTCCCAGAAATCTCCACGAATACCACCGTTTTTGATGCGATCCTCAATCCGGCTGCTAGCATACTTGAAGTTGCTCAGACGGGCAAGCTGGAATCGCTTAGGAGTAAGGTATGGGGCCAACCAGATCAGCCCGTGTTCGCGAAAGAGGAACTTCATTTGAGAGTCGAAAGCAGTTTGGGCGAAAGTTTGCATCTGTTCGATAATCGTCAGTTTCATCACATATTCCAACTTGAACGTGGGGGATGTGGATGGCTCACCCATGGGTGGACTTCTCCCTTTTTGATACAGTTGAATGGCTCACTCCATCCCAAATCGCTGATGACATCAAAGCCTACCATGACCAGCCTGCAAGACGAGGGTTTAGGGAAAGGTCTTTAGGAAGGTAGAAATGATCATCACTGTGCGCGTGGATTCACTGACCAGTCTGTGATGTTGATAGTGTCCCCAGTTTTGGCGAAACCGTCAACCTTGTCAATAAAGACATCAATGTATTTGCCGATGGTTTGCTGTTGCTCTTGAAGTCCCTTCTCCGAGAACGCGTAGTTTAGAAGTTTCCGGAACCGAGCGTGCTCAGCCCCAGCAGTGTTCATGATGCTTTTAGGGCCGCCTTTGCCTTGAGGTACTCTCCTAGGATGTCTTGGCCATTGGTCCTTACCTGGCACTTTGGCAAAAATATCGTGCCAGGCTTCCTGGGTAGAGAAGCTGAGTTCATTGGGGGCAATGCGAACGACATGGCCGTACTTAAGATGAACCTCGGCCGTTCTTTGCGGCAAGCGGCCAGACCATTGCCAGTAATCCTTTGGTGGATGTTAGCTGGCAGTTCCTTTTTTGGGATGAGGTGTCTTCGATAGTTGTTATCCATACCCATGGGATTTTGCTGATGCGATTGATGAAGGGACCAGGAACCTTGGCAAGAGGATGAAAGAAGAGATTATTGATTGCATCTGCGATGAAATACAAACCAATAGTAACAACGAGCAGCACGATTGAATGGTACAATGCTGGGGAGGACAGCTTCCGCAGGACCATCAAGTTCGCATCTTTGCTGAAGTCGTGCTCTATGGACCCCATTTTCTTCTTCTTCTTCTTCTTCTTCTTCTTCTTCTTCTTCTTCTTCTTCTTCTTCTTCTTCTTCTTCTTCTTCTTCTTCTTCTTTCGTTATTTCCGGCTTCAGTGGGACTCCTTTTTTGGGCTTACTTGACTGAGAGAAGAAAGGGCTGAAGGGTGGAAAAGGACAGAAGCCTTCAGTCTCTGGACTTATAGCTCAGTGGCCTTGCCGAACCGCATAACAACTTGATCCGTCGACCAAGCGGGACTACATGGTCAACAAAAGCCGAACAGAACGGAGTCTTGTTCCGACGAAAACGGACCCATAATGGACCCACGGCTGTTCCATACGTGGGTCACACTCGGATCCCGAAGCTTGGACCGGGGTAACAGGGAGCATTGGATCTAGATCCGTCGGAGGTTCCACTAGCTCGGTAGAGCTGAAGGAACCCCGAAACCAAACACCGTAGGTAAGTACTGGGTGTAGGCTGTGCAGCGTGCCTACACGGAACCCGTCCATAGGGCATTATCCCCTGCACGCAGTGCATGCCGAGCATTCCGTTCCAAAAACCCAGGGTTACTATGGTCACTGTCGCTTGTCGCCATGTCTATTTACGGCGCCCTCTAAGTCAAGCAAGTCAAGCAAGTCAAGCGAGTAACGCGACAAGATCAGCTCATTGGACTTGAATCGACGGCGTATGCAGCCGAGGCACCTGCAGCATCCCAGACGTGCACTCGACGAAAGATATCAGCAGACCACAGAACACTGGCTGTCACGGAGTAGCAAGCTATCTAGGATATTATTTGGTGCTTGGCGCTCGGGTTCAGTTCTATGCAGTCACAGGGAGAAAGCACCTACAGGATGAGTAACGACATAGTATCGAGGGCCTTGCCGCCCAAGGAAGTCTCCAACAATGAGATGCACTCGAGCAGCGAAAAGTGCAAAGATCTCGACGATGCCCCGTTGCCAACTGCCATCATTTCGAGCGATGCTCCTATTGACAGCGATGGGAACGAGGACCCCTACCTTGTGGCGTGGCGCGGCACCGACGACCCTGACAATCCTAAAAATTGGCCCAAGAGCGTGAAATGGAAGAACACATGTGCTGTGTCCCTGTTTGTTTTTATCTCCCCCGTCTCGTCATCGATGATTGCGCCTGCGTTGCAAGGCGTGGGCGAGAGCTTCGGCATGCACTCCGAGATTGAGGTATATCTCTCGCTAGCCATCTTCCTTCTTGGCTACGCCGTAGGACCTATTTTCTTTGGCCCTGCATCTGAGCTATATGGACGCATACGACTGCTGCAGATGAGTAATTTATGGTATCTGGCGTGGAATCTGGGTTGCGGCTTCGCAGAAACCAAGTCCCAGTTCTTTGCATTCCGCTTCCTCGCGGGCATTGGTGGTAGCGCTCCTCTTGCAATTGGAGGAGGCGCCATTAGGTGAGAAACCCATCCACCGCGCATCACAAGAACTATTCAATTATGCGGAGTACTGATTTTAACCCTTTTTATATGTTTGCAGCGACATGTGGAGTGCTGAGGAACGTGGCAAAGCCATGGGGCTCTACACCCTGGGCCCGATCCTGGGCCCGGTAGTAGGGCCTATCGCTGGTGGCTTCATCGCCCAGTACTCAACGTGGCGTTGGGTATTTTGGTCAACCTCCGCTGCTGCCCTTGGTATCCAGGCTATTGGGTTCTTCTGGCTGCGCGAAAGCCACCCGGCCACGCTACTCTGCCATCGGCGAAATCGTCTGGTCAAGGAGACTGGTAACAAGGCGCTGCATATCGGTGTACAGCCTAAGACACTTGCCTACACACTTGCTTTGGCCTTTAAAAGGCCGCTTAAGCTCTTCTTCACGCAGCCCATTGTTACTTGCATGGCTATTTACGTGGCTTACCTATTTGGTACTACCTACCTGATGTTTGCAACTTTCCCGGACGTCTGGACTATTGTATATCATGAGGAGCCTGGAATTGGTGGTCTGAACTACCTGTCTATTGCTATTGGGTCCTTCTTAGGGCTTATCCTTAACCTTAAGGTTATTGACCCTATGTACGGGAAGCTTAAGGCGCGCAACCATAATATTGGTATGCCTGAGTTCCGCATGCCTTCTATAGTGGCGGGTTCTATTCTGACTACTATCGGGCTCTTTTGGTACGGATGGAGTATTGGGCACGTGCACTGGATTATGCCTAATATTGGCGCCGCGATATTCAGTGGAGGGACTATATCCTGCCTGCAGGGCATGCAGATATACATTATTGACACTTACCAGACTTACGCTGCCAGCGCTTTAGCTGCCTGTGCTATTCTGCGCAGCTTGGGGGGCTTCGGATTTCCGCTGTTTGCCCCTTATATGTACAATGCCCTTGGCTACGGATGGGGTACCAGCGTGTTAGGGTTCTTCAGCATCGGCTTTGGTTGGATGGCACCCGTTATTATATGGTACTATGGGCCCAAGCTACGTGCCATGTCTAGGTACGCAGCAGATTGAGTAGCCCCGAGTGAGCAGGGGAGAGGACAAGCCGTGGGGATTCCAGGGAATAGCGAAGTGGGCAAGGGCCAACGGGGAGTCGGTTAGGTGTGTACTTTGATTAATGAATGGGAAAAACCACAATTATTGTGCTTCCACCTCCCTCACTGTTTTCGCCTGCCCAGAAGTAGCAAGTACAAGCACCCAGGTCGATCTGGTTGTCTGGATGTCTGGCATGGCCCGACAACCAGAATATCCATCTGAATTCATGACGTTCCCTATAACGTAATCATCTCAACAACTCATTACTGCTCCCACTGATCAGTCCATTATGCAAACAACACAGATGGCAGCTGGTTCCCAGTTCCAACGTACCCGCCGCGTAGCGCTCCCCGCCCGGACTCCGATGTTGTCGAACATCCTATACCGAAACCCCGAAGTTTCCGGGTTCTTGGCTGTCGCTATCCATGCATAGCGAACTCAAACGTCACCACCTCCTCCCTCATTATGATGGGACAAATGAAAAGGGGGGATAGACCTCGGTATTTTCTTTTAAAGCTAAGTAAAAACCTTATTTCGTCAATTGTATCTTATATAATTTGTGCTACTTATGAAAAAGCAGATGGCTTCCACCCCCCTCAGCAGTTTCGAGGGAATCTTCGCTACCCTGGTGGCTGATATCAAGCATGAGTGCATCAGGCAATATGAGCTCCCAGCTCAAGTTTGGAAATGGTTCGAGAAGGTATGGGTGCACATAAGCCATCCTGCTTCAAACCCCGTTCCCGTTTCCTTTCTCCATGTGCACCAATGCCAACACTTGGTTGCGGAAGCCGCATTCGAGGCTAGCTGTTTCCCTTCTCTGTAATGTCGCTTACCCTCTTGTAGTCATTGAGCCACAATACCCTCGGTGGTAAATGCAACCGCGGGCTCTCCGTCGTAGATGCGGCGCGGCTGCTTCTCGAACGCGAGTTGACGCCAGATGAGTATTTCCACACCGCTACGCTGGGCTGGATGGTCGAGCTCCTGCAAGCTATGATGCTTGTCTTTGATGATATAATGGACGCCTCGAGCACACGCCGTGGGAAATCATGCTGGTACCTTGTGCCTGGCGTCGGCATGATTGCCGTAAATGACGCCTCGATGCTAGGGAGCGCTATTTACCTCCTACTGAAGAAGTATTTTCGAGAGCATCCGGCATATGTAAGTTGGACGACGCAGTTTTTCCCGACCCATCCCTTTCTACGTAGGCTTTGCTTACTCTGCTAAGGTATCAATGCTGGAATTGTTCCATGAAGCGTCTTTCCGAGTCGAATTAGGGCAAACTTGCGACATGTTGGTTGCTTGCCCAGAACACTCGCCGGGCATGGATTTTGCTGCCTTCAACCAAGACACATACAACCGAATAGTCGCCCACAAGACGGCGTACTATAGCTTTTATTGTCCAGTCGCGCTTGCAATGCTCTACTGTGACTGTGCCTCGCCCCGGAACTTGGAGCAAGCCGAGTGCATCCTCGTGGCCATGGGGACGTATTTCCAGGTTCAGGACGACTACCTTGATAACTTCGCTGACCCGACAATCCTGGGCAAGATCGGCACTGACATTGTGGACGGCAAATGCTCGTGGCTGGCCGTCCAGGCGCTTGCACGGTGCACTGCTGAGCAGAAACTGGTCCTGGAAGAGAACTACGGTCGCAAGGAACATGCCTGCAAAGTAAAGGTCCAGGCTCTCTTTGATGAGCTCAAACTGGAAGAGGCATACCTTGAATATCAGGAGGACAAGGTGGCCGAGCTCAGAGAAATAATTAACAGGGTTGATGAGTCCGAGGGCTTGAAGAAGGGTGTCTTCAGCGAGTTTTTGAACAAGGTTAATAAGAGGAACAAGTAGTACATACGATTTGAGGACACCCATGTCAAATGTCACCAACCCGTAGCCACTCCGTCCCCCCCATTCTCTGTATTGTTGTGGAAACAGACCAAATTATCAAGTAGCGGTTTTAGCTGGATGACAATGTTTCACGGGGCAATTTTGCAGAGTATTATAATATGGAGATCCCAATCGTATACACAATTATAGCCCATGTATTGCAATTGATCGGTCGATAGACCCATGGAGCAACTCGTACCGTGGGTCCGTGGGTCTATACTTGAAAGAAACAGACCTGAGGAGTTAGGCCCACTAATTTTTCAAAACTTTACTGGCCACCTCACAAAGCCATTGGCAGTAATAGCTGAAAATTACGTTATGAGTATACCTCAGTTTCAGAATGTGGTGTTCACGTCTTGGTTGTATTGCCCCCCTTGGCGCAAATTAATACGAGTCGAAACGGCTTCGTCTCCGGCCCCTTGACGAGAGCTCCTCCTGGGTCTGCGCAAACCTCCTGTAAACTTGAGGGAGAAAATACGACGTTATATCGATTTCCTCATTCTTGATAGCCAAGGCGAAAAAGGCCTGGAAACCGCGCTTGGTCCGCAGCTCTTCCTCGGTAACCATCCCCCGAACTACATTCATGTACGCCTGGGCATCTCGGCCTTGCCACCGGCGCTCGAGGAAGCCAGTCACTGCCTGAATCGCGGCCAAATCACTCTTGGAGTGCTTGCTTACTTCGACTTGCAACTTCACGTGGGGCAATGTGTATTTGGGGTGGACGTCAAAGTAGAAAGTTACGCCGCTGATGTTGGCATTGGCAACAGCGCCGCTGCGTCCATTTGGAAGACCTGGTCCACTGTAAACACATGGGAGGACCGCCGGCTCCTTTGAGGTCGGGAAATCTTCCTGCAACCCTCGAAGACTGTACCATAGCTCCCGCAGCTGTCTCAGCGTCCGTTGTGGTGCCGGCTTTCTTCCTCCAAGCGTCATTACAGCGGCAATCTGATCGAAAGAGGCACTGCGCGAGGTGACATAGATCTTAAACCGGGAGACTTCCTGCATACAGCAGTCGACGGCGGTCGTGCCCAACACGGTGAGTAGCTGCCCGTGCGGATCGGTCGAGATGAAATCTCGAACAGCATTTAGGCAGTCCAGGGGCGCATCGTCGTCGTACGCATCGCGCATCGCTCTCGGGTAGATCCCATGGAGCATGTCTTGAACTTGCGACGGGGCTCGAGTCGTCAAGCCCGCCATGACGTCCACAGAGTCACTATCGGCGGCGGTCTCCAGACCTACCAGGATCGAGGAGCCCGCAGACCTGCGTGTTGTCTCATCTGTGAGGCTGGGTCTGATATGACCAGCAAACTTCCACAGGGGAGACAGGTCGGTAGTCGGGAACTTCTGCCCAAGCTCCCACAGCATCTCCTTGGCGGCGAGTTCGTTTAACGGGTCCGCTGGTGTTCCCGTGAGAGGCCCTATGGCCTCGATGTAGTGGCGGATTAAAATCTTGGAATTCGGGCCCGTGCCCCATCTCCAGCTATAACTGAGCGGCGAACCATCACCAATCCCGGGTGCGATACGGCTCCAGAAACTCGGAACAGCTCCTACGGCCTTTGGACCCAGACGCGGCACCACATAGAAGCGATGAAATAGCAGAAGTTCCATTTGGCGCAGCTCCGGGTATCGAGCTTCGTGCAGCATCCGCGCCACTTGTGAACCCGTCACTCTCCACCAGAATGAATGATCTGCATCCGTATCAGGAAGGATCCGGGACAAAGTATTGAAAATGGTCAGTTGCGCGTCAAGGTCCAGGGGTTCCGACTGCTGTGTAAAGGCGAGTTAGTGTTCTCACCCCCAGTGAACTGATCAGACGCGGGGCCATAGGTGTCAGGACTTTACCAGGATATCGGCTTTCTCATGGACCAAAGTCTCCTTGATCTCGCTGCTCGGGGCACTTGGAACATCAATCAAAACTGATGGGGCCATTTTCCGTTTTCTTTTCCCCAGGGAGGGGATAAATAATCTGTAGGTGGCACTTGGTATTCTATTGTTTGCGAACTGGAGCTTGGTATAGCAATTTGCGAGCTCTGCCAGCTGTAGAGAGGTCCAATAAAGGGATTGAATGACGGGAATGAAAAAGTCTCCAGATATACTAGACGAGACGAGAAGTAACGTCATTAGGGGAACGCAGTTGTGTTTCCGCTCGGGGTTTACTACATCCACCCCTTGCGCCAATTGGCAGTTCGGACTTTGTGAAATAAGTAGTCCGGATCTTTGAACCTTTATCCCGGCTGTCACCCCCGGGGTCAATTCGTCCCGGGATTCCGCCGGTACCCACGCGGGATCCTGCGGCGTCCGAAGAGGCCTAGAATGTAACGTTAAGCAGTAGCTTCCACAGTGAGCTCGACAAGCCCAACAAGCCCAACCATGGTCAACCATTCTGAACGAGCGTTTTCACTATTTTCTCCGCCTCATTTGACTGGAGTTTGAAACCATTTCCCATGTGGCTTTGTAGTTAGTATGTTCCATTTGAGAGGGAATAAGCAATCCTAGTCGCAAGACAGATACTGTGGCTCATATAGAGTACTTGCGGATGAGCTACATTCCCTACACATGAGACTGTTCAACTAGACCAGGTACCCAGGAATCCAACTTAGATACTCAATGTCCCGAGAGGTGAACAGATATGAAGATTGACTGTGTCCTAATGGACAGGCAGCCCAGGAGCCATGTACCTCGGGCTTCAGGTCGTTCATTTTCGAAATTCCAACATATCTGAACCATTAATTAATGTATTAATTACCTTCCGGTCTCCTTTGTAATGTTCATAGATTATCTGACGGAGCCAGTCAGTGGGTGTTGGAAAGCTACAAAAAGCATGGATTTCTCCTCCGGCCTGGTTGAAAGAAAGAAAGAAAGAAAGAAAGAAAGAAAGAAAGAAAGAAAGAAAGAAAGAAAAGAAAAGACTAGAAAAGAGAAGCTCTCTGGTGCATAATATTTCCCTGATTTTCTTTCTCCACTTTTGATTTTGTATCGCCGGAACCACAAATGAGAAACCAAGTACTGTATAATCTGATATCAACAGTTCAGCTCTATCCAGCCCATCAGTTCACCAACTGTAGGGCATTCAAGGAACAAAGAGCTCTTGATCTCAATATTCAGTTCATTACGGAACTTTTCAGAGAGGACGAGTGACATTAGTGAATCGATCCCAAGTTGAGCGAACAGGGCGTCGGAGACCAGGTCTGTTAGTTGGATGTTCGTCTCGTCCGCGATGATGCGCAGACATCGGCCTGTCAGGCTGGACTCAGCCTCTTCTCGGTCCTCCTTGCTATCCGGGCTTGGGGGAGGTGTGAGTTGGTTGATTACTGCGGTGGGTATCTTTTCGTGGTCAGCTTGGTCGGTTGAGACAGGCAGGTCTGCCTGCTGGCTGCTCAGTGTTGTTTCCATTACTGTAACCAGGCCTTTGCTGCTTTGAGGCCCAACGGAACTTGGCTTGAAGGGCCTAAGATCGTGGCCACGAGGAGCGCGTTGGTTTGCAGCAGTAGCTGTGGGCGCCGAGAAGAATCGGTCCATCAATAGACGCGGAATGCGGCGGAATCTAATTTGATTGACGACCCCAATGATTTCTTGATCTTGTAGGATATACACGTCCCCTGCGTACATCTGCATGCTTCCTTCCTCGAGAGGGAGCGGGAACATGCGCACGTAGCTTTGATACTTGATGCCGGCCTCCAGTGGCTTCAGCAAACGGAAACTGTCACTTCCTGGCGTAACATAGAAGTAGTCAGAAGTATTAGAAGCATCACTTCCGTTCATAATGAGACCTGCCAGGTGGCAGACGGGGTCAATCCAGTGAGGTGGGGTGTGGTGTGTGCCGCGGTCCCCCGAAATGAGCGTGATGTTAGCGAACGCTTCGTATTCGTGCATAACCACAGTGTTAATGCCACGGTACTTCTCTGCGTAATCGACAACATTCTTGAAGAGTGTATACGCCAAACGTTTAGACAGTTGGTTGGCCTTGCCCTCAATCGCCATATGCTGGAGTGCTTCAATGCGACCAAGGATAAGATGTGCTACTCGGTTCCACTCAGCCTTCCAGAACAGAGGATCCTCAAACCTAACCACTGCCGTTGCAAATGACTCCGGGGAACATTCGCCCGTTTTAGTATCGACATTAAACCATGCTAATGTCATCGAGTTGCTATCCAAGTCCAGGTGTGCCTCGAGCTTGATGGGCTGAGAACAGCTCGGGTCCTTGCTGGCAACCTGCGCGTGCAGGACCTCCATATTGGTGACGTTCATGTTCACCTCTTTTACATGTGGCATCAACCGGCGGTACAGATAGTCGCCCATTGTTAATGCCATATCGGCCCAGATAGATGATGTCGCTACCCCACAGTTGTTCATCTTATGTCCCCACACAGCAGCTAGAAAATCGGGATTCTGCATGTCGGAGAGAGTGTTCATCGTGGCTGTTCTAGCTTCAACACTCTCGCTGAGGACCTGATGTATCAGGGGTGAGGAGATTGCTGGAATTGCAGGAATAGACAGTGGCTGCTCTGCCCGGCAATTCGGGAGGAACTGGCCCCCATACTTGAGGAATGCCTTGTCTAGGGCCCAGGTGCCAAAGTAGGGGATCCAATAGTTGGTTTTATTCCAACCGTAGCTGGGAAGGTTGTCGATCAACGACAAAGCCGGCTCGTGAGGCCTGAAATACTCGTGCCAGCACGGCGTAACACCCGCAAGGTGTAATGTGACAAGACTCTTGGCAATGGTAGTCATGTTCTCTTCATTCCGACGGCACGATGAGGCGACACAGGCTCCAGGTATCAACTTGCGCACGAAACTAATGCAGACGGGGTGTGGGCCACATTCTACCCAAAGCGTCCTGCCATCAATCATGCCGAGATCCCGAGCAGCCTCGATGGCGCCAACAAAGTTGACAGTACTGCGAGTCTGATCTCGGATGTACTCCGCATTGACCGTCTTGCCATCAAACACAACGCTCCCAAGCATAGTTGACAAGATGGGGATGCTTGGGGCCTTGAAATGCACATTCTCTGCCAGCCTCGTAAGTTCATTGAGCACTGAATCCATTTGAGACGTGTGGTACGCGAAGGGGATATCTAATAGAACACATTTATAGCCATTGGTCTCAAGGGTCTGTTGGATTACGTTGACCGCCTCCTTTGGGCCCCCAATGACTGTATCTTCCTCGGTGTTCCTGCATGTTATGGTGTAGGTAGACTGGGCAGCTTTGGCATCGCTCTTCAGGACTTCTGCGAGGTCTGCGGGTGAAGCTGCGACAGAAAGCATGGAGTGACTTCCAGCAACACAGACGCTTTCTATAAGCCGGGCACGGCGTCCGACGAGATTCAAGGCGTCTACAACAGACAGAACCCCGGCAACAGCCAATGCTGAGTACTCTCCGAGGCTGTGACCGATGACAGCGCTTGGTCGGACATTGAGCGATAACCAGTACCGGGCAAGGGCAATCTCGAGAACGACTATGCTCAGCTGACCTGTAACTGGAGAATCTATATCGTCGTCCAAACCTCCACTGATAGCAGGTATAATGGAGGGGAAGCCCAGGCGCTGGACAAGTCTGTCAAGCTGTAGGACCTGTCCTTGGAAGAATGGGGAATCGACAAGGAGATCCTGGGCCATGCCCTGGTTCGAAGAGGCCTGCCCAGTGAAGGTAAATACAACGGGGGGTGTGTCCAACGGAACTGAAGCCACCTTGGTATCGGCGTCATTATCCAGGGAGTAGCGTAGAAATCCCTGGACACCAGAGAGAGTGCTTGCGACCGTGGCGATACGCAGAGAGTGATGCATGCGTCGGCCACACAGAGTATATGCGAGGTTTCCGAGGTCAGTCTCTGGGTTCTTCTCCAAGTACGAGACCATATTCTCCAGGTTTGCCCGCAGTGACTTCTTGCTCTTGGCTGATATGATGATGGGGTGCATTGAGCGAGTATCCACGCTGGTCCGGACTTCGGGCCTCTCCGGTGCGTCTTCCAGGAGAACCGTAGTATTACCCCCGTGGGCACCGAAGGAGTTAACCAAAGCGAGACGCTTGCCTCCCGCTGGCCTTGCCCATGGGGTCAGAGCCATATCAAGCCCTACGTTCCGCCTGTCTAAGTCCTTGGGGATGGCGGGATTGACCTCTGTCTTGATCCCAATGTGCGGGGGCAGTTGTTCCTTATGGAAACAGAGCACTGCCTTGATTAGCGATGCGATGCCAGCGGCGGCCTCCCCGTGTCCTATATTGGCCTTGACTGCTCCCAGGTGCAAGCGCTGATCCGGACGGCGACGGGGTGTCAGTGGAGCGAACACGTCCAGGACCGACTCGGACTCCATTGCATCGCCCGCCTGGGTGCCAGTTCCGTGCAACTCAACATAGCTCACTTCCAGAGGGTTGATTCCGGCCCTGCGCAGGACCTGGCGGTAGTTATATTTCTGAGCCCCTGCGTGCGGGTGCGTGATCGAAATGGCGTCGGCAGAGTGGTTTGTCGCGGCTGAAAGAATCACAGCCAAAACGTTATCATTATCGGCCTCGGCGTCCTCGAGTCTCTTGATCACAATAGATCCGATACCATCGGACCGGCAGTAACCATCCGCATCCTTGTCCCATACTTTGCACTGCCCAGTCTTGGATAAGAAGTGAGCATTGCAAAGACCCGCGTAATTATCAGGATCGGTGATCACATTCAGGCCGCCTGCAATGACGGTATCAGCTTCGCCTGCCCAGAGTGCACCGCAGCCGGCATGTACCGCAGCCATGGAACTTGAGCAGGCCGTGTCAATGTTGAAAGAAGGGCCTGAGAATTTAAAAAAGTAATTGATCCGTCCCGTGGCAAAGCCTCGCGTGCCAGCAGGAACGGCGTAAGTGCCGATGTTTTGTGACCCGTTGAGCTCACGCCAGTCGTCGCTGGCTTGCCCGTAGTATACACCAATGCGGTCCGGACGAGTTGATTGAGTGCGTCCTGGAACGAAGCCCGCCATCTCCATAGCCTCGTAAGCAGTCACGAGCGCAAGGCGCTGCATCGGGTCGGTTTCTTCGGCCTGTTCATCGAGGGTAACCTTAGCCAACTACCAAGAGGACACGGGGGATTAGATCGAGCACAACGTACCTCCTTGGGAGACATGTTGAAGAATGCAGCATCAAAAAGGCCAGGACAATCGATAAAATTCCCAAAGGGAGTCTGAGTGGCATTGTCGGTCTTTCCGGACGGATCGAAATGCGCATCGATATCAAATCTGTCGTCTGGTACGGTTGTATGGGTGTCACGGCCTTGCTCTAGAAGCCTCCAGAACTCCTCCAGGTCATTCGCGCCTCCGGGCATGCGGCAGCTCATGCCAACAATGGCGAGTTTCGCACTGGCAAATGAATTGGGACGGCGTTCACCATAGTCTCTGTAAACCCAGTCGATGAGATCATTTCGCTTGATTTCAACATTCGTACATGCAGCCTTAACAGCTCCCATCATACCCTCGAAGACAACAGATGTCCTAATCGTGTCCACTTGTAGCTCGTGGGGTGAGGCGGAAAGACCAGAACCAATGCGATAAATAATGTTCTCCGTGATGTTATCCATGTAGATGGTACCCGTGATCAGCTCTGTGCTGATCTCCTCAAATAATTCATCCGCCGTCGCCGCAGCGAAGGGCTTGCCCGTCTGGGATGAAAGGAGGGAGTGCTGCACCGGACGGGAAGGTGGTATACGCGTTGCTGGCTTGTCGAGAACTGCCCTAATGTCTTCCTGCCCGTAGACATGCGATGCATGGCACAGCCCTTCATAGACAGGCAGGGGAAAGGACTTGGAGTATCTCAAGCTGTGGGAGAATTGGAGGGCTTCCTTAATGCGCGACGGTGGCCCACTGATGCTCACCGAGTTCTTGTCCGCAGCGCTGATGAAGACCTTCGTGAGCTCCGGGCTCCCTGGCTCCGCATTGCACTTTGACAGCTCGGTTCGAACATCCTCGGCTTTCATACCGGTAATCACATGAGCCCAGCTCTGCAGCGCCCCGTCCGGCTGCGGTGCCTCGAGCTTCCGGGAAAAGTCATCGACGTAAACTCCCAAGCGAAAGGATACTCGTAGGCTTTCCGCTCCATTCTGGACCACCTCAGCGAGCGTATTAGATAAGGCCACGGCTGCACCAGCGAAAAGTCCAATACTCAAGCCGGCCAGAACAGCAGGAGAGGAGACCAAGCCTAATTCTACATTCTCTGCCTCATGTGCCCTATTCGAATACAAAATGGCGCCGTTAGTCTTTCCTCTTTGCCATCCGGTCTTTTGACATTGGGTGCACTTGCCCGATGAAATTGCCAAGCTGTAGTACAATTAATAGGGCACTTTCCATTGCTGCTCCTAGACCACCTTCGCGGAAGTCGCCATGTTCTGGCAAGGTCAAGACGGATTCAAAATGCGGGACTTGGTCTTGTAAATACTGCGGGAGCTTGGCGATCTCATCTCTAAGAACCAACGTCCCCTCGTGGATGAAGGCGCTTAACAAACGAAATCGCCTGTCGTGGGTATGCTGGTGGAGATGGCGGAACAGGTGTTTCAAGTCATCGCTTGGAAAATCGTTTCCAAAGAATACAAGCTTGCTTCGACCGGCCTCCAGGGAATCCTCCAGACTTTTGACTTCAGCCGGCTCAATAAGGGTGGTCTCCGCCATCGTTGCGGGTGCTATTGATCTACTAGCGTTGTGGTTACAGTGTAACCATGACAGTTGGTGACTAGAAAATGGGGTATGGAATATGGAATCCCTGCAACAAGCACGACCGATGGTGGAACGGACTGACTAAACTTGTTGCCTGGCATAAACAAGAGAAAGCTAAGACAGTGAACACGGTCCCTTCAGAGACGGGCTGACTGACTGACTATCAGGATTCAGATTAATAGCTTTGAATCCGCTCGGATGGAGTCCTGGATTGGTTGGTGGCCGGAGTCCGATGCGGATGCTGAGGAACACCGAACGGTAACATGTCTATTTGCGGAAACCCGTCAGTTCCATGGAACATGGAACCAGCAGTGGACAGAACCACTCGCGGAATACCGACCCGGTGGGGACCCGGAAGTGGGATGCGACGCTGCGCAACAGATGTGCTGCATCTACTACGATTTCAAATTTCAACTT
The DNA here is from genome assembly GCA_002215965.1 of Aspergillus persii. Lineage (NCBI taxonomy): Eukaryota > Fungi > Ascomycota > Eurotiomycetes > Eurotiales > Aspergillaceae > Aspergillus > Aspergillus persii. The sequence continues at coordinate 4,053,597 of NGZO01000001.1, forward strand.
GGGTTGTCCCACGGTAGAAGACTGACCTATCTACTTCACCCCCCACGTTCCCGTTAGCAAGAAGGCGTACGTGGTTGTATACCCCGTAGTCTGCTTGTGAATGATCGCCAGGGGTTATATTTGCCTCGACAGCAGCTGTTTCATGTCTCCCTCAACTTTTTGGGCTGTCATATCGGGCCGAGTGCTGAAATGGGCCGGACCGCTCGATACCTAGTGATCCACCGGACTCCGTACGCGGGATCCAATGTGCCTCAACTTTGGATACCAAAGCCAGAAGGGGGTAGGCCCACTAATCCATGCAACCTTGGCTTGTGTCAGGCTGTGCCTTAGGTTACATTCTGCTGTACCGAGAATCTTGCCAAAAGACCGTTTGTGCCGGAGAGCTGTGCACGTACACGCCATACGAGTTGCAGAGACCGCAAGCTTCTATGGAATAGACTCGACCCTTGCAGTAATTGAGTTTCCTAGTAAATATGGTATGCCTTCATACACCCAAGGACCAACTTACTTTAGCCGGGCTCTCCTCTATATTGCACGTTGTGATGTTGACATTACCTGGGTGCGGTGTAATTGACGTCTACACGCGGTTCTTCTTTCATGACGACTACTCAAAGCACCTTTGCAGTCTTGGCTCACAATCCGGGACAGAGACGGGCTCCGCGACTTGCTGGACCGAGGTTTAACCTGTACAAAGGCAACTGGCCATGGCTGCATGGGTAGGTCTTTCCCAAGATTTGATGTGTTGCTTGATGAGCCTGCCCTAGGAACAAGTATGATGTGCACTGATAATGTTTTGGCTTAATACAGCTCCATCTTTCAAGTAGTTGCATATGGCAATACTGTCAGCTGCCAAAGTAACGAATTCGCACGCACAGCGGTTGTCGCCGGCAAACGACCCTCGCAGATCATCGTTGACAACCTTGTTTCATGACCACCCTCTGTATGCCAACATGCACCGGCTCCTAAAACATTGCAGGCTCACAGTTAGCCGAGTGTGTCCATTGGTGCCATAGATTCCATCAGGTTCCTATTCCTGAGAATAAGGACTTGCTCCAGAAATTCTAAGCTTTTCCTTTTTTCGTAGTCACCCTAATTCCATATCCTTATCCACTTATATACTCATATGTTCTCAGCATTAATGATCTCGGCCTTAACTACTCTAAGTATTCCACTCAACCTCTCCTGCAGAAGGGATTTCAAGGTAGATATAAATCCCCCACTCTCTCTCATACTTCGACTAACTGAGAAGGTGGGGTTATTGCTTGATGGTATTATTCTTTCCATGATTTTTCCCACCCTGGTAAGCTCACCCAGAAGTACACTGAAGATTATTTTCTGCTTGACAGAACTCTCTGGTAGATATTCACCAACGGCAATGTGCATATCTGCAGCTATGGGTGTTGTAGCAGCACGGCAGTCCATAGCTCCTTCGCTGTGGTCTTTATCATCACTTGCCGAGATTGGGTCCCTGTGGATCAACAATACCTGCTGATATGCTTCTAAAATGCTATTGCAGCAGACGAGAGCAAGCAGAGCAATGTTGGATGAGTTGAGCCAACAGGGGTCCTTCAAGAGTGCCGACAAGTTACCAACAGCCATGCTGGTAACCTTTAGTGTCATATCGAGCCCTGGAGTGGGCATCATGGAAGGCATATGTAGGCTTTTCAAGGTCGATAGGAGAACGTGAATGTTTGCCGAGGAGTCTGAAGCGCTGATGTCTCCGGTCCCATCGGTGCCAAGAGTTCTGTCGTCGGGTTGAGACTCTGTCGGGTCCTGCGGCAGAGTCGTCAAAGCTGAGTGGATAGCTGCAATTGTGGAAACGGGGACGTCTCGTTTATTTAGGCCACCATGCCCGATCCTTGAGAGAAGAGGACAGTCTAGGCCTAACCCGAGCGGGGGGAGGCCGAAATCATGTGGCATGCCTGCCATCTGGTGGGCTTCGGAGCCGCGGGAGGCCAACGAGTCTGTCGACAGGGATAGATCATTGTCAATGGATGTAAGATTGGGTGTATCGTAGCTGAAGTCTCCCACAAGGTTGGTAACGCTGGGTCGCGGGGCGCTCAAAGCTGGTGACTTCGGTGGGTTGGCTTGCCCGGGCGTGAAGTCTGGAGACACGACGAATCCCTCATCGACGAACGGAAAATCAGGAAGATGGCTGTTGACGTCCTCTGCGAGACTCATAACGCTGCGTTGCAAACCCTTCGCGGCTGATGACTTCGGAAGGTTGGCCTTCTCGGAGACTATGGGAGCCGAAGCAGCTTTTCCTCGGCGCGCCAGGCTATAGCAGCATATGACCCCATTCCGGAGGCAGCGCAAACAACTCGGCCGGTCACGGCTACACTTTATTTTGGCTTGTGCGCAATTATCACAACTGTCCTTGAACCTCGTGGGCCGGCCGGCAGGATTCATCCTGACGGATATTGTTGATCATTCCGCGTTTGAAAGGTGCGCTGTGTCAGGTTTGCTAGTGGTTCAGGAGGCAGAAACCAAGGTATTTAAGCCTGCTCCAGAGCAACTGGGGAATTAGAACCAGTAGTGAGGAGAGTGGTGGCTCGGTGGACCTCCTTCATAAGAGATAGATGACGAGAGAATGAATATGACGTGGGTGGATCGCGGATCGCTCCGGAATTAGGGTATATTTAAGTTACACCCAAGCTTCTAGACCATACTAAATGTCACCGTAACGCAGGAGGGCGAGAAGAAAATATTCCATACGCCTTAGCGTTACAGAATTCAAGGTGTCGATATTAATAAGTTGTATTAGACTTTTGCCAACCTCACTGATGGGTTCAACAGTCAGACCCATTACCCATCCCATGTGGGTTATGGGTTTTTTTCCAAATGGTGGACCCAACCCAATGGGTACCCAAATGGATCCAAAAAAACCTATATTCAGTATAAACCTGCATAAATTTTACATTAATATTAGGTACCCATGGCTCCTGCCGAAGTCTAGGCTATATACATAAGTGGGCCATTCTATATATTTTATCAGCGTGCGTACTTATTTCTCGACATGACCACAAGACCAAAAAGTCTCAGCTGGGCAATGGGTGCTTCTTGCAACATCTTATACGTCACTATATTTTAACTCTGATCGAGAACCTCGCTTAATTTAGCCACTATTTATAATATTCCTCGTATAACTCTCCAGTAATAACTTAATAGCTATTCTTATTCTATAAAAGTACGCGCTAATAATTATAAAATAATTTAAAGGAAAGCGAAATTATTTATATAATAGATTATATCATTAGATTGACATGGAGTGTAAGGGGCAGCACTGCCACTTGAGAGCGAGGCACTTAGTTCCCTTAGACCGTAAGAAGTGCAACACACCGAGCCGCCAGCTAGAAAAAATTAATAATATTAATACTAGTATGGATATCAAGCATTCTGGCAGGGATGCCCCTTTCTCTATGGCTAACAGAACCACTTTCGTCTTTTTCCGTCATTATGCGCGGTGGAGTGCAGTGTAACACAGAATACCAGCTCGAAATTGGTTACCGACGCGGAATGGGCATGAAGCAAGGAATTCTCGAAAGTACAGCATACCTATTTGGAGTATTCAGGGAGTCCCATCAAAAGCTGGAGAAGGGAGGGTAATCTAAGAATATCATTTCCTCCGAGTGGAATGTGATAGCCCTTCAGTCCTGCCCTGGAGCATTCTGCAGATAGTCTTGGGAGTGGTGACAAGAAGCGCGTTCATAACTTAAGACTTCCCTATCCGCACCTGTCAAATGATATCTTGATGCCAGGCATCGACGAAGTCTTGTTAACCTTATGCATAATGCACGTGTTCAAATTCCTGTTCTTCCTTGCACCTTTTTTAACCTTAGCCAGGAGGGAGGGGCCGCTGACGTGGAAAATTTCTTATTTATCTATAATTAAGTTTATATTAATCTCTTGTCAGGATGAAAACTGGCTCAATATATATTATACTATAGATAATAATACCTGCACTAGTATCGTATACAATTTAGATAAATAGTACTATGATAATAGCTGTTTGGAACCTAAGATCTTTTCTGATAGCTAGTCTTTTAATATTATTTTTAATAGCTATATATGAACTGGGACTCTCTGCCCTGTGGAATTTATTAAAAGTTAGATTTATAAGATAAGTCTAAATTAGATATTCTATAACCTTCTAGCAGGTGATAGATTCGTCTTTAATATAATTAATACCACCATGAATTATAAACTGGATCTATTGGTTAGGATAAAGCTAGATCAGTTTAGATCCAAGTCTGACCGGTTTCTGGCGGCTTTTAGGACTCTATTTATTAAACGTGCCTTATATCCGAGTACACTGAATACCATGGACCCGACGTTCCCTAATAATTACCATGTGTATAAGGTTCTAAAGCGTTTTACTGTTCAGATTAGCCCAGTAGCGGGGTGGTTCGAGCAGCCTAGAATAGGCACCTAATTTTATACAGATGTTGAAACGGTGGGATCACTAAATAACGGGTGGTATCGAGAGCATCCCGACTCCAAAGGGAGCAGAGAGACCCGGAGCTTGGAAACCAGCACCCTGATGTACGTGAGGGTTGGTAGGGCTCTAGTTCCAGAAAGTATCTTCGGTGCTCGAATCCTAGCGATTAGTCGTCCGATGAAAACGCCAGGAAGGTTGAAGGGTTGGTGCACGATTCTGGTGAACTATTGCACTTACCCCCAATAGGACAACGGTATCATTTTTAGTGTTATTAGAATTGCTGACATTAATATAAGACTAAGTAGTTAAATTTAGGGACTTGTTATATAACACGAAAAGTACTCGATGATAGTAATATAATAGGGGCGAATTTTGTGTGTGTTATTCCCGGCCATATTGCTAAACTGAACCCTGGTCAGTTTCATGCCTTTTATTATACTAGAGATTGATACAGAGGTAACTGACTTTTCTAAGTAGAGAATACTACTAAGGGTTTGGCGGCAGTACTTAATATTATACCTATAGTAGTTAGAACTGGTATTTCTGTCGCGAAGGCGGCCAAAAGACGGTATATCAATTACTGCTTATAGTTTTCTCCAGGGATATACCGTGATCTACCATACACCGAAATGCAGGGCGTACACATGCGCTGACCAGAGTTTAATGCCTTGCTCGGCCTTCGCTCGGCCTTCCGATAGGGTCGCCCGCAGCTACGTCGGTGCGGCCTGCATCGACTGGTCGGATTCCTCGGCCTCGCGTGTCACGGATGCTACCGTAGGAGCTAGCTTTGGGTCTCGGGGCGTTCAGAAACTCAACGGGAAGTCGGTATTGCATGGTTATATTATATTATATCTTTGGTCTCTGAATTAGGGATACCTAGCTATCTAGGGTGTATTTTATTAACGTAAACATGAAAAACGTAAACAGGCATGACTTGGTCCAGATAACCTCCCGCCAACAACCGTAGGCTAATTCGTCATAAACAGAAAACAAAACAAAAAAAAAAACAAAATACATCAAACGCCAGTTCATTTTGGACGTCGCTCGTATCTGCCCGTATGCAACCCGACATGCGGCAAGATGGTGGGACAAGAGTCAATACCACGCCACCCCCTCCCAAGACCCCCGTATATATCGGCCCGGCGCCTGGATGCAATAACGGCCGATCGGAGGTCGCAATAACTAGAAGATCAAGAGATCAAGAGATCTTTGACACTCATCCCCATTCTTCGTTGGCTATCGTGGATGGAACACTCCCGATCGGCCAGGCCCGTAACCGGTCGGCAGTCCCGATTCAGCATGAGCAAGGCCGCAGATGCTTCGTGATCCATCTCGACCGACGACGGATTGCGGCGCTGGGGCTCGATCGACGGCGAGAATTGCATGACGCCCATGGCGGGACTGGGAAGAACGGATGGAACCACCTCGGAAGGAATGCCCGTCGAAGGCGCATGGCCGTGGGGAGAGAAAACCGGGGATGTTTCGGGCATCGGGTTACCAAGAGGACATAGATCTGGCGACACCGAAGCCGAGTATGTGCTACCAGCGAATTCCGGGAGAACGTCGGGCGACGCTGGCGAGGGAGGCCCCGGGGGCATGTGCCGCAGGAGGGGCGACTGCTGGCCACCTGCCGTTTTGAGGTCCTGAATACATTGCTCCAAGTAGTTGACATATTCAATGCTAGCCTAGGGGTACAAGGATCGTTAGCGTAAGTGACAAGGGACAAAATACCGCCCCAGACCACGAACCTGTAGAATCGAGAGCTTGTGCATGTCCTGGCCTTTACAAGCCGGGATCATGTCCTTCAGGGTCCCGAACTCCTCGTTCATCTTCGATCGTCGCCGCCGCTCAATCAAGCTGTGGGCTGTTTTTCGGGCGATCTTGCGACCGGCGGCGCTGGTGGCACTGGGCTGTTTCTTTTTGGACGTGGCAGGTGACGCGGCGTTGGCGTTGCCGGCGGGGGGTTTGCTGGCCTCCTTGGCCGATGCCTTGGTGGATGCGGGCGTGGTCTTGGGGGCATTTTGAGCTTTGGGCTTCATCTGGATGATCTTGCGAGTGCGGGTGGGAGGTGGGGGGAGTTCGAAATCCTCCAAGGACCTCTTGACCCCGGCCTGGCGCGTTGACGGCGTTGTACGTCCCGGACCGAACTCGGGCGACGTTGGCGATGCAGGGAGGTAGGCGGAGGAATCAGTCTTGGATGACGTCCTGCTGGCAGCGGTGGGTAGCTTGGACGGGCTCATTGCAGCCGGTGGCAAAGCGAAGGAATCTGCCCCGTCGACCGAGACTTGTTCCTTGATGATGAACTCTCCTGACATGGAGGGGGTGGGTGGTAGACGTGAGCGTGACATGGTCTTGCGAGTGTGCGACAGCCCCTGGATCTCGATGCGGCGTCTGGTTGGGTTTGAAACGGGCTAACAGGAAAAGGAGAGGTGGTATTCTTGAGAGCAAATAATGGGATGCCGGTTGCCCAATGAAACAGATCAACAGAAGGTAGCACGGACGTTTAGGGAAGTACAGTATGTACGTTGCACAAGGATGTCGGAGAGAGGAAGGTCTAGAACTTTAGAAGTTTAAGAAGGAGACTCGCAGTTGGCGTGCAGAACAATAAGAACAGTCAATAGTAGGTACAAGAAGGGAAGGGAAACGAGGAGGGAGGGCGAAGGACAGTCTAATAATAATTAGCATTAAGTAAAGGAGAAGAGCCGGGAGGATAGGTTGAATAGTGAATACGGTGCAGAAGTGGATGATCGACGGGGGGTAACCTTTAGACCGGCTCCAAGGTACCAAGTACCTCCCCCACTCTAACTCGGAGTCGAGGTACTCCACGCTGAGCGCTGCTGTCGCGTGCCGCACGCCCACGCGGCGGCAGGGCGCCCGCTGATTGGCGGGCCGGCCGGGCACGAGACCGCCAACGGACGCTGCTGCCTCAGGCCCGTGCCCGGCCGGCCTCGTCTTACGGGCAGCGCGACTTGCAACTGCTGAAGCTCTCTCGTCCTTCGGCAGCCCAGCATGTCCGCGTCGTCCCCCCTGATTGGCACCCGATTATCTGCGCAACGAACCATGCAATGAACCTCCGATCCCGCAGTCTAGCTGCTATCGAGCATGTGAGGATTGCCCTTTTTCGTGTCCTTCCTTCCCCAGCCATGGATCGGTCGAACTTCAATATACTCAGATCCAGTCCTAATCTAGGAGGCAGTCGCCTAGTCGGATTCAAATACCGCAAAAAAAAAAAGAGTTCATTCATCAAGGATCACCGCTAGGTAATAAAATCAATACAACGTGACCACTGGTTCAACGCCAGGTTGTCTCCCGTTGGTCCGCTGCTGCAACGGCTTCATTTGTTTGACGCCATCGCTTTTCTCCCACTCCTTCCTAACCCTCTTTTCCCCGGTCGAGGAACCCCCGTCCAGACGGGCATCCGGGCACGTGCACCTTCTTTCTCTCGATACTGGATCTCCCAGTCTTTGTTAGCGCACCGAGGCAATCCCTGATGGATTTTTTAGGTTAACTCGTGTTGCTATGAAACACTTCTCGGCTTTTTAGCAGCGGTCGGTGCACCCGACGTAGGTGTCCCAGCTATTTCTTTGTCAGCGGGGCTCGTGAGGGCCGGGGTTCGCCTTGGAGCTACTGTACTTACCAAAAGTCTTCGTCCTCTGGAAGGGCCACGACGCATGCTTGAGCTGCCACCGCACAGACTGACGGGCAGCGGTCGATTCGCGGGTCAAGGCTCTGGTCCTCGTTGGACCCGTGTCGAACGCCGCTGCCGTTGTTGGGCGACATGATCTTAGGCCAATGTCTCAAAGGACTGCGTGTCGTCGTGCCGTTCTCGGGGGGCTCGAGTTGAGACTCGCGGTGAGGTCCGGCTGCATCCGAGGTGGGCATGGCCATGCTGACCCCCGCAAGGGCGGTGATGGTCGCGACGATAAAGCTGTTCAATTGCATGATTGCTCTAGGGCTGATTGGATGAGGGAAAGGCTCGGAGAAGATGTTTTCGCAATATTGGTCGTCTGACTGGTCTGATACACTTTGGAGAGTAATTGTTCTGAATGGCAACTGACCCTCCCTCCATTCGACTGCCTTATATAGCCATCATCGCTGCAGCACATTTGCGGAGGAGGCTGCTAGGAGCCTAGGGCTATAGTGATCTCAACCCGGCCTTGAATCTCTGACATTTAGTGTTAGAGGACCACGATCATTCACGCAGCATTCCTGACATCCCTTTTTGGCACTTTTAGAGAGGGGAACACGCTATTGGACTGATAACATTCCGATGATGTGGCAAGGACCAATCATGGTATAATAGTTATTCTGCACTACGTTTTTCCAAAGGGTTGGCACGTTCCAGTTGTGCCCCAGTTCGGCATTGGCTTGTGGCGAATAGCGATTTTGTCGCGGCCGGAGCTTTAGTTTCGAGCGCCGGATCAATCAAAGTCACTCATGTCTAGCAGTTGCTTTCTACTGCATCATTCCAGATCGCTCGAATACGAGCTTCCCAATACCTATTAAGCCACCGGGTTGTCGTGCCGAAGAGGGCGAATACCATATTGTGCTGGAACGACAAAACTCAGCTGCTATTCAACGGCTCCTGAATTCGATTCCAAAGGGATCGCAATGCTGCAAAATAGGCCATACAGGGCAAGTGGGTGCTTCCATATTCTGGAGGTAACAGCAACGAAGCCGTAGCCACCACATCTGCCGGAGGGATGGCATTCCAGGGCCTGCAGGCTTGCCAGCCACTGGGGTGGGTCCCTACGATGAGATCATCTCCGTCTCCCCGACCTAAGACACCGGAGGAATGAACCTGCCCCTTATCAACATGCTCAATTCTGCAACATAACTATTCTAATACATCATCAGTTATGCCATGCATAATTCTTCATACAAACCATGAAACTATGATGCTCTATGACAAAATCTATCGTTAAACGCATCCACCAGGTCATCCCTTTCTTCAAAGGGATAGTTTCCTCTTGGGATGAGACTAGCGTATCTTTCTATATTCAAGTGAACAGTTTCGTGAGAAGAACCTCCCCGAAGTTGTTCTCCACCGGGGATTGATCCATCCGCCAGATGCGGTTGCCATGTCTCGAGCTCAGCCAGAGTCCGTGATCGCTGGGGTTTTCTTCCTCTCCTTCCAAGCGGTGGCGGTCCCGTCGGTCGACGACACACAAGCCTCGCGTCCACTGTCCAGTAGTTTCGACTCGGATGTCCTCCGGCGAAGTGACGGAAGGCTTCCAGCGTTCGTCGTCTGCAGTAATAGCGTACCACACGCATACGGGGTCGTGTAGGCTGAGCTCGACGTCGTCTCCCACCTGTCCTTGATGCAGCCTTTCAACCGTGCTGAAAGTGTGGGTCATGAAAGCTGCAGACCACTCGGCTAGCGGGGAGCCCTTTTCTAGGAGAGGAGTGACGGTCTCGCGGAACTGACCGCGCTTGATTCCGTGCCTGTGGGTGATGTCCAGGGGGAACATCTTCACCGTGAGCTGTCGGCTTAGACCGGCAGGGTAGTCGGCCAGACTAGCGCTCGAGATGGGCATCGCGGTCCTGGGGTTCGGAGACGTAAGGGCATAGAGTCGAGCCGCGGCGAACGCATCGGCATATGCGTTGAACTCAGCACCGGGTGTGACCTTATTAACTGTCAGATTTGCCCTCAACAAACTTCATAGAAAGGTGCCTACATTTCCAGGCTCATTGATAGCGCCTCCCATCACCACGACCTCCTTGACACGCAAGAAAGCCTCGGGGTCGGCGGCGGCAGCCATTGCCAGGTTAGTCAAGGGGCCCACGGCCACCAACGTAACGTTATCTGGATCATTCTCGCGCAAAACACGGAGAATTTCCTCGTGCGCCGGGCGCTTAGACGCAATGAACGACTTGTGCGCGCCGTCGCCCACAGGCACACGCTGGATCTCCGGCGAGTCCGTCGACGGATCAAACAGATGCTCCCAGGTTTCCTGGGGAGTCAAATGCGGGTGCTACAGGCGTGTCAATAAACAATAACCTCCCCCTAACATCCAGAATCTGCCATGAGGGAAAACATACGCTGTGATGGATACCGCCCAAACCATCCGTGCCGTCTAGCAGATATTAGCATTGCACGGGGAGGCAGAAAGAACCATGGGGGTAGAAAAGAAAAGGAAATGACTCACGGAAGTAATCCGCCAACATTTTCTGATCCTCCAAAGGATCCTCGGCGCCTACCGCCACGATCGGAGGATGGGCCCGGAGAGCTCCGAAGCCCTCAGGTCTTCCCTGTTCGCGACGCCACTGCATCTCGCGCTCAATAATATGGAACATTGAAACCGCATTGCGAAGACAGCTAGACGACAGTATCAGCGAGACCATCCATATAGAGAAGACAAGACATCGGCTCCGTCCTAAACCCACCTTTTCACGTCGATATTTCCGAATGTCAACGAGATCAAAAGCACCTCGACCTCCTCGGGCGTCGCGGACAGCGCGAGCAGGAGGCCCAGAATATCATCAATTCCCTGGCGGCCAGTCAGTGACTGTTTCTTCTTGAATGCATGTTGATGGTAAGGTAGACGCTGCAGGGCGGGGTGTTTTTGGCGGGGAAGCCACGTGGGAAGTCTCGAGTCTATCAAAGACCAATCCCGAGTATCCGACTTACGGGGTCAGTGTCGATGATGATCTTCTTGGGAGCCATGGTAGATGTAGGTCAGGAGCTGTATCCAAAAGACCAAGCAGGATTCTGTACAGGCGTAGGGGAGGAAATTGGAAATTGGGGCGAGGAGAAGGAGCAGCAGGTTTATGTAACTGATCGGAAAAGTGGGATGTCTTGGCAGGGCCGAGTTATCGATAAGAGTGCTTAGTCATGGGCAAAGGTTTCTCATTCTAGTTATAGTTATAGTAGATAGATGATAGCCCTAATAGGAGTCCGACGTATTATATAGTTAGTTACAGTAGAATAGTTTAGTAAGGGGTGAATTGTCCGTTCTGATTGCACCTAGTGATTTTAATGATTTTGGCATGTAGCATCTTCTATACCCTGCTGAAGCCTACTATTTTTATAGTTTGTCTCCGATTCTTATATACCCCTAAAACATAGTTACTTTTGATTGCCCTGTAACATCCCTATACGGTTTCCCGCAATCATGAACTGTGGATTATAGAATCAATTTCAGCTGTATAAGAGACAATATTTTACACATTGTACTGTATAGAGAAGCTTTCAAGGGATAAATCGAAAATGCCTAGCCATCTCCTAACTCAGATATCCAACTAGATCTCATAAATTGCTCCTACTCTACACGAGATTGACCAATATCCCATGATATCGAATAACCTTGACGTACAGACTAATACTTCCTACCTGCTGTCTTTACCCTGCTCCTTTCTTCTAGCATGACCCGAGCTCCAATTATTGGACTTCATAAAGAGTGCTGCAAACAATTAGTATTATTTGTGGTCCACCAAAGGAGGAAACATACACAGTGCCAGCATTCCCAGATTATCCACGTTGTTTGAGACATGGTTCAGGTTCTCTTTCACCAGTTGAGTGGCCCCGTTGAATTTGTACGCCTTGTTGGTGCTGCCGCCGAGCCAGCTGACCTCGGTTTTTAAGTCATAGTCAAGGTCTGGCATTTTGGGTTAATTATCCAATGATCTACTTTAAAGCAGGAACAAAAGTAGGTACTAGGGCGGGAGGGCACATACAATCGAGCAGAGCATGCGTAAGCTCATGGAACAGAGTATAACTGAGAGGCGTGGCCCAATAGTCCAGCGACTGCCGGTAGTCGCCTTCGTACTTCTCGTCGCTCCAATCCACGTCCGTGTCAAGGTTGTCGCCGTTGATAGTCGACCGAGGAGCAGTCCTCTGCGCAAAAGAGAACCCTGCCGGGCATACTTGGATATAATATCCGCCCCTCTGCGTCATGGCAATTGTTCCCGGGTCGTCCTCGCATGCAGGCTCGCCAATTGGCCAATAATCTTTAGTGAATGTGTCTTGTCGAGAGGTGAGCACTTAGCTAGGCCCGGGGAGAGGGTGTGGGGCTGGTTTACCGTAGTACATGTACGAGTCGCGGCCACGACTATCTTGGATTCGGGCGCCGTTACCGTAGTGCGTGAACTTCTGCAGGTGTCCATCACCGCATATGTACCCGGGATCCCGGTTGTTTCGATCATCCACATATTCTTTGATCGTTTTGAGGCTCTCTATGGCAATGAATGAGCGAGGGCTGCAACAAACATGAAAGAGAGAACAATCTACTCACCCAGTACTTTATTCCAGCGCCCCTGCTTGCTCATCTCAGTTCCGTCCTTCTCGCCCTGCAACGAGTTGAAGGACTGAACCGTTCGCGTGATATCAAACTTGTCGCCTTTCTGCTCTGCCGCGTTGAGCAGGTACGTGCGAGCTGTGTCCGCTATGACCCCGACTTCTTGAACGGCCATTGCGATATTGCCTCGTACGTCGCCGTAGTTGGTCTCCACGCCCTCTGAGTTCTTTCCCTTGAATTCGGCACACGAGTAGTCAATCCTTTGTGCTTCAGTGAGTGATACGCCCAGGCCTAGGAGGAGGACTAGGCAATGGGTTACGATTGCCATAGTCGGAGTTGGTTTGATGGAGTGTGGTTAAAAGAGTGACGGTGGATGCAATGGATTTGCTTAATGGTTTGGTATAAATAAAACAGTATGAAAAGAGTGACGAGGTCGGTGTAATGGATTCGCTCAGCGATTTGACGGCCGGGATACAAAAGAATGCAATGAATCAGTTGATAGATAAAAGATTGAAAAGGGGATTCCACATGCTCGTCATCTAAGTACACTGCATAAGATGTAGCTCAGTATAAGGTTTCTTGTTTCAGATGCTAGAGATCAACAGGGGCCATTTTGAGCCTGGCCCCCAATTGACCGATTATGCCTCGTGGTTTTGGTTGAATCAAGCATTCCGATGTAAGCGTCTTGACCCGCCACCAACATTCGTGTGCAAGTCTGCTCCTAGACAGGTGCACGTCAGCTCCACATGTCGCATAAAAAAACGAAAATGGTTAGTATAGAGAAGGATGATGGAGGTGGGGGCCTCGTTATAGATCATTTCATGCTCGTTCCGCCGCCATCCGACGGACTGTCAGACGTTGTCGATGACGCCATGACGTTGCATGCTCAATGGCATAAAATAATGCCTTGAAAAAGGAAGAAGGCTGGAACACAGGATCTAAGATCTACAGACTTCATTTCAATGGCAGTGTTGGTGTTGCATGTTCGGGTATAGATCGAGGCGGTAATCTCATAGGCCATCAGGCATCCAGGCACCGTCAGCCTTAACCCAGATCGGGACTAGCCTCGCGTGACTCCACGGAATCAAGCAATCAAGTCTCCATCCATTCTCCACCACTCTTCATCCTTCTTTCTCCATCGAAACTGAGTGACACCACAATCAAGACTTGGCCCCCTGACGCGCAATGCATCCATGAATCGGGATACAGCGCATTGGGCCAATGCTCTCCCGTTTATATCATGGCAGCCGCTACTCCACACTTTGCGGGCTGTCCGTGCCTGAAATCGACCCACCCAACAGGAGTACAGGACGGGGCATTTTGATATGCATATACTTTCGACCCCAAACTGATCGTTGCATTGCCACAGAGAGTCGGCCACTCCCAGGGGTTGAAACCTTTTTGGCCAGCAATGATGATAGACCCATCGATCCGGTTTAAGTCTGCGCTCTGCGAGAGTCCCTTCTAATTTCTGATCGGCCTGGGGAGATTTATGTCGACAGCAATCTTTCGTTATAAGACAACCAGGTTCAACTCGCTCCCTACCTGGTCGTTTTATTGTATAGGTACTGGATACCGTCATTCATTTTAACCATTTGCTACTCTCCTCGTTCCTTTCAACTCAGTCTTTCCTTTCTATTTCCTGGTACCTGTACCCATATGCGGTATGCCGTTCTTTTGGGAAGGTCTTCTGGGTCTTAGTCTTGTGGTCGGCAGTACTGCCAACCCAAGACCAGACATTCCCCATGGCTATACTCTCGTTAGATCCACCGATGTGGGCAAATCTACAACTTATGAGGAAATCGGATTCTTCTCATCTCCTACTACCCCTGGCGCCTCTGCAACATTTGTTCCAAAATACGTTCGTCCCATGCCCCTCAAGGCGATGGAAATTGATGCTGATCTCATACTACAGGATGCTACGGTCGTGAGCGATAAAACGCTCCCTTTCGTAACAACTACCAATGATGCTGGAGCACCTGTTACTTGGATCGGTGACTGGAATACGGATTCAGCCGGCTCTTCCAATTTAGTGCCTGTCCAGGTCTGCTCGGAGGTAGCGCAGCCATTGGAAGGCAGGTCAGAACTGATATATGGCCGGAATCTGGTCTGCTCGGATGTGTCAGCCCCTACTCCCTCGGATACCTCCACGCCCGTGCAAACTACAATCCCCAAGTCTCCTACCATGACTAGCCCTACCAGCACAAGCACTGGCACTGCAGTCATTCCAACAAGTCCCTCTTCGAAGCCAAGCTCTCCAACTAACAGCCCTTCGAAATACACTGCAACCAGCTCTGTGCACACTACACAATCAACTCCGTCGAGTCCCTCGTCGCCCACAAATAGCCCGACTTCGAGTACCTCTCAGGGGTCTAGCACCGAGAGCGGCTCCGATAGTGCTACTACAGGCTCGACGATTACAAAGCCAACATCGAAATCCTCGGGCAGTAGCTCTGTTCCCGGCAGCACTACTCCGCGGGCTTCGCCTACTTCACCTACAAAGAGCCCGACCTCGAGCACCTCTGCCCAGGATTCTACTACCGAGAACAGCTCCGATAGCACTACTACTGATTCAACGACATCTTCGAAGTCAACATCGGAAGCCTCGGGCAGTAGCTCTGTTTCCGGAAGTAGCTCTGTTCCCGGCAGCACTACTCCACGGGCTTCGCCTTCTGGCACCACGAGCAGCTCAGGCACTAGCACCGTTGAAAGTTCAAGCTCGAGTGGATCCACTACAGCACCGACGCAGAGCACTGGTGACTCAGCCACTACCACTGGTGAGAGCACGGATAGCACAGGGAGCGCGGCTAGCACAACAGAAGGCCCTTCCCTCACCCAGTCATCGACAAAAGATGACAAGGTTGGCTCAACTATAACTTCTGAACCCACTGGCTTCGCAGTTTCTAGGGTGACAAACAGCGATTGGACTGAAAACTTCATCCTGACAACAACCATCAACGGCCATGAAACTCAGGCGCCAGTTCTTGTGGATTGCGGCGACGAGTGCGGCGGCGACGATGATGATGACGACGACGACGGTGGAATCATTCTATTCGGTGTCCCGATAAAGACCGGTATCCAGTACAAGTTGCCTAAACTTCCATCCTTCCACTTCCCATGTATCTTTAACTGCGAGAGTGGTGGCGGCGGCGGTGAGCCTGGAAATCCTGAAAGTGATAGCGGCGACGATGATGGCGACGATGATGATCACTCATCAACCAACAGCGGCGATGATCATTCAGCAACCAGTAGCAGTGATGATAAGACCACCACGTCCGAAGCTACAACCTCATCTTCATCGTGCACCTCCGTCATGACGGCGAGTGATTGCATTGTATCCTGCCCCGCCACGGAGAGCTGCACCCAAAGCTGCTTCAGTACCGTGACAGGCTGTGATGTAACAGGCACCACCTCCACTGCTACTGGAGACGTGTGTTCATTTACAAACTCCGAATACCACTGCCGTAATCACACGGCTACCACCCAAACGGCTGCAATCGAGGAAATCGCGACTTTTACCAGCGTCGGCTACGACACTGCAATAGCAGAGAGCATCGAAAAGGCCCAGGAGACACAACCAACCACCTTTTCCTGGGGCAAAGGAGCAACATCCACCCCGGTCACGGCCTCTCCTTCGCCGACTGCCTCTGCATCTACAGCCACACGGACATCTGGATCGTCGACCCCGACTACAGCTACGCCCACTCCTGCGTCCACGAGCCCAACTACCTTCCGCACGTCAACTTCATCCATCAACACAGGCTGTCAGATAACCACGTAAGTACTCCATATCCAACCCCCACCCTGTCCCTTTGCTAAACCAACCCAGAACGGTGGTAACTACCAACGGAGACACCGACACCCAAACCTACTGCACATGCGGAAACACCATGGCCGAGCTGGGTACCACCACCGTGACCTCCGGGACGATGCTGGTCGGCTGCGAGCTCTCTGACTGGGTGATGATGTCGACTCTTGAGCCAACCACTACGATAGCGCCAACAACCACATCGCTGGACCCCACTCCCACCGAAGATGCCAGCTGCTTCCCGACGCACGGCGAGAACGACATCGACAAGATCCTTGAGGTCGTGCAGCCTGATGGCGATTACTTCTGCGCCGACTCCTCTCGAACCCTCCTAGACCACTCACACCCTGCTGATCCCGCAGGCAACAACATCATCAGTGCCGGGTGGACCCTCGCGGACGATGCACCCGAGGAGTGCCAGCATTTCGACGATGATGCGTCGAAAATCCTGTGCACAGAGCCGCTGAATGATATTGTTAGTCAGTGTCCGTGGAACGGGGGGTCGATTAAGAATGTCTGTGGAGAATTCTGGATGCAGACCTGTACTCTAGGGAAGACTTGTGATGTAGGAAGCCCGGATTGATTATAGTATTGTTTTATTATGTGGATGGATGATAAGGATAGGTAGTTTGTATCAAGTGTTCATAGTATATTCAAGGCTATACGCATAAACGTACCCCTACTGTTTACGGACCACCGAAGCATATCTCATGAAGCCAAAATCACCTCACAAATCCACCCATCCCTGAGTATCCCTATCCTTCTTCTCATCCCCTCCCCCTTCCCTCTCACACAACCTCAACCTAACAAGCCACGTCCTCAACCCCTCCGTCGCCCGTTCCTCCCATTTAGACCATAACAACCGCCCCTCCTGCGTGCCCTGCCACTCCTCGCGTCTCCCCTTCTCCCCCCAAACATCCATCATGACGTAACGGCCCCCTATCCCGTCCTCAGCCGTTCCTGTCCCGGTTTCTGTTTCCCTTTCAGCCCCCAACCTCTTCTCCCCCTCCCCTTCTTCCCTCTCGCCACTCAGCCCCATCGTGATCACCCACCCCCCTGGAGCGCCCAAGCACCCGTGTCTGCGTGGATTATCTCTCGGTTGCAGGTCTCGCCGCGTATACTGCCACAGAGACGGGATCTGGTCTTTCTCCGCCGCATCCATGGAGCGAGGGAAGGTGGCGACGGTGAGTGCCACAAGGGGGTAAGGCGGGGATGTGGTAGCAGAGGCAGTGAAGGGGGGGTAGGGGTGGAGTTTAGTAGAGAGGGAGGAGGATGAGAGGAGGAAGGGGGAGAGGAGATCTGTGAAAGGGGAGTGGGAATGGTGTTGTTCATGGAGGGAGAGGTCGTTCCAGTCTATAAGGGCTATTAGTATCTACTACATGGCTGGGGAGAGACAAAAGAGAGTATAAGAGAAATCGGCTTGAAGAGTCTCAGGTATTTAGTTCAACTTACCAATCATCAAAATAACTACATCATTATCCTCATCCCCACCTTCGCATCTCCCCCAATACAACCTCCCGAACCCAGGCTGCGCAGGCTGCTTCTTCTTATTCGACCCACGAATCGAATCCAGCGCCTTTAGCCATGCTGTCCCCTCCGGAGTTGACGTGTCGTCAATCCGTGCGTCAGGACGAAGACGAAGGAAGAAGATCTCCGTGGCAGTGTTGCTGTCTCGGATGCAGTCATGTAGAGTTCGACGGGGGTGTGGGATTGCCGGCACAGGGAACGGGTGAATGGGGTATTTGTAGGGCATTTTGAATGGGATTGAGTAGTGGTAGTGTTTGGTGAGGTAGAGAGGTTGGTGCTTGGGATGGGGGCTATAGTTATAGTTAGTTAGAGCCTAAGATTATTATTAATAAGGCCCCTACTTAAGGAAGCAAGACGGCCCGAAGACTGCCAAGATGCCGTCCCACTATATAGTGCTGGAATACAGTAATTCTCTTACTATTAAGTAGCTTATGTAGACTATTAAGTACCTTTTCATAATAGAGTACTTATAATAAGCGTAATGTTGGTATTCCTAGAGATACCCCCTAAAACTACTCCAAGACCCTAAATAGTCCCTAACTATCCTCAAACGTATTGAGTGCAGGCGACCTGTCATCTGTAGTTACAGTTATCCGGTTATTCATCAACTGTCGTGTCCCAGTAAGTATCTAATAATCTATGAGTTTAAGTAAATGGGGGCAGAGTGATTTTTCGGGACGTATGACCGGTCAAATTACCCGAAGTTCTGGTTTTATGTAGTAATATCACTCGGCCAGATCATGGGCGTATCCACTTCCTGCCGCCTAAGTACTGTAGTGGCGGACGATATTTGGAAGATAGATACCCGGAAATAAAATCATATGGATTGTTGTTATTCGAGAGGGCGACTCCACTTTGGTGCTGGAGAAAACGCACGGTAACCTTCACAGATCTATTATGGGTTGATGAAAACGGCTTGATTAGGGCAATATCGCCTTCCAGCAATCTAAGCCGTGCCTTCGACCAGTATCAAATCGAGGCGCCAATTGCTGGTGAGATAATGCAGACCGCAAGCTGTCGGTTAAGACCCAGGAACAACTACCTAGGTATTGGCTTGCAGAATCTCCGTATCAGGCTCTGATACCCGACTCACCGATCCTCAAAATGTCCGATATCTCCGCTACGGTGTTCGGTGTTCGGCTTTACCTGAGGGCGAAGTCCCTTGGAGGGGACACGGGAATCGTTCGGGGTATCGTTCGGGGTATTGGGGACATCTCCACCTCGACTCCAGGGCTAATCCAACGGAGGAGTCGCGTGAGCGTGCCCATGCAGTGCAATAGTGACAGTATATCCCTTCAAGCAGCCGCCTTTTATTCATCTCTTTTGTTTTCCATACGGTCGAAACCCTCACTGGCCACAACTAGATGTCGTCCACCATGTTTCCGCACCCCAGACGAATCGTCACCGGGCATAGTCCACAAGGCGCAGCCATCGTCGTGGACGACGATGTGATTCCCTGTCTCTCAACAGCAATTAAATGCAATTTTGCTGTCCTCTATGAGACGCATCAATTCCCCGCATGCAATCACGAATGGGTTGATCCGGTCAAAGCCCGCACCACGGACCTGTCCAACAAGATGGGCACCGTGCTTCGAGTGGTCGATTTTCCAGCCAACACAGAAACAGTGAGTTGAGCTACTGGGGCACACTGGTAAGATCTGGGCCTGACGATGTCGACGTTGCAGATCTTCCATCGGACAGAATCCCTGGATTATGGGATTCTGCACAGCGGGGAGATTACCTGGTATGTCCCTGCGATTCCCATCGTGATACGGTTTCTAAGCCCATTTCTCCTCGGCAGTCACCTCGATGATGGAGTTCGGTGGACATGAAGGCAGGTGATGTTTGCGTTCAGCGAGGTACCATCCACGGATGGACCAACTACTCCGATAAGCCTGCAAGAATGTATTTTATACTCTCTGGTACGAGGTCTATCAGACACGGTTCTCATCATGGGCACCATCTAACATCCCCATAACAGCAGCTCATCCGGTCACAATTGGAGAGAATGTTCTCGAAGCCACGGGTTACTCTAAGAATGCAGTCTCCTCTGGTGGGGACGCCGAATATAACTGGAGAGGAGTTTGATGTAATGAGTCCGAAAAGACAGGCACCACTTTCTAGATACTTCGCCACTCACGATCGTATCTAAAGGAGCCGTCCATCCGCATTCATTTTGGACTTTGACTTGCGGCTCTTGTGGTCTGATCGTTCCATAATATTGTAGAGTCGAGCCCCTGGCATAAGTTGTAGACTTCACGGGGTAGACCGTGCTCGTATATGAAAATGGTCTGCCGGCCCGACACGAAGAAACGATCCCAAATCTCAGCACTATATTCCCATGCAGACTCGGTATAAATGACTACATTTACTAGTACAACAAAAGCCGTAACTATAATGCTCCCTGCTGTAACAGACCTTCTTGCCGCAGCAGCTCCAGAATACAATCCTCAATATGCCCAAACTGATCCATATCAGACCCGATCAGAGGTTCGTTAAAACTACCATCCAAAAGACAAGATCTCACAGCCTCCGGGGGTAGAAACGGGTTGATTGTGATGGGTAATTGACTTCCTGCAGCGCCGACCTCACCCGAAATCTGAGCGATAAATCCAGCAAGATTCTCTTCCGCCGGCCCGAATTCTCGAAAGTTTGCATCCTCCAGTCCAAGGTCTCCAATATCATCAGGACTCTGCGCAGTTGATCCTTGATCACTGATGATTATCGAATTGTGCGTCAAAATGGAAAGTCGCGCTCTTAAACTGGCCGGTTTAAATTCCCGGAGGGCGTCGGGGGTCATGTTTTTCGGCTCATCTGTCAGTGGGAATGGGGCACTCGCATGCACTTTGTACAGACCGCAGGCAAACCTTCCCTGTGGGTAATCTATCAGTTTCGCTAACGTAAGACGCGTAAAGAACAAGGTTTATCGCACCAAAACTCCCAAAAAAGCCCAGTCCTTTCCCAGGATCTGTAGGATCTTCAAACTGGCCAGAATACTAGATACAGCGCGCTGCCTGACATTTGGCTGCGAGCACCATATGAAGGGAGTTAGGATAGCACAAGCGGAGTAGGCCGCATAGCCGATGAAACTTGGCATTCTTCGACAGTCCCAATCCTGCTCCAAGGCGGCATGTAGAAGCGCCGACACAGAGTTCGCGTGTTCAAAAGCTGTTTGGGCAGATAATTGTTGTGCATACGCAAACACACCTTCACAAGGACTCCAGGAGAAGAGCGGGACTATGGACGAATGCAGGGAGCAGAGGCATTGATGATAGATCACATGCAGCAACAGTAACTTGGGTAATTCATGGGAGGGCACTGCATCCATCCGCGCGCATCCCAAATGGAAACATGGGTCCAGCTTTGACCAGGCCTCGTGGATGCGCCCATCCAGAGTTTGCATCTCGGCCAAACGGCTTGCTAGGGAGAGTCCCATCTGCTTGATGAGAAGGACGACGGATGACCACAGGGCCATGGCCCTAATCAGCTCGGCATAAATGCTTTGCGTGCTCTCTGCATCTTTTAACGTGATGCTGGATTGAGGATTCCCCAGTTGAAACTCGGACTCGCTGCAGGGAAGCCTGATGTTCAGCATACCCTCTGTGGGTATCTTTGGGAAGAGAGTGTCAGCCTGGAACGAGCATTGTAGATAACAAGCCCAGAATCGTCGCCGCTGCATCTCGGAGTCTAGAAGACTCCTGTCGCTCCTCTCGTTGGGAGGAACGCCAAGGACCCATGCGGTGTTTGACGCACAACCTAATTGCGAGTTAACTAAGCATCTACATGCGTTGTATGGTATGGGGCTGAATCATGCAGTGAGACGCACCCGTAAGAATATTCGACCGTCGAAACTGGCCATGGCTATACCAGAAGAGAGCTAAGTTCAGAAACGCAACGATATTGTCAGACTTTGGGGACTCCACCTCGCGCAAAGCCATCCGACCCGCTGCTTCGGCCCATTCACGATCGAAATGGCTGTCAGCCAGGACTGCCGCACCTTTCGAGTCCGTGTAGAACCTGGTGAGTAAGAGGTCAGGAGCGAAGGCGATCACCAGGGTAAGGAGCGGAAGTTGCATACCGGGATGCCAAGGCGCAAATACTCAGCAGCACATCAGTTCGGATCGTGTCCAGTTCGACAGCTCGAGTCAGTGAAGGTCTGTACAAGAGGAGGGGGGCATTGTGCAGGTGAGTATAATATAGGTCTATCAACTTCGGGATCAACGCGGTGGGGACTCCAAAGTACCGCTTTTCCGGTATATGGAGACGGGAAAGAGAAGGCTCGGACAGGGCAGGTGACGGGGAGGCGTGCTGGGTACCACTAGCAGCAAGCTCGCTCGCTGCTGTTGTTGTTGCGGTGGCTGTTGTCGTCCTCCTGGGCCGATAGATGCAAGGCCGGCCAAGTCGCCTGCATCTCTGGCAGGTGGGTTTCTGACCACAGCATCGCAGCTGAGCGAGGCATTGACGTCAGATCCTCCACGCCCGTAATGTGAGGGGTAGGACCATGGAGGCTCACTTTCTGGATGCTACAGGCATCACACGATCGTCGAGGCCTCCCAGACATCGGACAGAATCAAGAGACTGAGTGTCGCTGCCGGTGAGTAGCATTCGGGGAATGACGACGAGAGGAATGGCCAAGACGTTCGGGATATGTACGGAAAATGTACGGTGATTCGGCAAATCACCTGATTCCGCCGCATTCCGGTCAAAACGTGTATTATATACATATAATACACGGCTCGGGCTTTATACTTCCAGATACCACTCCCCGGATCAAGAGGTGATCAGCAACGAAAAGATAGAGACCATGACTCCATTCACCATCGATAATCTCCCGTACGGCGTGATCTCCACCGACGGCAACTCGAGCAAACGCTGTGCGGTCGCTTTCCAGCAGTTCGCCATAGATTTGGATCTACTCTACCGCCATGACTTCTTTGCATCCATACCAGACCTAGACATCAATATCTTCGCCAACGTGAGTGAGCCCCTTGAGCAAAAACCGGTCAGCTATGTCGGCCCGGGCGCGGGGACTGACACAGTCCAGGACAATTGGAATACATTTGCGGTTCTGCCATTGAGTACTCGAGCGACTGTCAGGGCCCGAATCCGATGTGGTATCCTGGATAAGACCATCGACAAGGCGTTGGTTCCACTATCCAGCGTGGAAAACCACCTACCAATGCATACCCATAACTTCTCCGACTTTTACTGCTCTCTCGAGCATGCAAAGAACGTTGGTTTACTTCTGCCATTCCAATGGGTCTGTTCCCTTCCTCCCGCGAGTGGCTAATACTTTCAAGTACACGGAGATCATGAAGATAAAGATGTCGTCCAACTGGTTCTCCATCCCATCTGTGTACAACGGTCGCACCTCAAGCCTTGCGGTTTCAGGTACTCCCGTCACCCGGCCTTACGGTGTGTATCCTGATCCTCAAACTGGGGCGGTCTCTTTCCAACCCGAAACCAAGCTCGACTTCGAGTTAGAAATGGGTGTGTGGCTGTCGACTCCAGTTCCACGAGGTCAGCGACTGGACATCGCCAATGCCAGGGAGCACATTTTTGGGTTCACACTCCTCAACGATTGGTCGTCAAGGCAGATCCAGAACTTCGAAATGACGCCTCTGGGCTGCTTCCATTCCAAAGGCTCCTTGACGTCCGTGAGTCCCTGGATTGTGCCGATTGAGGCTCTGGAGCCGTTCAAGTGCGAAAGGACGGTGCCACAAGAGCCTCTGCCAATACCATACCTTATGCCTCAGGACGATGCGGCACTGACCTACGACATTGACCTATCCGTCACGTTGCTCCGTAAGTGATTCAAATGTTTCCGCTATTTTTCCAAAAGACCAGCAGGATAATAATGATACTTCTGCAGGAGATGAGAAGCCGTACAGACTTTGTGAGAGCAATCTCAACACGCTGTACTGGACGCCCATCCAACAGCTGGCACACTTGGCATCGGCCGGGGAGGGATTATCAACCGGAGACGTTTTCGGAACCGGGACAATATCTTCGAGTGTGATGACAATTCGCTCTAAGCCTTTCCACCCTTGTATTTAGTATCCACTAACTTTTCAATATAGGCCACGAACTCGGATGGTGAAAAGATAGGTCTTGGCTGCCTCGTCGAGCGGGGTCTTCCCCGGACGATGCTCAGGTCTACGCCTTCAGACTTACAGGAGACCTTTTTGAAGGATGGTGATGAGGTCATTATAGAAGGTTGGTGTCGGAACAAGACGACCGGAGAGGTGGTATTTGGGTTTGGTCAGTGCAGAGGCAAAGTCCTACCTGCTGTTCCAAGCAGTGTTATGACAGGCACTGCCTGCCGGTGCACTAGAAAATCGGTCAGAAACGCTTAGTATTCTCTATCTACGAGTCCTGCAGTGGCCTCAGATATGCGGTCGCCCAGTGTGAGTCATCTGATGCACTAGCTAGTTACATGCGGCCTAGCGCCGCAGCCATACAACCGAGCTCCAACATCTTATGTAGTGACAGCGACGATTCACAATTTTGATATCTTAATGAATCCCCTGTCCTGTCTTGAAAATAAGCCGATCTATTCTAATCTAACCTCTATTCAGAGCTCCGAATTGTATGGGTATGAAAACTCTTGGACCTACGCGGGAGACCGATGCCTGACAGCGCTTATTTCTTCTAACAAGAGGGGCTGTTGTGAATTGAGGCTCAATCAAACACACAATAGAGCTTCGTATACGGAATTTATTCCGGATCGAATCAGATTGGTTGGAAACAAATCTGATATTCCTCTTGTATATAAACCCTCATGCTTTTCAGATGTCAATTAAATAATAAATCTTCCTCTGATACACAACAGGGGCAAGCGCGAGGGCGAGGAAGAAGGCGAGGATTGTTGGAGTAGTGGAAGATCGATCGCTTCCCACAAGGATCCCCACGCGCCACCAACCAGCGCGAGCGGCGTTTGCGGGCGGAGATAAGGTTAAGGCGCGGGATTGAATGCCGAACCCGAAGCCCATCACGGTAAATCATCTCATTCGCTGCTTTGCTGCGTTCTGCGGAGCCATTTGCGGGCTCAGAACTATGCCAACCAGGCTATTGCTCATGACTTTATATGAGTCGCTCGATACCCAAGTCGAACTCATAGAAGAGACAGAGCACCACAAGCAGCTCGAGTAATCCAGTCCAACGACACCAACATTCAGAATGGCAGCTCAGGCGAACGATGCGTCCACAGTTGATACGACCTCATATCCATACATATTCGAGAAGAACGTGTCTGTTCCCCTCAAAAACGGGAGCTTCATCCGCTGCAATGTCTACCGGCCAAAAACGTCCGGCCCGAGTGGAAAATACCCGGTTCTTGCCACATACGGTCCCTATGGAAAAGACGTGCACTATCACTAGTAAGTCCGAGCGGCGGCACATTATGTTCAGTCTGGCCAACCCAGTTTTGCAGCTTCAACGGTCCGAGTTATGCAGACCTTAACCCAGACCACAAGACGGAACACTCGTCTTGGGAGACGCCAACTCCGAGCTACTGGACCAAGCATGGCTATGTTGTCGTCAGGGCTGACGAGGCCGGCACGGGTCAATCTCCTGGTTTTCTCGACTGCCTCTCGCCAGCCACGATCGATAGCTTTTGTGAGCTGATTGAGTGGGCCTCCGAGCAACCTTGGAGCAACGGTAAAGTCGATCTCTTGGGGATCAGCTATTTTGGTGCGACCCAATGGCAAGTTGCGGCTCGAAGACCCAAGGGTTTGGCTGCCATTGTGCCGTGGGAAGGCTTTTCCGACTTCTACCGCGATGCTACCCGGCACGGTGGGATTCTCTGCAACGCAGGCATCGACCGAATCTTCAAGAGACAGATCGGTTCGAATCAGTATGGCCTCCCGGGACGAGCCGCACAAAATTGGGGCGATGACACTATTGAGGGGCCGTTGTGCGAGACTGAATTGACCATGAATCGGGTTAGCCTTGTTGACCGGGTACGAGAGAGTCCGTTTCGAGATTGCGCTCGCTACGCGTCGGTAAGCTTCAACCTTGAAGACGTTCAAGTACCGTTGCTTAGTGTTGCCAATCTGGGAGGGGTCCTGCTCCACCTTCGCGGCAATGTGCAGGGTTACACTCATGCAGGCTCGGATTTCAAGTATCTCCGTTTCATTGTTGGACGACATGACCTTCCTTTCTATTATGCGGAAGAAGTCGAGATTCAACGAAGCTTCTTGGACGCCTTTCTGCTGGGCCAGGACCGGGTCGGTTGGTCGAAGAAGGGAGCTGTTCCACCGGTCGATTTGATTCTGCGAAAAGGAAACGTGGGGTACAATGATCCTACAGCTGAGAGCACGTTTTTGAGGAGGAAGGAGAATGAGTGGCCCATTGCCAGGACGCAGTATACGCCTCTGTTTCTTTGCCCTGATGAAAGCCTCTCGTGGAGCAAGCCGATGACAAATCTGAAAATGCCGCAAAAGGTGGAGTATCATGCATTTGGAGACGGTAACGATTGCCGTCCCTCGGTGTCCTTTAAGTCACCCCAGTTTGAGTCGGAAACAGAGATCACCGGCCACATTGTGGTGTGGCTCAACGTTTCCATGAGCCGCTGTTACCGGCAGTCGACTACACCTTCCGACATGGATTTGTTCCTGTCTCTCCGTCACATCGCATCATCTGGTGAGGAAATATTCTACACGGGGACTACGGGAGAGGCAGCTCCTGTTACGAAGGGCTTCCAGAGGGTGAGTTTGCGACGGACGAACCCTCAGCACCCACGGCATCGCCCTTGGCTGCCTCATCGCGATTATCTCTCTACCGACGTCCTTCCAGTCATCCCCAATGAGGTGTACTCCGTGGATGTGGAACTGTGGCCTACAAACGTTGTGGTGCAAAGAGGTGAGCGCCTAGTCCTGGATATTGGCGCATCTGAACTGGCTGGTAGCGGTCTATTCCAGCATGATGATCCAAGTGACAGGTAAGCTATAACCAAATAATTATATCACTGATAGTTGGACGGCTAACTGAAAACCCATTTAACAGGCCAGAAAGCGTCTTTAAAGGCAACAATCATGTGCACTTCGGGGCCAATTATGACAACTGGATAAGCCTGCCCATCATTCCCAACAGCACCTGATCCATACACCGCTACATTCCCTTCGACTACCTCGCCACTACTACAGGGTTCCCACAAATGGGGAGATAGACACAATGGTCAGTCGTTTTTCTGGCATATATAACATGCCCATACACAGTACACTTAGTCACATAGCTAAATCACTGATTCAATTCAATCTGCTCTGGTCCCTTCTCGGGATTCACGAAGCAATGCATATCATTGGCCGCACTTAAGATGTCCGATGTAGACACCAATGCGCCAGTCCTTTCAGAATTTTTAATATAGTATTAAGGAGCCATAGCGCGCTTTATTTCAGTGCTGCTGTACGGGCCTTCGAGTTAAATCTATCCCCATACCCTTGTTTCGACAGCCCACACCGAATTCACGCGCCACTTTGGCCACATTAGGACGCGGATCATTGCTTTTTTTTTCGCCCCCTTCAAACGCGTGGGCGGCCTCTTGAACAGCGTCTTCGTTCTGTTTGCAGGTCGATTGCATGGCTGTGGTGGGTTTCATTACAACCCACACTAATACAGTTAAAGTAGTCGTCTGCGGAATGCGGGTATCCACCGCAGCGCACCGCAGCCACCCGTTTCTTCGCCAGCTAATCTAACAGACAACTCTATGTAAGGGAATGTGAGCAATCATTTAAGGAGCAGAAAGATTAAGATTACGCTCAACAGGGCTTGGTAGGAAAACCTCAAAGCGCTCCCTCAGCGGTCCTCAGCGCGCTTTGTCCCCGCTATCGATATGACTATCGAAATGGGAAGATGGTGCATCGCCGAAGAGTGAATGTTGTTATTCTACATAATTTGGTACATTCCTGCCTTCGAAAAGGTATTGGAATTCATCAACTAACTGATATTCATAACAATACGTTTGACATTTAGTCATCGTGTGATGGCCCCACTACTAGTCCTGGGGAACCGTGGTCACCATGAGCTAAGTTTTTTAATCTTCCACCCGCGGCGAACCTTGAAGGATGTGGCTGCCATGCGCTATCGAGGAATAGGAAGGTGAAGTTGGCATTATTCCATGGCAGCATGGTGGCCCATGCAATCTCTGCACCAGTTCACAGCAACAGGCACCGACCCATGAAATTACCTGTACATTTTCTCTACCTGACTCCCTATATTCCATGGATATCATGTCTACGCCCATTTTGTTCGAATTGCCTCGTATCTAGAGGTTGGTAGCAGGCAACCATTTACGTGCCTAGCTGATCAACATGGTTGGCTAGACTAATATCGACGCTCTTGGGATCTGGATAGACCAGAACTAGGATGTTGATCCCGGGCAGATGGACGCTGATTCTAGGTTTGGGAATCTTACTGCCTGGTCTGGTTTGGTTCAGGGACCACTAATAATTCATAATTCCCCGTCGGACAGGTCCGTACCTGCATATATGGCATGCATGGGCTCAGCTAGGGTGCTGGACGTCGGAGAGAGAGGCGACGATATCCACGACCGGAGAAGGGATGGCAGCACGTCCTGTCTATCGCCACCCTTCCCATCTCCTACTCCGTACTCAACACTCAAGAGCAAGTGGATCATCGAGGCATTTGCTGCCTGCAGCGTCGTGGGCCGGGGCTGTACAGACGAAAGGCGATGCCAAGATTCTTTATCACCTGCCTCTTCGGGTTAGCGCGGAAGAGAAGTATAGGAAGCGTTCTGGTGGGAGAGAGAGAAGCTCAATCAATTATTCAATCTTCCATAGTGTTTTTTCCGTGCGTCTCCTAAGGTGGATATCTGTTATCCTTCTGCCTGTGAGTAAACCTGGCCGTGGTTGCGTTCCTAGCGGGTCATCGACTCCCTCACTCCCATTCAGGATGCCCTCTGCTCCACCTCGGAACCTCCCTATAGAGTATTCCCATATGGACCATCGCCATTTCCGCATATATAAACCCCCTGCACTGTCCTCAGACAATGCTATTTCTCCATTCTAACACTCAATTTGCTCCTTTTCCTCCCACTCATTCACCAGCTGTCATCTTGGTGATATCCTGATTCCTATACAATGCGTCTCGGGATCGTCCTGTCCGCCGCGGCGCTCGCAGTCGCTCAGAAGTCCACGGAACCTTGCGCAATTGCGGCTTCTTCTTTCGAGAAATCAGACAAGGGGGCCCTCCCAGCCGAAGTTGCTTATAACTGTCTGACGTCCGTTCCCGTGGCCGTGGAGCAAGATCGACTGCTCATCGACCAGCTGAAAACACTATGGTCCTGGCACTCGGAAACAGGCTACCTGAAAAACACCCCCGAATCGTGGGAGCTGGGTCCGGTCGATCTGATCGGGGAGCTGGATAAGATCCAACGCAGCCTGTCCGACTATAACAGCGAATACGAGGTGCAGCTGGCCATCCAGGCTCTGACAATCCGTACGGGAAACTTCCACTTCAACTACCAGCCTGATATCCTGCGGATCTTCAGCTTCATCCGCCACGTCGCCGTGGCTACTATTTCGGAGGATGGCAAGAGCGTGCCAAAGTCATATGTCGCCGCGGATCTGTTGGCGCAGCGGAACGGGACGCATTTCCCCATGTCACCGATCGAGAAGATCAATGGCCAGGATGTTGAGAAGTATCTGGCCTTGGTCGCCTCCCAGGAACAGTATGTTGACCCCGACGCTCGCTACAATAGCGTCATCTACAAGGGACTGGGAAACTCCTCCATGGGTAGCTTCATGGTGCCAACCGGATCCGCGAAATACCACGGCCCCTGGACGAACATCACCTTTGCCAACGGAACGATGCGGTCGTACTCCAACGATGCCGTTGCTACTCAGAACCTGACGGGCGTGGACAGCGGGGAAAAATTCTTCGAAACCTTCTGTACGGGCGAAATCACCGGGGTCAATGCGACTGACGCCGAGAAGACCTCGCGGGCATTGAAGGCTGCTCCCCATTACTGGAAGAGACAGTCGATCCCTACTACTTCCTACCCCAGACCCATTGTTCAAGACAGCACCGGCACTGTGGCCGGATATTTCATGACCGAGGGGGGCTTCCGTGACGTGGCTGTCCTGAAGATTATGAGCTTCAATTTGGAGGGCAAGCAGGCGGACGAGTTCCAGTACGTGGTGAAACGGTTCATTGGCAAATGTAACCAGGCAGGGATGAAGAAACTGATCATTGATCTTCGAGAGAACGGGGGCGGTGCGACTCATCTCCTCCTCGATACATTCCGACAGCTGTTTCCCACTGAGGTGCCTTTTAGTGCGCAGAGATACCGTGCCCAGGAGGGGTACAAAGCCATTGGTGACGTGGTGAATCGCATCTATAGTGATCCTGAATTGCAGGCTGCAGTTCCGGAGGAGGAGGGTGAGGAGGGTGATGGTGATGATGGTGATGACGGTGAGTGCACGGCAATATGGTTCCCTTATGGTACATATACTGATAAGCAGCAGATTTCCTGCACTCACCGGCGGTCAGATATTGGGCTTTCTGGAATTTTGTCGACGTCCACGGCCGTAATTTCAAAGACTGGGACAGCTTCTACGGGCCCCACGGCTTTAACCATGACAACTTGACCACAAACTTCAGATACAATGTACGTGCGCAGATACCACCTATGAACGATTCACAACAGCTCTGCTAACTACCATCCAGATGTCCAACAGTGCCAAAGGCAGCGTGTTACCAACTAACGCGACCTGGACGGCCGTGTCCGGAGAGCCAGCATTCGACGCGAAGAACATCGTCATGCTAACCGACGGTCTCTGCGGATCGTCCTGCGCCTCCTTCCACGAAGAGCTCAAGAACGTCGCCGGAGTCAAGGCCGTCGTTGTTGGCGGTCGAGCCCAAGAGGGCGCCATGCAAACCGTTGGCGGAAGCAAAGGCGGCGAAGTCATCCCCATGAGTGCCATTTCGCAGATCTCGGCCGCAATCCTCAAGACGGCCAAGGCGGCGAACCTGACCGATGTCGACACGGCGGCGATTGAGGAGGTGACCTCTGCCGACGAGCTCCTGACTCGAGCTGGCGACCAGAACAGCCGCATTCAACTCCAGGATCAGATCCGGAAGGGCGATAGCTCTGGATCTCCTCTCCAGTACATCTACGAGGCCGCCGATTGCCGCCTCTGGTACACGGCTAAGACTCTTTTCGAGCCGCAGGCTGCGTGGGCAGCTGCCTGGACGGCCTTCACGGATAACAGCAAATGCATCAAGGGCTCGACCAACCAGTCTACCAGCATCAGTGGTGGATACAAGCCGTATGGCGCTGGTGAGGTTAAAGGAGATATGGAGTAGAGGGGAAGTGGCGGATGTTGCTGCATTCACATAACCTTTTTATCTGTATGAGGTCTTTCTCTTTTTTTTACTTCTTCTTTTTCTTCTTTTTCCCTTCTTCTCCTTTCCTTTTTACTTCTTTATCCTGGCTTCTGCGGACTTTCCCTGTCGTCATATATATTTTTCATATTTTAGATGCGTCGTTGGGATTGTATATCCCTTGGCCTCTTATACATAATCAATACGGTTGATATACCATCCCACATACTATCCACTGGGCTCCCTAGGGCATGAAAAATACAAGGCTATAGGGAGTCATAGACCAAAGTGGGCGTTCAGCTGCTTCAAAGAATAGACCCTAATTGATCACAAGCAAAGGCCTCTATGTCCCATAGTCCAGCGATACATAGAGAGCACCTCCTTCCGCAGAACCTGAAACTCGGGATCAATAGAATCCGGCCGCCTCACGCGGTACAGAATCGATCGGAAGGCTTTGCGAAAGGTTTTCTAATACCATCGTTAGTTTGATGGCCGGTTCCTAACACGGGATTATATAGCTTAATAGGTATATACTGACCTGAAACTCCGTACTCAACGTCACGATAGCGACTTCATGCGCCCGAATTATAACCTCGCACGCTTGCTCGACTGACTCGTTGGGTCCGATTTGGGGCATTCGCTCGGCGAACAGCAAGAGCACGAAGCTGCCGTGGAAGAGGTAGATGCCGAAGAGGTACGGCATGAACGAGAGCTCTGGGTCGACGTTCAGGATGTCGCTGATACATTGGGCCGCTGCGATGGAGCTCGACGCGCACTCCGAAAAACTGGGCGACGATATCCAGTCGCCTGTATCTTCTAGCATGGAGATGGCGTCCCATTCGCCGTGGAGAAGGACGTATAGGACTTTGAGGATGTAGGTTGTGTATGCGATGACGAGTTGCGCTCGTGTGTTGGCAGATTGTACTGGCATGGTGGTGGCGTCTGTGAAGTCTACAAGGCTGGATTCGCAGTGCGAGAGGGTTTGCTTTATGGCGTTGAGGCAGGTTGAGTTGTCGGTTGGGAGGCGGGGATGGTGATGCCGTAGTCGGAGATCGATGATGTCGCCGAGGATGGCCATGAGGGGGAGGAAGTATTCGAATAATCCAGGCCCAGATATCACGGTGGGTGGGCCATAGGTGCGGCGTGGGAGAATATCAGATGGAATGGTGTCAAGCTCTTGCCATATCTCCTCTGGGAGAGGACAGAGGACTTGACATTCTGCGTCGAGAATATGCAGTGATCCGTTAAATGAGAGTGCTAGATGTCTGTCTAAAGCATAGACTAGCCAGAAAACTCTTCGGCGCTCTTCTTGCTGCTCTTCGCGCGTGTTGGAGGCATCAGATATGTCGTTATTTCCAGTCACTCCCGTCTCGGTGTTGTATCCGAGGAACTTGACCAGCCTGACGGCCTTGTTCCACCATTTGAGGCAGTCGGCCTTAAACACGCCTCCAGAAATAACTAAAGTCAGGAGCGTAAAGGTCAGCACGTCGTCCACCGTCGGTTGTGGACCAGTGCTAAATGTTCGTCGTGGCTTGCCGTCATTGTCGTCCGCACTAGGCATGCAATCTTCCTCTAGCTGCCAGCCCCCTGCCACTCGGTGCCAATTATCCATATCCCGTAGGCGCAAGTGCGACAAGGCAAGAGAATATAGATGGTTGATAATACGCTCTCGAGCACCAGGCACATAGTAGATCCGACTGTCAGCGGTCTGGGCAACGCACCAGAGCATGGTCGCCAACAACGCGGGAGATGTAGGGCGCGGCCTGGTTCTATGGAGCAGTGATTTCTTCCGGAGAACGGTGGTGGGGACGTAAGGACTGTGGCTGCTCGAGAGCGAGTTCCCGGGCTCCGCAAAGAAGATGTCTAGCAGGTCACAGGCCTCATTTGCAGTCATGACCTCTTTCAGCCCAGGTAAGATCCCTTCGAGACATGGGTAGCGGCAGGAAGGTGGTTGGTGCGCATTTTCATGGCTATTAGTAGCACTAGGTGAGATAGGAAACGTAAAGGGTGAGAAGGAATCTGCTTGGCGAACGTTCAAAGGGGAGTAGTAATCGGGTCCATTGAACAAGCTAGCTCGTTCGTGGGACGAGTCTGGTATTCTCGGGGAAAGTTGCACCTGTCTGGGCCTGCCATCTTTAGTGGCAGGCAGAGGCGATCGCAGCGGTAACATGTCCAAGGAATTGGTAGACTGGGAGCGATGTCTCGTCATGCTACCATGTGTACCATAGTTGTCAGAAGATGCTGAAGCCTCTGGTATAGATCGCTGGTTCTGCTTTGATGCGTTGCTCCTGCGACCACGCTTTTTCATTTCACGGTTGTATTGGCATCTTAAATTTAATCCTGGAAGAATAAATCTGCGTCCCTAAATTCAATGAAAATGGTGTTGCTTACCAACACAACGTGCACTAATATAATCAGGATGTAGATCAATCACGGTAGTATCGGAGAAGAATTCAATCGTACCACGGCGCATGGCCATTGCAGCGCATGCGCGAGAAATTACACTGATCGCAAGCGCGTCCGACCCTTCTTCGACTGCCCTGCGTATTTTCTGCCGAGGGCAAAGCTGCGTCCATAGTGCCCGTGGCAAGGTCGCAGCCGAACAGTGTCAGACTGTGGAGGCTGGTTGTCGTGAATCCCTGGGGACTAAAAGTGTTCGAGGGGAATGGATTCAACCACGTCTGAGTAAAATGCGGGGGAAAGGAGACGCATACCAAGCAATGCACTCCGGGGGAAGCGTTCCACCGAAGACGAGGATCCCCATGCAATTAGGCTGAAGAGCTTGTTTAGCGTGATCCTCGCCTTGGCAGCGAGGGGTTGGTGGTATCGTGAGTAGTTCAATGAATGCAACATGCAGCACAGCGTTCTGCCAAAATCTAATTCTAAGACAGTTATCTATGTTCAGCGTGGTTGGCGGTCAATTTTGAGGGTCTCGTAGTCCCAATACGCTAGCTTGAAGGCCCAAAGAGATGTATAATTATTTATTCCACCAAGCAACAGGGTTGAAACCACTGGACCAAGCCACGATGGGCACGAGAAGTATCACAGCCGCAATAAATCGCCGTCGCCTCCACAGGGGCACTTTCGATTCCTTCTTGCCTGTTTCAAAGTCGTATTCTACCCAATCTCCCAAGCTATCGCGGACTTTATGACAGAGCGCAAGATCTTCCTGTTCAATATCTTCGTCGATCTCCTCCAATGCAGAAATATTGAGCTCATCCGATTCGTGTTTGGCTCGGAAAATGGTCTGCGCAGCATGAATATTGCGTTCAATATCACTGAGCGAGCAAATTCCTAGGATAGTATACACCGAAACCCCGTCTTTAGACGCTCTATTTGCTCTGGCAAGTGAGAACCTAAGTGCAAGGCCAGCCAAAGTTGATCCTTGACTTTCCACCCAATCCGAGGACTTCTTAACCGCGCTGCGAAGCCCATCAGGCGAGGGGTGCCAATCGCCAAGCTTGCCGGAGGGCACATCGCCAGCTCGCAATAGACCCGACGCCAAAGGACTCGAGTTGCATATCGTAGTGACGCCAGCATCGCGCAGGGCAGGGATACCGTACCGTTCCAGCCGGGTGTTCTGCAGAGTCATCTGCGCCCAATTCTGTACAACTTCGAGAGGTCGGTTGTATTTTTCCTTAACGGTATGCGCAATGCGGACCAGTCGATTGATCGAGTAGCCGGAGATACCCACGAACTTCACCTGGCCTTTTTCCGACAGTTCAAACAAGGCACCGACGGCCTCGATGGCCTCCTCCATCGAAACGAACTCAACATCGTGGCAGAAGACCACATCCAGATAGGAGGTACCAAGTCGGTCCAGAGACCTTTGAACCGACTTTTTAATCCAACCCGCGGAATAGTCGAACCGGTCGGCCGATATTCTGCCCGCTTTTGTCATCAGCACATAGTCGCTGCGAGAGTATTTGCTGGTCACTTCGGGGCTGGCAAGTGCTTCACCGAGGAGTTGCTCGGACGGCTCATAGTACGGCGACGTGTCAACTGCTTTCATCCCCACGTCGAACGCTCGGCGAATGATTTGCGGGATCGGGATACTGGTTGGATCTGGATGAATCTGGTAGCTGAATCCAGCACCGCCGAGGACAATAGGGGGTAGCTTCAGCGGACGAGGGCGGTCGGGCGATTCCATCGTGCGATCAAGTTGGTCTATTTCTATACTTCCTTGGGAAGTGTTTTGATTTGAAGGGATCTCTGCAGCGTTATAAAGGCCGGAGCTCGATGTCACTACCGCTGATCACGATAACGACCCCGCCTGCAGGGATCACCTGGAATTGACCGATTCGTCGTCGAGCAGCCCATGGCCTATAGGGCCGAGACGGCGGGACGTCCTGTCGCACTAGGAGGGGTGGTTCAATGGTAAGAGTTAGTCAGATGGAGTGGATGTGTAAACGGTAGGTAGACAAAAATGCGGGAATCCTGCCTAAATTCAGGAAGGGAGGCAATTGAGCCGAGAAATTACCCGATTGGTCCCCGCACCGATCCCCGCTCAGGTGATTTCCCAAAGAGGTCCAGAAGTATACCACCTTTGTTTATACTTGTCATCATTCAGTATATCTGTCTACTGTCTGCCCTTCTGAGGTGACATATCTTGACATCGATGGTTCTTCGGAAATCACAGTATTCCGCCGGCCACCACGAGTCCATGCATGGTCCTCGCTAGGTCCCTTTAGTCCTAGTGGATTCTCCACTTTGCTTTTTCCTTCATCCCCAGCCTTGCTGGGCTCGTTAGTGGTTTCAAGTGTCGAACTTTTGCAATAAGGGCATGTAACGATGGATGAAGGTCTGATTGCGTTAGCTCTGAATATCCGCTGATAATGTGCGATCGAACAGTGCCTTTAGAGGTGCGCGAGGCTGGCTTACGCCGAGAGGGACCTGTACGTACCTAAGCACAGCCTTACGTCGA
This sequence comes from Aspergillus persii, assembly GCA_002215965.1. Classification (NCBI taxonomy): domain Eukaryota; kingdom Fungi; phylum Ascomycota; class Eurotiomycetes; order Eurotiales; family Aspergillaceae; genus Aspergillus; species Aspergillus persii. The sequence continues at coordinate 4,089,875 of NGZO01000001.1, forward strand.
TTTCTTTGTTGCTCGTGGAAGCCCAACAAGCGCTAATGGATCCTTGAGGCCTTTTCTGATATACTCTGTAATTGTTCTTCTTTGCTTATCAATCAATTCGTATCCCTAACTAGGTAACTATCACTGCCTCGTATTCCCCTGGTAGCGCCTTTAAAAAGACCCGCCTTCCTTCTCAAGACCATCCTTAACCAAAAAAATTCACAATCACTCCTCTACAATTTACCCCTCGTCAAGTCATGGCCACCACCAAGCCTACAGTCGTCATCTGCCATGGCTCTTATCACAGTCCTGCCCCCTACCAGCCCCTTATTGAGTGCCTTAACTCGGCAGGTTTCGAGTCATACTGCCCCCAGCGTCCGACATGCGATCTCAAGGAGCTGAATGTGGGCGATGTCAATAACCCCGACTTCAACCGAGGACCACCACCAGGAGGGTATCCCAGTGATACTAAGGATGTGGATGTGGTCGTTCAGCTTCTGAGACAGCTTATCGAGAATGGGAGGCACGTCCTTCTCATGGCGCATTCCTCGGGCGGCTGGGTCGCCACCCAAGGGGCTATACCCGAGCTCCAAAGCAAATATCGCCAGGCGAACGGTCAAGCGGGCGGTATTATTGGCTTGTTCTATATTGGAGCCTTGGTAATCCCGGTTGGCGAGTCAGTACACAGTTTCTTTCAGCCTAAGGAAGGCCCCCCGATTACTCCACCATTTATGCGATTCTATGTAAGCGCTCAGTAGTCCCATGCCTAATGAAGAATGACCATTGACTTCCGCTTAGGGCCATGGAGCCGATGGACTCGGCACCATCGTGAACGCCCGGGAATACCTATTCCATGATTTGGATGCCGAATCTGCCGACAGATGGGCCGCAACGCTGACAGCCGCGCCCATAATGGCCGTCAAGTTGACTAATGACGCCTACTCGGCCCTACCGTGCGCGTATGTGGTACTCGATCTTGATCGTACCTTGCCGAAGGATTACCAGGAGTCAATGGTGGCACTGCATCGCCAGAGTGGGAATGTCTTTACTGTGTACCATGCTCCCTCGGGCCACTCCCCTCAACTGAGTTGGACGGAGCCTCTGGTCGAAAAGGTGAAGGAATTTACGGCAACAATCACTGGTGCATCTGACGTACAAAGTTCAGCCGACCTATATGAAGAATGAACTGCCTATTTACTGTTCATCCAGCTTCATATTGACTGGTTTGGTTGTACGTTCACTTTCAGTATTGCGATATAGAACTCTCTTTCTTCTGTACCATCACCCACATAAACTCTGCATCAAAATCTGGATCACCCTCCTCTAGCTTCCCATCGCCAGCATGCAACACTTCCAGCCCCAGTACATCGAATCCAATCTCCATCAACATTGCCCGATTTTCATCCACATCATAGCTGCTCCAAAACATTCCATACCCTAGAAACTCCCCATGGATTTCTTCTTCATCAAGAGTCGCCAGATTAAAAACAAAGACACCCCCGGGCTTCAACCAATCATGAATCTTGTTCAGCATATCCCTAAGCTTCAATCGTGGAAGATGAAACAGCGCATAAAAGCTAACCACTCCATGAAAGCTCTCCGGCTCGAAAACCAGAGTACTCATATCACCCGCAACCAACTTAGCCCCCGGGCACCGGGCCGTAGCCATCTCTATCTGCTTAGTCGAGATATCATTTGCGACCACTTGCGCGTCATGGTCGAGCAGTGTTTTTAGAGTAGGAATTCCGGGACCACACCCAAGCTCGAGAATGGAGGGTGCAGGCTGCAGCTTGTCGAGGAGCAGTTTCGTGTATCTTTGTCGAGGCGACTTCTGGCTTTTAGTCCACTGCAGGTACCATTCTGTGATGTTGTCGTAGGCGTATTCAACGATACTTTCAGGGGTGTCGGGCATCTTTCTGAAGAAGGAAAAGAGATTGACGTTCAAACTGGTGGACAAACGAGTCTTTTAGGGCCTTTTAAATCCTCACATATCCAACACAGCAAACGTGGGAAGAATATGATAGGTACTTATTAGGATGCAGGAATGATGCAGGGGTGAATCAACCGGAGTTATACGGAGGTTAGTTGGTTTAGTTCCATGCTTGTCTCATTTTAGTCCCGTGTGCTCCACTGCTTTAAGAGACTGATCATGTTATTGGTGGTCTAGATCCAGGTTGCTTCGAGCCAAAGCACGATATGGAAAGTTGGATGGGTCCTGACAGTTTAATGATGATTTTAACTGGTACATGCAGGCAATAGAGGCAAGATAGTGTCTACCTCGTATATTTATGCTCAGTTTGGCCCCAAACAGCGGTCAATCAATATGTGTATGTCGTGGTAAGCGTGGAGGTTTAGAAAAGGATAATCAAATAAATTTCAATATAAATTTTACTCTCTAGAAAAAATTAAAGTGGTTTACATGCCTCATAATCCTACCTGTTGTGAGAGCCTCGTAAGCTACCTTCTCTAATAATAATACTGGATATTACTACGCGTGGTTCTGTTCTTCCAATTTTCTAAGTCTCTGTATTCTTGACTTTCCCTCTAGGTTTGCTTTTGACAGTACCAGGCTTGTCCGACCGCGATTCGGCCTTCTCGTATGCCTATTCCGAAACAGGCCAGTCGACAATAGGCTCGACCGACATCCAGGATTCTCTTGTTAACGAGATTGTCCGAATCCTCTGCGTTAATGATCTCCTATCTCCCCTGCATCAAAAGGCTTCGCAGAGCGCTGGAAACGGAAACGGTAGACTCCAGAACAATGTCCGCTGCTTCCTCGTCAAATATGCATATGATATGAAGCGAAGGCCAGGTTCAAATCTGCGCGAGTATCAAGCTATCGCTCGATTTGTTGGTCGATTTGCCGGTCGGATATCGAGCGAGATCTGCGGGCTTGTATCCGGGGAGAGGAGAGAAGACTTTGGGAGACTAAAGAATTTGCCAGCCAGTAAACGCAGGAATGTAGAAAGGTTTCTCAGAAATTTGAGCAACCCCGAGGAATCAAGTGATGGAGTCACACGAAATGAGCCCCTAGACCCTGATGACGAGGTCAGCGAGCCAGAGGACGGTGATTACGAGTATAACGACGACACGGCGTTCCCTGAAATCTCTCGGGCTGAGCGATTCCTGCTCTGGGGTGCTGCATTCCGGTCACTGATTGCTAGACTCAACGAATGGGTCTATCCTTCTTTCCACGTTCGGGTTCGAAAGCTTTTGGATTTGGTTTCCGAAGCCTGACGGTCAAGAAGCCAATCTTCGTCTTCGGCATGAGCTTTTTTAATTAGTGGCTGAAATCCGATATATCCCGCCCAGTGGGATATCTTTCAGCAAACAGGAGCGGATGGGCTGGCTAAATTATCTCCAAGGCCTGATTCAAGGCTGGTCGGGGCAAACATGGGGCTGGCGGCCATTGAAACCCTATATGCGGCCTTTATCAGACGGGGAGACCCGCATTCTCTGGACTTGTGTAGGTTCTCAGACTACCATAAAGACTAGATCTTAGCTGGCAGCTATTAGACGTGTGGCGAATACCGGTGGGCTGAAGTCCCTGTACACTTTGCAAATAAGCTGTCACAAATCATAAAGAAGTCCTCGCCCGCAGATGAGGAAACCCCTGGAACGCAGCAGAGTGTACAAAATCAAGTGTCTAGTAGTTCATCTAGAGCACAAGGCACTAGTCAACAAATAACACCGAATTCAATAAGCAATCCTGTCGGCAAGGACAGTCTAGGGCGTCGCCGGTATGCCTCGGGGGTCACAAAGACAATCAGGATCGGAGCCCTTCACGCCGGCTCTTCGATACGTCCTGCTCCTTGTGACTGCTGGCGATTCCAATCGGCTCTCACAGATGGAAGTCCATCGCGTTGACAATAACCAATTCTTCCAACCTCTGCGGTCTGAGTACCGTCGATTGCGAGGCACACTACGAACAATCCTGAGCGTATGGAAATACTCTCATTGCGACTTCTACCAAGTCAGTAACTTTACCACACACTTCATCTTTACATAAACCATCCTAACAAGACACAGTGCGAAAAATCCGACGACTCAAAATACACCATCCGTAAGAAAGACGAATGTCCTGACACCAACAACAGCGATTACGACTACACCCCAAAGCCCATGCACGGCATACCCCCGATATCCGCGCACGAATTCTACAAGGGATTCCATGCCTGCTACCGACCCGAACCCTGGTCTGTCCATCTATTCCATCGATGCAAAAAGGCAAGGTCGCATTCCACCGAGGTTCTCGACATGCTGCCGAAAAGAAAACCGAGCTTGAAGAAGGGGGCGATAAGCGTGAGATCTTCTGGGGAATCTATGCGCGCGAGATGCCCTCTTTTAGGATGGTGGTCATCTATAACGTCATCTGTATTCTTCCTCTCTTGGTCTTTTTCTTCTTATGGCTGTTTCCTCTGGGTCATGGGGCGGAGCTTGAAAGCGCAGCTGTTCCGTTGTCCATCATGCTGGGGGATGTTGTCTCTTTTCTGGGGCGTTTTTCTTGGGAGTCTGCGTGGTGGTAGAGCGGGCACCATGCCATAGAGAGCTTTAGTAAGCAACTTTGTACACAGTTGTTGCTCTGGTTAAACCCATTGAATTGACGTGAGCACCACCTATATCATCCGATTCAAGAGTCCAAGTCCAAGAGCTTCGACAGACCCCCGAGCAGTTCGTTCATCACCATCAGCATTCGAGCGCAATTGCCCAATCCATTTGTATAAGAACAGGATCTGTGACCTGAAAAGAGTACTAGGAAAGGCAGTGAAGGCTGGTTCTCTAATGGTTTCCGGCAGCTTCCATCTAAATATGTTCAGTATAATTCGGATCTGTATATTTTATCCCCAAAGGCAATTGATAATCTGAAAGGGATCGAGGGAATCGTGGGTAATCGTGGAAACAATTCCGGCCAAGAGATTCAGATCGATAGTGTGGCTGAGTCAGCCGATATCGAAAGACGTGGCCTGTTCGGCCGGTACCGTATTGTTCCCCTTCTTGACTGCAGGGCGCCGGGCAGCCGCCAGGAAGGGCGGTAATACCAGTACAGGAAGCGGCCGAGAGCTTCCCCGCGCCCGGCGTTGGAGGTGGAATTAATTCACCGTGGATTGGCATTATTCATCGCGGCCGGCGTCAGGGGGAGGTATAAATTACGGATGGTATTCACTATACTCAGTACGTACGAAGTAAGTCAATGTGCAACGTGACGATCCCATATCAACCATGGATCACATTCCTTACAGCATCTGCCAACCCGGATTTTACCTATATTCCCGATATTCACGCAGATTAACCGGGAGAAATCGAAACAAATGAAGAGTCCCAGCCAAGTTCCTGTACTTGATTCAGTACTGGACTAGCGGCAAACCCGTAACGGACGGTCACGGCGGCTGCTGACTACGCAGTCCTCGACCGTGTCCTTTTCGGCCTGCTGCCTCGTCCTCTTCCGCTCTCGACGCTCGTCCTCCTTTTCCTCTCCTCCTCGTTCTTCGCTGGTTTCTTTTCTGTGAACCAATTCTCTCCCTGCCCAGTTCCTCCCTCTCAACGCCGTTGTCGAGGTGGTCGGGTGCTTCGATGTCCCTTCGGTGATCTCGCTTTTTCGCCTCCCCTTCCGCGTTCTCGCATTGATCTTCCTCGCCGACTCGGTCATCGACGATCTCACAGCTCTCTCCAGTCCCAATAGGTGCCATTTGCGCCCTCTCCCGGAGATATCCTCCTATTCCGCTGCACCTTACACGAGCCAGTGGCTGTTCAACTCGTCTGCCTCCGAGCTTGCGAACGCAATCTGGCCTTGCTTTCCGCCCTCTGTTTTTTCTCCCTCCCTCCAACCACTTTTTTCTCCCTTTGTTACCAGCCTTCGCCTAATGTTTTGATGCTGAATTGAATCGCCGCGAGAGATCGCTTCCTATTTTATTTCTTCGATTCTTTCTTGTTCCTCCCTTTCCTCTTCTCCTTTTCGGGTGGTCAACGTCCCCAGTCTCAGTGCGCGCCCCATCTGTTCCATCTGGTAGAACGCAGCTCCGGTGCTGTTCAGAATTGCTTCCTTTTTCCTTTTAACTGCTTTACGACCTTTTGCTACGTCGCGTTAAGAATCCACGGTAACAGTAGGTGTTTGTTCTACCTCGCATTGCTGTCAATAACTGTACTAACGCCGGAAATCTGCAGCTTTAACGATGATGAACCCGTACCTCAGTTGGGCCCTCCTGCTGGTTGTGGCAGGTGGCCTTGGCTGGTACTACAATGGCCCCACCCCCAAGGCCAATGCGCCCATCAAGCCCGTCGTGGAAAAAACGGAATCTGCGCTGGGTGTGAAGAAGCCGAAACGCAAGGCTAAGAAGTCGCCCGAGCCTTCTGCTCCCGCTGCAAAGGCCGAGGAACAGCCTGCTTACGTGCCCCAGACGGAGGAGGCCGATAAGCCGGATGAGGAAATCGACCAGAAGGAGATGGCCAAGCGTTTTGCCGCTGTGCGGGATGGAACCATTGCGCAGACGACTGGCAAGTCTCAGAAGAAGAAGAACAAGAAGACTGCCACTCTTGCTCAGACTGAGAGCGCCAACAACGAGCGTTCCGCCTCGCGCGTGTCCAACCGTACTTCTTCCACTAATGGAGCGGATGCGGATGACGATCTCTCTCCCGCTGGCTCTCCTCAGGTCAACGCCACCGTTCCCACCACTGGATATGTCTCCGATATGCTGGAGGCCCCTACTTCTGGGGCGTCGGTTCTCCGTGTCACTGGTTCCATGGAGGATGCTCAGAAGAAGAAGCAGAAGCCCCAGTCTTCCAAGCAGGTGGAAACCAAGAAGCAGCGCCAACAGCGCCTGAAGAACGAGGCCCGTAAGCAGGAGGTCCAGGAAGCCGAGCAGCAACGCCGCAAGCTACTCGAAAAGCAGCTTCATACGGCTCGCGAATCTGAGCGCCAGCAGGCCACTCAGGCCAAGCCCGCTGCTCCTCCGGCCAATGCCTGGCAGACCAAGCCCGCGAGCAACGCTCCTAAGGTGACTCCCGCGGCCGCTCCTAAGGTTGACCTGTTGGATACCTTCGAGCCTGAGGCCAAGTCGAGCCAGCCTACCTCTTCCGGCGAGTGGGATCAAGGTCTTCCTTCCGAGGAGGAGCAGATGCGCATCCTCGGGGCCGGTGATGACCAGTGGACCACCGTCTCCAGCAAGAAGATCAAGAAGAAGGGTGGAAAGGCCGACGAGAGCGAGGCCAGCGGCGCAGAGACCCAGCCTACTCCCGCCCCCGCCTCCGCTCCTGCTCCTGCTCCCGTCGAGCCCAAGGTCAAGGTGACGCCGACCTACCTCCCCGACGTCCTTCGCTCCAAGCAGAAGGGCCACCCTCTTGATTCCGACTGGGCTGCTTAGATATATTTTTGCCCCTTCATGTCTCGAAAACCTGCCGAAGAGCGCCACCCCTTCGGCGCACACGTCTTCATATCCTCGTTGGAAAACCTTTCGATCTTGAACTGTATTTATTATTACCTTGACGGTTTTGGCGTTTGGGTCTTTCACTATACCAAAAAGGCACCACGCCATTGGCGAGGTGCTTTGCGTGTCGCATATTGAGCGAAAGCAACCAACAAAAAAAAATCTAAAAGACCGAAAAAAAATTCGTTAAAATAACTGGCATCGAGAGACCAGACAGATGCGGCCAACAGGCCCCCTTTTGAACAAGAAAAAAACTGCCCCAGAAAACCTTGTTACACATAGAGTCATGTATTCTTTTCATTTTACTTTACTTTTCTTTTTCTTTTTCCATTCTCTGATCTATTTGCTCGGCCTCTTTCTTGTCCACTTATTCTTTTTTTTTATTTTTATTATTTTTCAAACAGATTTGCTGTGTGATAATTGACGAGAGGATGTCTGTATCAATGGCCAGACTTTGGACTTTTTTTTCATCTTACCAATACCACGCATTTATTTTTGGTCTGTTGTGGTTCCTCTGTATTTTATTTGAAGTGCCCGCAATTGGGGCCACAGGAGGCTGTTGAGGATGGCCGCGTTTCAGCCAGAAACAAGACACCTGGCATGTTTTGTCCCTAGTTTCCTAGTTCTCATAATTCTCCAACCTAGCTGTTTGGCGGGAGATATTCCTCTTCCCTCCAACTGCGTCTCGCAATCTTAGCCCCGTACCTCCGGTCGGACTCCGCGATATCTATTTTTGACTGGTTTGTTGCCCGCATGGGCCGAGGGAACGGACGTGGGCGATCAATGATTCTAAAATCACTGGTCCTGGTTGCAGGAAGTGGAGACGATGGAGGGAGCAGGAACTGCAGGGCGTTTGGCCGGGGGGTTCGCCGTCCGTCAGCTCGACCATGAATGCGACTGTACAGATGTAGATATACTACCTCCTACTAACTACTCCGTATGTATCTAGACGGGGCGCTGGCGGAATGCCTGCCTGGAATCTCAGGAAGAAAAGGACGCCTTAAAAATCAGTGCTGCTGCAGAGATGTCGTCATTGGCCGGGCTGGTCTTGGCAGGCTAGCCCGTCCGGAACTAGTGCAGCTCATCAGGGAATCGTGGCCTGAAGGAAAGTCACGGCGGCGGCGGAGAAGCTTCGTTTGTTGTTGTCCTCTTCATCTTCTCTCCCTCTCTCCCTCTCACTCGCTCTGTCTTTCCCTGCAGACACCCCTCTTTATTACCTCCATTCTCTCTTCTCCTTCTTCCTACTTCTATCCGTCACCCCCCGGTGTTCCCTACTCCAGCCAGTTCTTGGTTCTTTGTTTGTCAACCCCCCCCCCCCTTCTCTCAATTGCCGAGGGATCAATCAACCGGTCTACTGCGTCGCCTTCTTTGTCCTCTCCAACCCTTCATCTCCTCTCCCGCCATGGCGCAAATTCGCGGCACTGCGGGATACAATCTGGGCCATCAGAACCCTTTCCAGGGCCCCGGTCGGGCAGACGCAACCGACGACCCGAGCCCCTTGGATGCCATTCGCGAACAAACCAGCAAGATCGAGGATTGGTTGGACACCGTGTCGGATCCTGTGAAGCCGTAGGTGGCTCCTCCCTTGGAAATTCGTTTATTTTGCTCTTTGAATTGCTGCGCTTGGGCTCGAATGCCTCGGAAGCCCATTGAACGCGAGATCCCGGAGCCACCTCGCTGACACCGTGTCTTTTTTTGCCTCCGCAGGTACCTACCTGCCATTGGTCGTTTCCTGATCGTGGTCACCTTCATCGAGGACAGTCTGCGTATTCTTACGCAATGGAGCGACCAGCTGCTCTATCTCCGTGATTACCGGAAAAGTAAGTCCTCTGCCTTGCCCGGGGAGGGCATTCGAGGGGGCCGGAAATAGGGTACTAACTGTGACTTGTTCTTGTGCTCCAGTCCCTTGGGGAATCACTCACACCTTCCTGATCGTCAACGTGATTGCGATGTCGATATGCTCTTTTCTCGTGGTTGCCCGCAAACACACCGAAATCGCGGTCGCCGGCCTGCTGGGCGTGGTTGTCACCCAGGGTCTCGGATACGGACTTATCTTCGATCTCAACTTCTTCCTGCGTAACCTCAGTGTCGTTGGTGGTCTTCTCATGGTGCTCTCGGACTCGTGGGTGCGCAAGAAGTTTGTGCCCGCCGGGTTGCCCCAGCTCGACGAGAAGGACCGCAAGATGTACGTCCAGTTCGCCGGTCGCGTGCTCTTGATCTTCCTTTTCATCGGATTCGTTTTCTCGGGCCAGTGGACTATGTGGCGGGTGATTGTCAGCATGACTGGCTTCGTCGCCTGCATCATGGTTATTGTTGGATTCAAGGCCAAGTGGAGCGCGATCATGCTTGTGGTGTTGCTCAGCATCTTCAACGTTCTGGTGAACAACTTCTGGACGGTATGTTTTGAATTCTTCGGTATATGGGCCCCGGACTGATGATTTCTAGCTCCACCCTCACCACCCTCACAAGGACTTTGCCAAGTACGACTTCTTCCAGATCCTGTCCATCGTGTAAGTGCTTCTCTGCTCCTTGGCTTTCTTAAGCGGAGGCTAATAATGGTTGCTTAACAGTGGCGGATTGCTTCTTTTGATTAACATGGGTCCCGGCCAACTGAGTATGGATGAGAAGAAGAAGGTCTACTAAACAGGGAGCGGGCCACACACGACGCCAACGGGGGAAAATGAACTACAAAGAAAACTCGAAATTTACTTCATCACACGGAAAACAAAAACAAAGAAAATACTCCCGCAGGTTGTGTTCTCGTGACATTCATTGTTATTATGGTTTGCTTTTTTATCGGGCTGGGAAACAATTTGAAACCCCACCTCGTTTATCCATCAAACGGAGTATTTATATGAATCATCCATCCATCCCCTTGAAGTGCTTGCTCAATTGTCTCTTTTTTTTTATCTGGTTCCTATTTTGGAAATGTTCAGAGTTTCCGGGGTTTTTGCATCTTACAATCAATCAATCATCTGTTGGCTAGGGCTTTTATTTTGTTCTGTATGTGGTATATGGGTCATGCAGAGCGGAGGGCAAACCTACAGACAGAAATTCAACCATTTGAAAAGTGATGGTCTTTTCTAATGTTTTGTTTGTTAAAGGTAATTTTTTCGGTGCATTTCGGTTGTGATAAAGGAGGTTGGAATGGATATAAATTAATATTGAATGTAAGGTAGGGTTGTAAATGTGCTATTAGATTCTTACGGTTATCTTCTACACTATGTAGATACTCATGGTAGTCATTGTAAATGTATAGTTAGCTACAGTAGAGTAGGTACAGAAACTATACATTGCCACTGCTACATATGATATGAAACTCGCATCACCACTCTTAAAACAAACCCAGGACAAACCGACGTATGGAACCCCTTACTCTCCCGGAAAAAATAGACAGTAATGTCACTGGGGAAATACTTCCAACAATAAACGAAACCTCATTACATGACACTTCTGAACCTAAGGGAACTATAGTTCTATCTGCCAAGTAAATATATCATATATCCCCTACCCGAACACTCCATGCTACTGGGGTTTATGTTTCGTGTTTCATGTCCTCGTGAAGCCTACCTACTTTAACTAGATACTCCTAAGTAGTAGAGTTTCATCTATTCCGAGAAAGATATCTCTTTTCTTCCTATCAGAGAGAACGGACTGACTGACTGACTAACTAGCTGACTAACTGTAAAGCTCTATTCATTTAGCTACCTTCCTTACTCATTGGTGGATTTAAATCTGAAAAAGCAGTGGGTGGTATGGCCTAGATCTAGATAGGCACACACTCCAGAGTAGATAAAGGATGCACAGTACCCTTGGTAGATAAGTAGGTAGGTAGGTCGCAAGGGGGCTAGCCGGCTAGCCGGGTTACACGGAACCGATTTCCAAACTTCTATTTATAATTCCCGATGAAACATCAACCAAATGAGATAATTAGGTAGGTAGTTAAATCTGTCGTTAGTCTGTACGGATGGACATGTTGTTTTAATTACTTGGTTGGATCCCTAAGTTTGCACTATCGGTCTAGTAACTAGTTAGGTAGGTATCGACTCCGGGCTGAAGCTATCTATCTCCACAGCTCCGTGCCTGAGTGCCTTAGTGAGTAACTATGAAACGGTTGAGAAGTTTAAACAGCAATCCATGAGTCAGGGAAACATACGCAGTATATATCGGCAAGAATCGAAAGAATTATGTTCATTAAAAGTAATAATATACATGGAGGCGAGGGAATTACAAGAGAAAGGACAGGACAGAAAACAAAAACGCAACAATGCAAATGCAACCAAACTTAAAAAAAACAACATCAAGACAGACAAGAAAAAGGAAAGAGAGATAGAGAGTGAGAGAGAATAAGAAAAGTAAAAAAAAAAAAAAAAAAAAACTAGAGTAAGGATGGTAATCTGCGCTGGGTAATAACAACAATGCAGGAAAACAAATTGTGGCCAGGAGGATATGTATGTGCTGGCTTGATTGTAGGTATGTAGAGCATAACGGAAGAGACACTGGTGTAGTTCCTGCTTCGAGACATATGTGTACCGTGGACCGGCCATATACACACTCATGCATGCTGTGATGATGAAACTCTTCGAACAGGGTGTCCGTGCTCTTTCCGATGCTGATAGAGAGTGTGTATGTGAGTCAAAAAGGCACAAAAACCAATGGGGGTAGTCTGGACGGAACAAAAGCTTTTGAACTGCTGTCAACGCCGAGTGAAAAGAAAATCCAAGATGAAAATGCATCACAATGCTCTATGGACAGGAGAAAGAAAATGAAAAACAAACAAACAAACGGGTCCGACCAATGGAGACGGATATCAGACGTCCATGCTCCATCGCCATGGCCGGATCTGTTCCAGCTGACCTATACCGACTTCGTCATGAGGCTCGTTGATTTCCACATGTAATAATTGCACCTTGTTGGCGTCCCGTGGCAGAGTTGATAGGGTCTTCGAGATGGACGGTCGGAAATGCTTTCCGACGTCCTCGGTCTCTTTTGAACCTGGCCGGGAGACGGGCGTCTGCGGGGAGTTCATGGAAACCCGCGGGGACTCCATTTCAGAGTCGGAGGACATCAACATAGAGTCGCATCGGGAGTGCAGGGATCCTGCAATGACAAAGTTGGACTCGTCACATCCGTAGGCGGACGCCGTCGGAGTGGACGAGCGAGCCAATTGGTCATCTGATTTCGATTTACTAGTGGTCGAGACATGGGCATCATTGGGAGAGGTCAATGTAGGTGAGGGTTTTAATGTTTTCTTCTTCTTCTCGGCAGTTTGAGTAGATATAGGAGGAAGCTGGTAGTTGCGCGCCATTCCCGGAGGAGTCGCCACGGCCTTCTTCTCGCGGGGCTGCGTGGTTCGAACCGACGGACTCTTCCCAGCCATCACTCTCGCACTGGGCGGCGGTTGCAACATCCATCGCGTTTCGGCTCTGCTCTTCGGTCCGCTGACGATAGGCGGGTGGAGGTCGTTCACGGGCGGTACTCGGGCGATGTAGTATTTGGGCTCCTTGGCGCTCGTCCGACCCTGTCCGGAGATACCAACCGACGAACCCTTCACCTCCATTTCCTCACCCCAAAGTGGCTCGTCCTCGCGCTGGTTTCGCATCCGGTTCCACCGATCGCTGACCGGCTGCATCAGACCGCCCTTATCCTTCTTCTGCGCCGAGTCTCCGGTGCGCTCCAGCTCCACATCCTCTGCAGGTCGTGCGTCCGACTTCCAGCTATCCGTCCGCCGGTGAGCGTTGCGGTGGCCACCCCGTCGTGCTGGAGGGCCCGGGCCGAGAGCGATCTCTTCGTTCCATCCTTGGTTCGTGCGAAACGCAGTGGGTTGGGGGAATGGCCGAGGCTGGTCGGTGACGGTGGCGTCGAGCTTCTCTTTCTCACGGTGCGATCGGGCGGCTTCTTTCTTGCGTTTCCGACGGTCAACAGACATAGCACACGGAGTGCAAGTGGCGTAGTAGAAGACGGCCGACTGGACTCCTCGATAGAGCCACATGGTGGGAGATCGGGGGGGGAGGAGAAAGTTTGGTATGAATGTGTATTAAAAAGAAAACGAAGAGGCAATATGTAGTCAATATGTAGTCAATAGAGGCGTTCACGAAGCCGAAAAGGCTCTTGGACACCGTCGAACAAAACCTGAGATCAGTAGCGACGGTGAAGGCAACATGAAGGGCGTACGGGGGTTAAAGTGTGGCTGATAAGCGGCGGGTTGTCCGGGAGAGGAGGGAGAGGAGGGAGAGAGAGGGAGGGAGAGGCAGAGAGGCAGAGAGAAAAGGAAGCAAGGAACGGAGGTCGCCCAGCGACCTACAACGTATGAGGAAAGGAGGAAACAAGGATGATAAGAGCAGGAATGGTTAGAGGGGGACAGGGAAGCAAAGCAGAACAGACAACAAAAGAATAATAACGAGGAACGAGAGAGAGAGAGGAGAGAGAGAGAGAGCGATTATCAGGGGGAAAATGGCCCAACGCTGGGCGGGGCGCGCGGCAGAGAAACGGCGCTACCGTCACGGGAAAGTTGAAACGGCCGTATAAATCGCCTGGACTCTGGACTCTGGACTCTGGACTCTGTATAGTCTGTAGTCTGTACACTTCTTAATTCTTAATTCAATATCCTGTACATTGCACTCTCTTATTATACGCAGATAGACTTCGCGGAACCCAGGGTTGGGCACCAATTCTCCCCGGCCAACCTGTCCATTGCCATGGAATTAATTAATCAATTAATTCGCCTGGCGCCGGTCTAGTTGACTCCGTCCGTTTTCCATCTGCCTAGACCTGCCAAGGAACGGGGCCAACTGGGCTATACCACTTTTTTTACACGGGACTCTCCGCCCTGCTAGGCTGCTCCTACGTCCGTTTCCGGCCCTACCGAGGATTCATGCAACCCTCGCGGAAATCCTGGATATACACGGATAATTCAGAAACAATAGAAGAAGAAAAGCAGTCATCAGAACGCAAATTGATCGGGATGATTTCTATCCTCCATCTCATCCCCACGGAGAAAAGAAATGATCACAGAACAAAGTTGCCTAATATTGAATCCTCTCCCTTGCTCCTTCCCGCATGCCGTCATCCACGAATAATCCGGAGACAACGAAGCGTCGCATTGGTTTCTAGGTATGTTTCTTTTTCTTCCTGTGTTCTGGCTGCTGCTGCTGCACCCAATGAAACCCCCCCAAATATCAATTCCCGTAGGTAGCGTCTCTTGCTCGGATCCGAGGATCGCCGCGGATCGAAATCGTGGTGCACTTCCTCCCAAGACAACGGTAATCTCGTAATGCATGCTAGATGCCATGATATCAGAGAGGGGAAAAGGAGCAGGGAGGATCCTGGACAGATCGAACCCCACGCAAGCCAATGATGCCCGGCGCAAGAATGATGGCTCCGTTCCCCGCCGCATGGCAACATGCGCCGAGAAACGCACAGAGACCCTCCTCGCACTGCAGCGATGAGGGCCGTAAAACAAGAAAAATCCAACATTGTCCCAACCAAGGCTCCCCGTTATTTCGTTTTGTCATGTTCTCAATCGTCCACATCAGTCATGTTGAGAAAAATAATAAAAAAAATTAGCGTTCCGTGTTCCTCCTTACCTCCCCGCTCTGCATGTTCTTTTTCTTTCTTTGTTTCTCTCCCTTCTCTCCCCCCCCCTTTCCCCTTGGGTTTCTATTTCCATTCTCGCTTTTCTTTCTTTCTCGCTCTCCGCGGAATCATCGCATCGGGTATCACAGGCTTTGTCATTGGAATATGCGTCTCATGCGTTTTTGGTACTGCGGACAACCTCGCCCTTGACCTTGGCCCAGTCGATGTCGTTGTCAATGCCCTCGTCGACCTCACCGCATAGAACCACGTTATCGCCTCGGATTAGGTACAGCCCGTGTTCGATCTGCGAGCTCGGCTCCGGGTCGTCGGGGGTCCGAATGATGCGCTCGATGGTATCCATAAGAACCAGATTCGTCAGCTGATCCGTAGAAAGGAGAGTCCCGAGGAGGGTCCGCCCGTCCACGGTTAGGATCAGGACTTTTTCTAGACGGTTGAATCACCCATGTTAGTGAGTTGTGCGCCGTCGGAGGTCTCGGGAGGGGAATGATACAAAAGGGGGGGGGCAGCAGGGAAAGGTAAGTAAATAGTGAGAGCCACTTACTATTGATGTAGGAGTGGAGCGACATCACGAGAGAATAAAGATCCGCGTATAGGTCGGCGTATAGAAGAGGAGAGAAATAACAGGGGGGAAGATAAAAAGACCCTGAAATGCAAAGCCAACAAGGTCTATCTAGAGGCACCACCGCCCGGCGCGAGGTTGGAGCCCTCGCTCGTTCAACGCAGCGAGCGAATCCAGAATCCCTTGCGCGTTAGGCCGTATAGTAGGTAGTCGTAGTCGTAGATGATGTATAAGCCGGCTGGAAGGATAATTTGAATGCTCGGCGTGGAAAGAGACGAATTTCTCGATGCCGGTAGTTGTCTGCGCTGGGAAAGGAAAACGCGGTGGATGAATTTCGTGTGGAGAGGGGATTCTTTTTTTCCCTTGCTGCTCGAATTGGAGCTCGATATGCCTCTGTGCCTTAAAAGCGAAGCTACACGGTGCAAATGCCTTTATGCAGAGCTTCCAGATGATCGACAGGCCTTGGGTTCTGCGGTTCAGGTTGGATGTAATAATGTTGATTGAGTCTTGATTTCTCCGCGCCGGCGACTCCTGGTGCTTGCATCGTCACGTGAGGGGGAGCTTGCCCGAGCTCTCTTCCGGCAGCCGCTTATTTACTTCTCTCCGAGACTGATACAAGAGGCTAACAATGCAATTCTTCGATTTCCTGATTTGTACATGGAGGAATAAAAACATACAATGAAAGCAAAAGTCGGCTTCGTTCCTAGTGCTTACTAGCTATCAGGGTTATGTATAACAATATGCAAGCGCTGCGTCAGACCGACTGTCTGCACGCCCGCAGATATAAGGGCCGCCGGCCTTGCAAGATCAGCATTAGCCACTCAAAGCGCTTAAGTCTAATGGCACGCTGCTCCCCCGCCCCGCCCGATACCGTCGGGTGCCTCCAGTGAACGGTCGCGGCTTAGGCAACAATCCTTCATTCTGGAATTTGAATCGATTGTCGTCGACCGAGATCATTCCTTGCACGCCTGCGTTCCGAGGGCTTGATCCCGGTGACGGCCCGCCGTTGCTGAGGGTATAAGCACTCGGATCTAGGGTAGCAGCCTGGGGCTCGTACGACGATGGACGTGAAAATGGTTCGCTTGGTGGTGCAGTAGGAGGAGCAGAGGGAGGAGGAGGGGGAGGTGCTGACGGAGCAGATGCTGCCGGTGGCGGCGGCGGCGGTGCCGATGGGGTCTGCGGATTATGTCCGAGCGCATTTCTGGCAGCTTGGACTGCGATCGAAGCAGTTTCTGCACTGCTAGGAGGGGGCGGCGCAGATGATGGCGGAGCTGGAGGTGGAGGAGGAGTGGATCTTGCCGGCGCCGGAGGTGGAGGTCTGGCTGTAGGCGGAGGCGGAGGAGGAGCAGCAGGGCTGGTCGAAGGAGGTGGTGGCGGCGGCGGTGCCGGAGCAGATGGCTTCCTCAGCGATACAGGAGGTGGCGGGGGTTGCTTCGCTGCGCCAGGCAATGGAGGGGGTGCACGAGGAGGGGGTGCATCGGGTGCCGACTTGCCGGATTGGGCTGAAACGGTAGATGAAGGTCGCGACGCGGGTCTTGGGGGAGGCTTTCGCAGATTGTTGACCAGAGAATTGAGAGGAGGCGCAGGAGGCGATTCTGAAGATGGCGGAGGTGGAGGTGGTCGGGCTCCAGGGGGTTTCGGAGCAGACGCAACGGGGGGTCTGGGAGCTTGCGAGCCATCTGATTCTGATCGATACGGCGAGTCCCGGTTGGCACCAGTGTCCACCCCACCGCCACGGCTGCGCAGTTTTGGCATGCCTCCTGCAAAGAGGCCGCCGAGCTGAGGAGCCGCCGGGGCAGATGCTGCGCTGCTGTCACCACCCCCTGAGCCAGTCTCGCTATTGCTTCGGAGTCTGTTCGCAGCTCCGGCCGGAGGCACTGGCGGTGCGAGACCACCAGGAGGTTTCGCCATGACAGGAACGGGGGGTGCACCTCCGATAGGTGGCCCAGAAGCCTTCGCACCTCCTCCTCCAACAACCGGCGCCGATCTGTCATTGGTAACGGTCTTCTTCAATCGGGTGCCTTTGCTAATATCGGAGAGTAGTGCGCCCTAATTAATTCGTTAGCAATCAGATTGACCCGCCAAATTTATGACGCTTACTCTGTCCTTGACTTCGCCTTTCGATGGTCGATTCGGTAACGCTCCGGGAGGGGGAGGGGGAGGAGGGCCTCCCATCGCGCCGGGCGGCGGCGGCGGAGGCGGCGGCGGAGGAGGCATTTCTTGAAGCCTGAGAGGGGTAGAGAAAGGGGGGAGAGGAAACAAGGAAGGTCAGAGATGCTGTACTAAGAGTAGACAGACGCGATCACGAAGGGATCAACCGCCTGAAATCGAGCAGACCATTTGACGTATGCCTTGACGGGCGAGAGCAGAGAGAGGTCAAGGTAGCCTTGCTGATATGGAGCGAAAGCAATCATGACGGGGTTACCTAATCCCCCCGGCAGAATGTCTCCGCCTTGTCACGCTTCTCTGCGGGTTCTTCGAGAGTAAATATTCGGGTGATCCCAGGAACCTCTGCGTGGCTACCATGAAAGGCGTTGTTTTAAGAGGCCAAAAGGCTGTCAAGCCCAATGGTTTGATCTGCCAACTGTGCCAATTGACGGCATCCCCGATAGTACGGCCGAGCGCACAATTCGCACGATCATATGCCTCGAGGACCCCGTTACGCTCTTCTAAACTCGGACAATTGCGGCCTCAAAAAGACGCACGATACCACTGGACTTCTAGCCAGATCATTTCTAGACGATATGCATCCACTTCTTCTCAAACTTCCTCTCCTCTCGATCCGGAACAGGCCTTAGAACAACTACAACGAGACGCCGCGCAGCTCCGGGAGTCCAATTCCGTGCCCTCCGACGAATCCGTCGTCCAGCTCTTGCGACGATGCCAGGAACTCGCAGAGGCTCTCGTGCACGCAGACCAGGAGAAGGTTGAGATACCGACCAAAACGAAGGGTGACGAAATGATCACATCCCTCCTGGACCTGGAGGAAAAGAGCGGCGGCCAAAAGCCCTCTCCGAACGCCAAATTCGCCCAGCCCCATCTCCCAGAATCGCTGTGCCAAATCGCCTACGACCTCCTCACCGACGAGAAGATCTTCATCTCCCCCGACGCTCTGACCTACTACACCAAGATCCACACCCTCCTCAAGCAGGCCGACCACTTCCCCGAGATCTTCCACCTGTACGCCTACAAGCCGGTCCCGGAGGAGAACAGCTCGCCTGTCAAATACCACAAGGCGAATCCCAAGAACATAAACAGCGCGGTCCCCACGGAGCTGGCGCACATGGCCCTGGACGTCGCCACCGAGCAGCGCAACCTACCCCTCGTGCTGGCCATCATCGACACGACGTTCTGCGCGCCCGCCTTCCACCGCGCCAAGATCTTCAAGAAGGCCGCGGTGCCTCTGGGCGCGCTGGCCACGACCCCGGCCGCTTGTTACGCCATTGCGTCGTGGGCGTCGACGCTGCAGAACACGATGGACGCTAGCACGGCGACGGGGATCGCGTTTGCCGCGAGTTTGGCCTACGTCGGGGGCGTTTCGTCCATTGGTATCTTGGCCATCACCACTGCCAACGATCAGATGCAGCGTGTGACGTGGCTGGCAGGCGTGCCGTTGCGCCACCGGTGGCTGCGGGAAGAGGAGCGCGCTGCTTTGGATAAGGTGGCTGTTAAATGGGGGTTCAAGAACATTTCCATGTGGGGTGAAGAGGAGGGCGAGGAGTGGGAGAGTCTGCGGGAGTTCATCGGTATGAGAGGTATGATTTTGGACAAAACGGATCTAATGCCGGGGATGCAATGAGCCGTTTGTGTATGTATACTGCGTGACAGATATCAATTTGGAAATAGACAGTGCAATACTACCTGAGAAACTGGTATACAAACTACTTGGTCAGATGCATGTTAAAACTACAAGATTGACGGTAAAAAGATTTAGGCATCAAGGTGAGTCATATTTCCGCTTATACCATGGCATACATAATCCCACTTAAAATGTCCTAAAAAAAAAAGATCCCCAGCGCACCCAAGAGTGTCTGACAATCTAGTACAGACGCTTGGGGGGAGACATGGAAGCCTTGATGACAAGGCTGCCAACGTTCTGCCAGCCCTTCTTCAGCAGGGAGACGAGGTAGTTGATGGCCAACATGGTGTTGGCAACCAGCTCATCCTCGGTCATGCTGACGTTGCCGACGGCAACACCCAGGCAGAGCACCTTCTTAAGCTGGAACTTGATGGTGGACTTGACCTCGGTGACCTTGTTGTTCATATCCTCGGAGTGGGAGACGGGGGTAGGGAATTTACCAGCTGCGAGGGACGTTAGCACTTTGCTCCACTATTTTATGTTGACGATTGGTATAGCTCGAACTTACCCTTGGAGAGACCGGGACCCAAGAGACGAGGAATCTGCTTGATGAGGGTGTCGGAAGCAAGGAAGGCATCGTACTTGCGAGCAAGCTTCTTGATGAGCTTCTTGTTCTTGTTCAGCTTCTTCAGGTCATCAACGGACATGGCGTCAATGCCGTGGTGCTTGGCACGATCAAGATCGTGCTGGTCACCAAGAACACTAGGATCCAACCGTCAGCATATTCTGGACATCTCGTATCGCATTTATGCCGTCGTTCCGGCAATCGCATCTTCAATCCTTGCTGGACCCGGAACCAATCGGTTGTCGGGCTGTGTGCTCTTTTCCACATACCAGAGGGTCATGTTGGGGCGGGGCACGGTGGGCAGACGGATGGTGCCAGAGAAACGCTTGTCACGCTGGGGGTCGTAGTTCTTCAGACCGATCTGAAGCTCGACGGTCTCGAGGAAGTTTCTCTTCTTCTCATTCTGAGAGTAGTCGAGCAGCTGCTGGACATTCTGGCGCACTCCGGCTGGAAGGCAAGAAGAGAAGGCGTTAGTGGCTGACCCTCGAAACAGACAGGCAATACTGAGCGAAGGTAATAGAGCGACATACCGACTGTGATCTTGGACATGATGGCGACAGTCTTCCAAAAGAATCGATTTCAAAATCCTTATGGTGTGGCTCTGCGCTGAATATCTGCAAGGACAAGAAGAAAAGAAAAATGCTCGGGACGACCGGCGCCCGCAAGTAAGAAAATCCTGTCTCCGCTTGTGGGTGTTGGGCCGCGCTAGCCACCTGTGGTTTAGCCGTGCCCTAACGGCTGACTCAGCTATATGGCCTGGTTTATCAGGCACCACTTCATTCAGGTATGCTTCACAGAAAGTATTTCAACAATACGCAGAGATATTCTCGTGTACGTCGAATTTGTGAAGAATAATATCGAGTCTTTCAAGATCGCCTCGGGCTGGCATGAGCAAATTGACACTATCCGCTAATGACAGCTGCCCACCAGTAACTCTTAGAGAATCGACATGCTCTATGACTATGAGATATACCTAGACGTTGCAGAAGAACCTGCTGAACGGTGTTGGACAGCACAACCGATTCGCTAGGCTCTTCCTGCCCGGGGGACCAAAGCACACTAGCTGATGCCAAAATCGGACAAAGAAACGAACCACCTCGTACAGGTA
This sequence comes from Aspergillus persii, assembly GCA_002215965.1. Lineage (NCBI taxonomy): Eukaryota > Fungi > Ascomycota > Eurotiomycetes > Eurotiales > Aspergillaceae > Aspergillus > Aspergillus persii. The sequence goes on from NGZO01000001.1 coordinate 4,110,962, forward strand.
TTTTTTTTCTAATCCAGGAGCTCCTATCAGGACCAAAATCTGCTGTATAGGATTCATAGCATGCCAACTTTTGGATTCCTCGTGTGATAGAAACCTTTCAGCGCTGGCTCCCCATTCGATGACCCTTTTTGCATCTAATTATTTAGGTAGCTTTGCAATAGACAACGACTTCACAATGATTTCTTGTTCCCTAGAGAGATACTTTATCCTTTGTCTTCGACTGCACTCCGTCCATTGGGGTTGAATATTGCGAAGTTCATTCCAATTCTGCATTAAAAGTTGAAGATGTTCGTTCGCTAAAGCCAAGAGAATGCGATTTGAGCTTTTCAAGCACGGCAATCTTTTCTACAACAGCCTTTTGATCAAATGGTCACCGTATACGATGAAGAGGTGTTGTCATCCTGGAAACACAGATAGTGATACCAAGTCTTTCAGCGATCTTTCCGAGAATCTCTTGGAATGTGGACAATGGCCTGTCGGGTAAGGATAGAGGCAGCACCACTGACGCCATCCATGGCTTGGTACTCGATCATTTTACCATGAAAAGCATGTAGAGAAGAGTAAAGATCTCGAGTCAACCTGAGGATCCCCGCGATCTCGTGATGCCCCTGTCGGAGCGCGCAGGCTAACCCGAGGCGGCAATCATCGACCGTCTCACCCCTCGTGTGTCGTCGACCAGTCATCCGAGCCATCCCTGTCGAGTAATCCTGCATCGGCGGCTACTCCAGCTACCAAATGACTGCGGTCATTTGCCTGGCGGCAGGCACGAGGCTGACTATCTTGGGCCTGAGCTGCCTAGGTTTTACCCGCTCCTTTATTTAGGAGCTTATGTTCCTCCTCTCTTCACTCTCTAGTTCTTTCCTCTGTAATTCTGCTTTGTTTTGCGTCGCATTGCTGCGTCGTTTACATTTCATCTGCATCTCTCTCCGTTCAGTCGTAAGCTGACAGAAGCATGACTGAATCCTCGGCACCGCTGCATCCCCAATCTCCCTCCGCCTACTATTCCAGTTTCACGAGCAACCCCGCCATACAGAGCGGATTCCATGACATTGACGACGAAAACCATTTCCGAGGCTACTTGGCGCATTTGCAATCGTCGCAAACCCAGAATTTCGTCTTGGATTTCGGTAACGACGATGCGTGGTGCGCGGTGAATCTCAACCACGAGGACATCGCGTTGTTGTTGCGTAAGCCCGTAAGTAGAGCGAACAAGCTCATACGGACGTACTACTAACCAGTTTATCTATTCAGAAGCCAAAATGTTTTGGAACCAGATGGATGTGGGTTGGCTTGCATCCAGTCCTTGAAAACATACTAATAAACACCAGCAACATTTGGAATCCGGAAGAGCAAAAGGACATCATCAAGGTGCACCATCCACTCATAACTTTTACAGGATAATGAACCGGGTCCTAACTTGCCCAGGCGATCACCGGGCATTATGGTGTCTCGGAACGTTTGCAAGGAATGATGTGCACCGACCCTGTAGAGCGGCCGAAACCCGCAGCCTCTCAGGCCTCGGCGGGAACACCGAAAACCACAGCCACAGATCGATCGCCCCGTGTCCCTCGGATAGACGATCTCGAAGAAGCACATGGCTTGAAGGATACGGTCGACCCCGAGCAAATGAAGGCAGTTGCCTCATTTAGGGGCCTGACTTTTGCGCATGTGACAAATCAAATCTGGCATTTTTGTTCTGTCGACCATGGCCAGAGGTGTATGGAATACCATGAGAGAACCGTTTCTTACGCGCGCTGACTCTGACAGATACTTGCGTTGGATATAATTCGTTGTATGTTGTGCCGCATGTGGAATCCTCTAATGGGAAAGATCTCCCTGATGGGCGACGCCTATGGTCATGGCTTATCCTGTGTGATGATGGTAAATCTTTTCGTGGTGTTTGGCCATGGATTGGATGCTGATTTCTCCAGGTACCGTGATTTCCATGCAGGAGAACCCATTCCCGGGTTTATATGGACCGGATCCGAGCGAGCTGAAGTCCGTTTTGGGAGTAGTCCGAAGGAACGTTCAATTCATCTTCTCCGGGGTATCCAAGCAGCACTCTGCCGTATCTGAGAGCGATTCATTGGTTACCATCAGAGTGCGACCATCTCATGGTGGCGGGCCCGAGCAAGCGAGCATCAAGCAGGAGGACGGTGCTAGTCTGCTGTTCTATTATATTTTTGATGACTGGATTTCAACGTATGCGCTGGTAGCAAAGCGGGAGCATGCATACGGAGGCTCACTCGATAAACTGGTGAGCACCTGGATCTCCGGTTGAATTGGTATTCTGTCAGCTTCTAACACCACAACAGCGAGAGCAAATGTTCTCGAAACCAGCAGTTGAGTTGGTGAACGAGCTGCACTGGCTGGGCCGGCGATTGGCGGCTCTGAAGCGTCTGTACCAGAGCTATGAGCTTATCATGATGCGCATTCTGCAAAGACAACGTGTGCTGCGTGATGAGCACCGCAACACCCGCCCTGCATTTCCGGTCGGACACATGGTTGGTGACCATGACGTTGTGGACCTTCGACAGCCGACTCTACAGAGCAATCTGAGTTTGTCCAGCATACCAGACACCCAGGTTGGCGTACAGCTGAGCTCCTCTGCCGTCGCTCGCTTTGAGCGACTGCTAGACCGCATCAAGCTGTACTGCTTGTCTGAAATCGACACCTGCTTGCTTGAGAAGGAATCTTTAACATTTTTGGTAAGATTTCTTTTCCCCCACCAAGTTGCTGCCACTAATACGAGTAAATAGAATTTCAACCTCATCGCCCTCAAAGACTCGCAAGCGGTCGAAAAGCTGACCCGGATCACGGTGCTCTTGGCCAAAGCAACCATTTTGTTCCTCCCCGTCAGTCTGATGACCGGATACTTCTCCACCGAACTCGAGGGGGTGAAGCACGTGTACACGACGGTGGAATACTGGATCGCCTTCGGCGTGATTATGTTTTTGTCCATCGTGATGCTTGCAATGTTCGGATACCTCAGCGACACTATCGAGGGCAAGACCATTTATAAGTCGCTATTCCGGACCTTTTTCCGCAGTTCGAAGGACCGGTTGGCGCATCGAAAGGAGGGAGATCCGAGGATCGTTGGCCGGTAGGCATTCAACGAGGGCGAACACAACGATGGAAGAGAATTAAGGGAACTGTACATTAGCGATTGTATTTGGAAGGTTATGATATTTTGCTAGCGCTGCATTATCAATATACAAAGAATGAAAAATGTTGTTGGCGGCACATGACATGGCTCCAACCACCCTGTATATATTTAGTTCGGAATCCCGTAGTTCAGCTACCACCGGATTTAGTATCCAGATTGATTCCCCACCAGCCGTGAACAGCCCGACTTACGATTTGGCCACAAGATAGGGGTGATTCAAACAGAAAGACCCTACCAATGCAAGCAATAGCCCACCCCTAATGAATAACTAAATATTCATTGCAGCATATGCTTAAGCCTGACACCTGCCGCGACCATCTCTACTCTGTAGTCCCGACCGGGTTCACTAGTGCCGTAGTCTATCGTTTAGCATGGATGCTATTAGGCTATGACTATAATAGTTAATTAAATACTATTAGGATTAGCTCACTTGCCATGCGAGCTAGACCGAGCCGGACTAACCTGGGAGTGCCTTACTACTACCAGGTTACAATTTAAATATAGCCGGCGACATTCTCAGGCAGCCAGGCAGCAATCGCTAAGTGTGTCCTTATCTGTGGACCCTCGACCGCTTCGTCCTGTAAGGCTAGGTTGCGCAGAGAACCTTCTCGAGATACGTAGCCAAGTATGGATGTACAGTACGAAGCATTATTTAGTTTACAAAATACTACCTAATATTTCATGATCAGATACGGATGTAACGCACCACATTCGTCACAAAACGTGGCAACTGGCGATTCATTTAGTTATTCCACCTGTCTGTCTGTCACATGGCAGACCCAGCAGGCGGAAAAAAGGGGATGAATAATGCCATGACGCGTAGATTAGTTAGTTAGTGCTCGGAGTACGTAGATAGGGGGGAAAGAAAAAGTGGCCCCCGTGAGTGCTACGAAGGAAGGGCCAACTTCAAGGCTCCCCAGGCGCGACACCGCCTGCCGGAAGCGGAGCCGAATCTGGGATCTCCTGTGGCCAGATATGAAAAAGAAAGGACAGAGCAGAGCCACCGACGGAGATCCACTGGAACGGGGTCATTTCAGGCCTGGTCGAGAGCCTATCAGGACTTCAGGGACGGTGGGTTGTGTCTGGACCTCTTATTCTTGTTCTATTGATTTTAAGGGGAGAAGGGAGGTAACGATGGGTGATTGAGAGGCCATGAAGTATCCAATTGCTCGACAGAGGAACTGACCGTGTAAGTGTAGAATATAGAGTAGAATGTACACAGTACCTTACTCTGTAGACTGGCAGTGTACCTAGGTACAGCAGAGTCGTCATCGGACTGACTAAGGCGCAAGGCACGGGAAACACCGTGTCCTCTTGGGGAGGCAAAATGGCGCCTGGCAGAGGGATCGGGAGAAAGCTGGAGTCTACGAGGGAAATGACAGGATTGATTCGATTCTCTTGTTGCCTGGAGGAGAAACCCAATCATTCAACCCTCGCTAGGTAGAGAAACTATATACTTCGTTGTCGCATAGAACTAACCACAGAGTATTCTATTACTCTGTACAGACTAGGTACCGAGTAAGTAACCATTGTTAGTGACGGAGGCTACGCCGGCGGCCGAATATCTCGACCTGGCATTTCGACAGCCAAAAATCCCACCGACCAAAACAGTTGCTTTGCTCCATACCGACTTGTCCCGGCCTCATCTCGATCTCCGTCTCTCTCTCTCTCTCTCTCTCTCTCTCTCCCTTTCTCCCCTTGAGCTTCATTTCCCGTGGTAACTGGTAAGTGCGCTTCGATTTCTTGATTTCGATTCCTCCCTTCGCCTCTCTCGCGGTCGGCCATTCCATCTGTGCCTCGCCCGTGAACGGGTTCAACCCTTTCCCACTAAACCCACCCCTGATTGTTCTTCCCCGGCGTGATCACGCTTCCCTTTCGTCCACACCTCAAATCTCCCCATTCTCTCCCTGCACCACTACTCTTCCACCACACCCCCCCCTCCCTCTTACCACCACCATCCTACGTTGCACCACTCGCTTGGTTTGTCTACCTCCGCTGGTTGGGCTTGTTTGGGACGCTTGGCCGATCGGATTCTCTTGCCCCCCTCCCGTCTCGTCTCGTTTCGTCCACGCTCCCCGTTATTTATTTGATCCGTCATATCTGACATCGCATCTTTTCCACGCAGACCTCGATTCGATCTCGCCACCGCCAAAATGGGTCTCACTTTCTCGAAGCTCTTCGACCGACTATGGGGCCGCAAGGAGATGCGTATTCTGATGGTTGGTCTCGACGCGGCCGGAAAGACCACCATCCTGTACAAGCTGAAGTTGGGTGAAATCGTCACCACCATCCCCACAATCGGTCAGTCCTTGTCCCTTTGAACCTTTCTCGCTCGGTTCCCGCGCTGCTCGGGCGTCGGCGTCGCGCGTGGCATAACCTCCGATCTATATATATATATGTGTGTGTCTATATCTGCAGAAGGCTGACGAAAGGGTTGGACGGCCAGGTTTCAACGTCGAGACTGTCGAATACAAGAACATTCAATTTACCGTGTGGGATGTCGGTGGTCAGGACAAGATCCGTCCTCTCTGGAGACACTACTTCCAGAACACCCAGGGTATCATTTTCGTGGTCGACAGCAACGATCGTGACCGTATCGTCGAGGCTCGGGAAGAGTTGCAGCGCATGCTGAACGAAGACGAACTCCGCGACGCTCTCCTCCTTGTTTTCGCCAACAAGCAAGATTTGCCGGTATGTTGTCTGATCGCGTCGGTTTGGTTGGGTTTGGTCGGGCGGAAATATGTTGACGTGTCTTCAGAATGCCATGAGCCCTGCCGAAATCACCCAGCAGCTGGGTCTGCAAAGTCTCACTCGCCGTCCTTGGGTAAGTTCCTTCCACCCTCTTCTTTTTTTTTTTTGGTCCCAGGTCGCTAATCCCCCCTGCCAGTACATCCAATCTACCTGCGCCACCACCGGAGATGGTCTGTACGAAGGTCTGGAGTGGCTTGCTGAAACCTTGCGGAAGGTCAACCGCGACTAAATTGTGCATTAATGTCATGAGTGGAACCGAATACCTGGATTGTTGACTGGGAGTTGGGAGATGATATGGATCGGAGAACATGGGGGGGGCCGGCAAAAGACAACCTTGCGCGCAGGGAAAACATGGGTTTTACAATTGCCCCCTTTGGTGGTTGCTTGCTTGTATGTTCTTCTTAACGGCTCTTTACATTCCTCCATGCTATTAGCTTTTATTTTTCTTTCATCCCGGCGTCGATCCGAAACGAATTACTCTTGTTGTGTGCCGTTTAAAAAAAATCCCCCCATCCCTTTTTTTATTTTTGTGTTTTTTTTTTTCTTTTTTTCTTTTGTGATTTCCTATGTGTGAACTTACAGTCAAGACTCGAATTTATGATCCAACATTACATTGTATTTTGTAGTACTGAGTTGGTAGGTACTGTAGGATGCAATTCTATCCATGCCAACTGTCCAGTCTTATCATTTTCCAACAGAAGACAAGACACTATAAGAGTGAGAATGCAAGAACACCGTATGAGTGTGTACAGTGCAAAAACCACCTATACATACACACTTAACCCACCTACCTCATCCCCAAGACGCCAACTCCCTTAATCCTCCCCACTAACCCACCACCCCGCCGCCCTCACCACCTCCATCACAACTTGCACCTCCCTCTCATCCCTCGGCGCATAAACCATCACAAACCCAGCCGGCACGATCCTCGCCCCGCCCAACCACCGCGTCGCCGTCTCCTCCCACGCCAGCGGATGCCGTTGTCCCCACCCTCGCTCCAGCAGGACCCGCACGTCCGAGGGGTGAAGCGTCAGATGTAAACTGCCGTCGATGGGATGCGTGTGGCAGATTTCGCCGTTGCAGGTTCTTCTTCTTCTTCTTCTACTCCTTTCTTTGGTGGGGGGACAGGGGCTGGATGGGGGTGAGGATGGGGTGGTAGAGGTAAGGGCAGGAGAAGAAGAGGAAGAAGAAGAGATGAATATTCCTGTGCTGTGCTTCTCGAAACAGGATGTCCCGGCGTAATATCTCCCCGGGTGGGCGCGGACCAGCTCGTGGATGCTCTGCGTAAGGAGGTGGTAGATGTGTGATGGGCTGCGTTGCGTGAGTTGCCGTTGGGGTGCGATGCCGGTGACTTGGGGGCGGGGGCCGAGGCGGTAGGGGAGGGGAGGGTGGGAGGTTGGTCCGGTTTCTTCTTTTGGGTCAATTGTTGGTGGTGTTTCTGCTTCTGGTTTTGTTTCCTCCCCTGGTAGGTTGAAGTATCCCGTCCGAGGGCTCACTGATTCTGGCACGACAGGCGGACAGAACGGGTCTCGCAGCGCCACGAGTCGGAGGATGCAGATGCGCAGGTAGCCTGTCGGGGTGGAGGGCGTGCCGCCGGGGCCGAGAGCTAGGAAGGCGAGGTAGTCTTTGCGGATGGCGTGGAGGACGAGCAGCGTGGGAGGCAGGAGGAGGAGGAGGAGAGGGGGGGAGAAGAGGTGAGAGGGTTGTGGTGTTGGCGGGGAGGTTGGGTGGGTGATGTAGATTGGGGGATTGGCGGGTGGGGAGTACGGCGTGTTCTGGTATAGGCGTTAGATTTAGATATAATATGCTGTTGATGGGAGGGGAGGAAGGAGTATACCATGATGACTGGAGGTTGTCAAGGTATCCTCCTCAGAGCTCTGTATATGGAGGAAGGGAGAGGGTGATAGAAGAAGTAGGTTATGATATATGTATGGCTAGTTCAACTGACGTAGTCTGTGCAATCCTCTTGAAATTGAGCCCTTTCGGTGGAACTACGTTGCACCTGCGGAGCGGAACTGCTTCCAGGCAGACTGATAAGACCAAGAAAGCAGCAGTTCTCGGGCCCCTTGAATGGACCGCATGGCCAATCATGCACCCATCAAAAGCACTGGGACCCGGCAACTCAACAGCAAGCCAGCGAGTAAGAGTCAGCCAAGGAGGTGATATGATGGACAACATACAAAGTCCGAGAATGGCCAGCTGCGTTGAGAACAACCCCCACGGGCAAGGAGATGGCGCATTCCGGTTCCGTCAGACTGATGTCAACCATCGTGGAGACGGCACCCGACGGGCACCGGTGGAAAGGAGCCTCGTGTATAAGGTTTGGGGTTGGCCGGTGTCTACCCAGTAGTGTCCTGCGGTTGGATATTGGTCGAGCATAGGGCCAGAGGCTTTTCAGGTAGGCTGTCGGCCCCTCGTGCTCAGGCTGTATCCTGATTCCCGCATGGTCAACGTCGGCCGAAACGGAGGGCTGTAGTCATCTGTCCGTAGTTGGGGGTCTGAATGACTAGCCAGGTTCAGCTGGCAGTAAGCAGTGGCCAGTGTGTCCCTTAGTCTGTATGCAATGTGTATACTGGATTGCATTGATAGAATGGATGATGAAGATGAGATTGACAGGTGGGGCGCGAACGGCTTCATCGCGGGACTCCACCAGTTTGCCGCGTTGGGGATAGCGTGGCAGTGGATGAGATCCGACCTTCTTTAACAATGTTGGCATGGTCTTTTGATATCTTTCTGGTTATCCCAGTAATTAGAACATGAACGAGGGGCTAAGTAGAGAAAAGAGGACTGCTCGTAGTACAATATAGCAAATGGTATGCAATCCCAGGTAGACCGCAGAGGGGCATACCGAGTACTGGTACTTTGGATTGATCTTGTGCTAGAGATTGTGCTAGACATCTTCATAGAGATCCAGTCTAGACCATCAGGGTTCGTCTACAGAGTAGTGTAAATGGATGCTATACAGTTACAGATACTTGACGATACTGGATACCCGACCAGGCGGGCAAACAGGGCAAACACCGCTAGGCTGAATCGGACCAGGACAGCAACTTCCTTCACGAGGCACCCTTTCTTCTTCTATCATCTTCTCATCTTCACCATCTATCACTACTCCTCTCATTCCGGTCTTTACAATCACAACTGAGTAGAGCCATTTCTAAACTACGTACAGGACTTCCCACCTCCCGCCTCGTCCATCTCGTCCATCGCCATCGCCATCCTGCCAAGACGGCCTGGCCCGCCCGAACGCGTCTCTTGGGCAACGCCTGGATATCCTATCGGATCCTATCTGATAGTTGCTGGGGCACCGCGTGTTGATTTCACTCCATCGTCCTCAGCCAGTGCACTGGAGTCGCTGTTCACGGGCCAGCGCTCACTCCAGAGTTTCTGGATTGTTGAACATCTTCGCGGGCAGATATTTCTTCCTCTCCTTTTCAGTCAGACGCCACCTTTCTTTGTTTTTCTTACATTGCGCAGATCGATCGGGAGTTCCTGGAGGCCCTCGGGAGGTTGATTGATCCTTGGATTCCTCAGCATTCCCAATTCCATAACCGGACCTCTGGAACTTTGATATCGTCGCATTGAACATTCTTGGAGCGATTCTAATTGCGCATTGACCTTCGATGCTTGCCTTCTAGACTGGACCATGAAGGGACAGAAGAGGAGGTATTCTGCCTATGGCAACGATGCCCGCATAGATATAGAGAAACAACCACGATATAGTCGTCACTATCGATCAGACAGCCGCAGCTCGTTCGACTCCGACAGTGGCGATGATTCCGTCGCTTCTTCGTCCGGGACCGGCTCTACGGCCGCTTCATATCGTCCTATGCTCGGAGGTGCCACCCTTAGGCGCAGCAGGGTTGCGGCTGGCTTTTATCGAGTTCCCAACCGTATCATGAGATGGCTGTGTCTGTCATTATTTGCAGCTTTGGTCCTGTTTGTCATCACCCTGTTCCGCTTCTCCCTCTCGTCCTCCGCCAAACAAGCCGACCTTGAAATCCCGAAGCCGGTGTCGAAACCCCCTCCGTGGGAGAGCTTTCCTTTCTTGAAGCGTTACCACGGTGGCCTACGGACGCTGGTGTCCCGCAAAGACGATACTCCTGAGTTTCCCAGCAATAATCTGGAGGAACTGGCCGCGGCTGTGAACTCCGATAGGAACGGGACGGCAGTCCAAGCACGGGATGAAACCATCTCCACGTTTTCAAGCTCCGTCTTCAATCCCTATCCTGATTACCATTCGCCAGAATACATCGCAAAGCACGGCGAGAAGCACGACTGCTTTCTAGATGCGGACAACACAATGCGCATTCCCCTTGTTCAACACTACCCCGGCGTACCCCGTGGATTTCCGGATGCTGCCATGGGATCAAATGAACTACTTGGGATCCAGGACGACATTTGTTTTGACCGCTTTGGTCGCCTTGGCCCTTATGGTCTGGGATATAGTGTACGCAAAGGCGGCACTGGGGCCGGACTCGAAGGCCATCGAGAGGGCTCAGAGCGCGTGTGGGAAGACTTCCCACCTGTTGACTTTCGCCGGGTTGACTGGGCTTCTGCTCAAGACCGTTGTCAAGCTATCAACAGTCATAGGTTCCGGAGTCTGCCGGACCCGCGGGCTGAGCGTTTCCTCTCCATGCCTGTTGGGGTGCCGAAGGACAGCGATAGGAACTCTTCAACGGCGGATGACCAGGCAACTAACAGCGAGACAACTCGATTACCCCGAACGGCGCTTGTGATCCGAACCTGGCACGACTACCCATATACTCCTGAAGATGTGATGTACATGCGGTCGCTGATATCGGAGCTTTCCCTGATTTCCGGGGGAGAGTATACGGTGCACTTTCTGATCCATGTCAAAGATGAAAACTTGCAGATCTGGGCCGACGATGAAATATATGAGCGCGTTCTGAAGGACGCACTTCCAGAGGAATTCCAGGGATTAGCAACCCTTTGGTCGGAGCGACAGATGGCCCTCATCTACCCCGGCCTGGAGGAAACGATGACTCGCGGATTGCCCGTGCATGGCGTATACCGCAGCACCTATATGCCCATGCAGTACTTCGCCCACCAGCACCCGGAGTATGACTATTACTGGAATTGGGAGATGGACACTCGATACACGGGCCATTGGTATCACCTCTTCGATAAAGTCACCAGTTGGGCGCGCGAGCAACCACGTAAAGGTCTGTGGGAGAGAAACGCCCGTTTCTACGTCCCGTCCGTCCATGGCACCTGGGAGGACTTTCGACAAATGGTCCGGGTGCAGACTGAGATTGGCACCAACAGCCCGAACAATATGTGGAGCCTGGCTAAGCCCGGCCAAAACACCGGTGACAAAAAAGCCTCTCATCAACAGGGCGACCGACCTATCTGGGGGCCCGAACGACCCGATGAGCGCGATATCTTTGAGATGGACGGAGACGGGATTCCGCCGACGACAGTTGACAAGGATCGATACAATTGGGGCGTTGGAGAGGAAGCCGACTTAGTCGTTTTCAACCCGCTTTACGACCCCGAGAGTACGACCTGGCTTCTCCGGGACGACGTGACTGGATACAACCGCGAGAACGGGATGCCACCACGCCGTACCGCTATTGTCACGACATCGAGGCTATCTCGTAAGCTGCTGCATACGATGCACAAAGAGACGAGTGTCAAGCGCCATACCATGTTCTCGGAAATGTGGCCTGCCACGACGGCTCTGCACCATGGTTTCAAGGCCGTATTCGTTCCACACTCGGTATATATTGACCGCCAATGGCCCACCCAGTATCTTGAAGCCGTGTTCAACGCAGGTCGGAACGGGGCGTCGGGCGGTGCTCGCACGTCGGTCTTCGGGGATCGAGAGCATAACTTCAAAGGCACTACATGGTTTTACTCTGCTGGCTTTTCGCCCAACCTCTGGAGGCGCTGGTTAGGCTACAAGGTTGACAACGACGGAGGCGAACAAGAAGAACTCGCCGGGGAAGGCAGAATGTGTCTCCCGCCGATGCTTCTCCACCCGGTCAAGGGTGTGGAGATGATTATCGATGATGGCGCACAGGCTAGCGAATCAGCCGAGTGAGATACGAGAAGTGAGGCTTCCCAAGAAGGAGCCAAGAGAAGGACAGTTCGACAGGAGGACCTGAATTATTTTCTTATGTGATTTTCTTACGTGATGATTGAAAGATTTTATGTATGTGACCGTTTCAAGATATCAGCGGTTGCTTTTGTACATGTGTGACGCATTCGAGGATATCAGGCGAATTGGCGTTGAACCAAGGCGATATTGTTAACTGTTCACGACTGCCTGTATATGATACTATTGCTATGAATCCATTATTTCATTGACTAATCCGAGAGGCGTGTCCATCCATCAGGCAGAGCCCTACGTACGTAGATACACAATCGTTAGGACTATAAACACATTTAAACCATCATCAGAGCAGAAGACCAGCCATCACGAGCAAGTCAATCACACCACCCCGTCTCCCTTACTCCTCTCTCCATCCGCCTCAGCCCTCGGAACCTCCAACAACTTCAAAATCCCATGCAAACCCCGACACGGCCCCAACCGTTCCTCCAACTCGCTCACTACGCGCGCCGCCTCCACTATCAACCTCGCTAGCTTCTCGCGACAGTACGCAAACGACCCTGTCGTCTCCATGTACTGCACCGCGTACGTCTTAAGCGCCTCGTCCTCGCTGCGTTGCTTGAGTATGCTCACCAGCGTCGCGTTGTCCGGCCGCGCCCGGATGCTGTGGATGATGGGGAACGAGAACTTGCCCTCTGTCAGGTCCTCCATGGACCCTTTTTTGCTGGCGTAGAGTCCGCTCTGCAGGTTCATGTAGTCGTCGCGGATTTGGAAAATCGTCCCCAGGAGGGTTGTTAGGGGCGTGAAGTCCCTTTTGGTTGTTAATTTAGCTTTAACTTGGGGGGGGGTTGGTGGTTGGTTGAGGTTGAGGTAGAGATGGAGATAGGGCTAGGGCTTAGGGCTAGGATTAGAGGGATAAGGAAAGGGATAGGAAGGGCAAAACATACACTTCCTCACCATCACCACCAAGACTATCTGTATAGCACCTGCCACCCACCTGCAACAACTCCACCGCCAGCCCAAACAACCGCCCCGTCTTATGCGCCACCATCTGCACGTACTCCTCCTCCTCCGGACAAACCAGCGCGTCGCGCCAGTACAGATCCATGCCCTGGCCACGGTGCAGGTTGAGGAGCTCGCGCGTGAAGATATGGAATGCAGCGGGATCATCCAGACGGGAGAGTTTCTCCTGGGCCAGGAAGTAGGCGTAGTTCGCGGAGTTGATGGTCTGCGCGATGCCGAAGATATGGTGGGCGACGGGGTGGCCGCGGCGGAGGCGCGAGCCGTCTTGGATGTCGTCGATTCTGTGGGTGTTAGTTTAGTATAATATATATAGGGAGGGGCTAAGGGGGGAAAAGAAAGGAAAGACTTACAGCAGAGACGCGGTGTGTAGAAGCCCGATCACCTCCTTGACGATCTCTAGTTTCTCGGTAGGTACGTGAAGCCATTCGTTGAAGGCGGAGATGAGCCGGCCGCGGACGTCTTTGCCGGGGATGGAGAGGAGATAGTCCAGAGGGCCTCGGACGATCTGGACAGAGTTAGGTTCATATTCATTCATATTCAGTTTTGGTTTGTGGACGTTGGGAGGGGGAATAGACATTCTCATATCTCGTGATGATCTTCTCCGGCGTCTCTTCCGTCTCGGTCTCCCTCGCAGCAACGGCATCATAGCTTCCAGAGCACATTTCTGCATCGTTTGGTGCTTGACTGTCTTGGCTCTGGCTCTGACCCTGTCTCTGACCATGACTCTGACTGGGAATCTGGCTTGGATGCTCCATCTCAGGGAATCGGTATCGAATCGTCGGGACAGCTCCTGCGCCGCTGAATATCGGCATCGGGTATTCGTGGATCATGCGAAGGGCCCCTTCGGCCATAAATGCGAGCATTGTGTATGTCGAATGTTTTGTTCGCTCCGTTATTGATGGTTCTCTCGATCTTTGTTAAGCTTGAATCGACCGATAACTAGCAGGTAAACTGCGATGTGAGGGTGTGGTCTATTCCGGCTCGGTTCGTTTGCAAAGGACCAAAAAGCTCAAGAAAAATACTTAAGCAGCGAATGCGGCGAAATATTTTAGACCTGAACCGTCCAGCCATTCAACAACAATAGTGCGTAGGTAGGGCGCCGGACAGTAAGTAACACATCCAGTGTCTCTCCATCCTCCGAATTCAGCCCTCCCTTAAGCCACATGTCTAGGGAAAACCCGATTTGGATTTTTGGTTTCTACTCAAATACACTGCCAATCACATATTTCGACAAAAAAAAAGCACGGAGATAGCGAGGAAGACGCATCTAGATTTCACGAAGGAGAGCTAAAGTAAAGACAGGAAAAGAAAGGAAGATATCACTTCGTATACCGCACTAAACACACGAGGACGAAAAATGCAAACAAGAAATTATCACGAACTGACTTTCCTATTTATCAATCCGGCGGACAGCCCTCCTTCAGTCCCCTAGCTAGTTAACTTTATGGCCCTCACATGAACCTCTCTCATGGAGCAGTGGTGGCCATATTCTGACGGAGACGGAACCCGATAAAGCAATTTGGAAAATGTGAATCCGGTTGCATAGCCATGCGTTTCCCTCTAGCACGGCAAAAGAAAATCAGTCGCCGCTGCTATCTACATGTCTAGTCGGTCAGCGGGCTAGGAGGGATGGGGTGTACCGTATTTAGATTGCTGACCTGAATAACTTGGTCTGACTCATGGCATAGCGTAGCGTAATATGTCGTGTTAGGGCTAGGTTGAGCGCTTTCAGATTGGATGAAGCGAGTCGGTCTTAGATAGGTGACTGGATAGTTCGTTCACTAGCTTTTTTGATACGGGGACCCTAGAGCCGTGTCTCGGATGGGGCTGATGGGTTTGATTTGAGTCAATGGTAAAAACTTAGGATTGTCGGTTGCAAAGTATGAGGGGTTTACCTAGTCCCTAGTCCAGGTAAAGCATGGGGTGATAGTATCGACAAGACAGGGAGGTTATTTCCTACATTGTCGTAGAGAATCTACATCCAGGTACCCCGCTTGATACCGGGATAATGAAGTGGCCTACAACACGTCATAACTGACCTAGAAAGAAGCCCATTACCCCCTTACTTGCAAGCCCCGTGTCTGTGAACCGGACGCCTCGGATTTGTAAATCGACCAGCAACCAACGTAAGGCATTTCGGCCTTGGAATCCCTGGGATTTCATCCCAGCTCACAGGGCTGGTTGAGGTCCCACTTGAATTTGCCGGAATGCTAAGGGTTTGTAATGATTGGAGGGATGGAAATTGAGCAGTGCTGAGTAGGTATACTTTCCTTGTTAGTTCTGTGGAATGAGATCATGTATGAATGGTTGTTATGCGGGGTTTCCAATAGATTATGGTAAGTACTTAAATATTGGAGAAAAAGTGATGGCTAAGGTGTTTTAAGAGGTTCAACACTACATAGCTGATATAGCGTGATGAGCATATCACAACCGACTATCCAAACGCCATTCTTAAAAACCAAGCAATGCAACCCATCTCCTCAGTAGAACCAGAACGAATAGAACACCCACAACCTGAATAAAATACTTCCAATGCTCTGTATTTCCACCACTATATCGTTTCCATCCCTCTCCACATCGCCGAGGTATCGGCAAGAACTCCAGCACAGGCGCATTGCCTATAGTCTTGGAGGCGAGATCGGCTGGCAGGTCACGCCCGTAGGGAGCTACGTACCGCCCGATCAGGTGGTTTAGAAGCCCCTTGCGAGACTGCAATCGGGTGACGTACCGGGATGTCCGGTCGATGGATGCAAGCCGCTTGTAGCGAGTATCGCGGTAACGTCGGAGACATGCCCCGATCTGCTCATTCGTGGGTAGTCGCGAGAGGCTGGTTTGGTCTAGAAGGTCTTTGAGGATATTAGTGAGCACTGCAGCATCTTCGATAGCCATGTTGGCGCCCTGTCCGAAGTTCGGGGTCATCTGTACTCAAGGTTAGCAACCAGTTTCTGTTCCATGGATAGAGAAAAGGAGGGGAAACCTTGTGGGCACTATCTCCGACCAGAACCATTCGGCCATAATGCCAGGTGTCGAGCAAATGCTCTTCCAACATCGTCATACTGGACGTCTCCACGCCGTCCCAGACTTGCCCGAAGGTGAACTCCTTGTAAAAGCAGTAGTCGCGCAGGCTCTCTGCTGCCCGTGCCGTATCTGCGGCTGTGAAACGTGGCCGGGTCGTATAGGCACAGGGTTCTTCGAGCTTCTGTACGACAAACCAGTACAGTCGACCTCCTTTGCCGTGGATCGTGATGATGACGAGGCCGTCAAAGCACGCGTTCACTTGTTCGCCCGCAGTCAGCCCTTGGATGGGGGACGAAGTGCCGAAGATACAGCGGTACTCGGCGATCATGCCTGGAGAATAAGATATAGGCTTAGCAGTGGCTAACAATGGCTCCCAATCCACTCACTATCTTTTTCACGAGCTCTGATCAGCCCCGGACTGTCTCTTTCCGCGGCCCGCCAGATCTCCGAGCGAATTTGGCTGTGGGTGCCATCGGCTCCAACAACCAAATGGCCATAGTATGCCTTTCCATTCTCCGTTGTGACGGTGACTCCGTTTCCGGTATTCTCGGTGGTTGCCACTCGATCGGAAAGGCGAATCCTGTCGGGCTCGGGGTAACTTTGGAAGAGGATCTCTAGGACTTTCTGCCGATCTAGAAACGCTATCGGGAACCCGAACCTACAACGACGGCCCCGAAGAATGTCAGGAAATGCGCTCCAAGACCACGATCCCCTCAGATAACTCGCCTCTCTGTAATCAGTGTCGGGTACGTGCTTGTCCACAAATACCCGTCTGGAAAGTGGATGTTGGCCGTGCCCAGGGGTTCGGTATGCCCCAGGATCTCATCCAAGAGTCCAAGCTGATCGATGATGCGTGCTCCGTTGGGAAGGATACCGATGGAAGCACCCAGCTGGGGCGCAGGATCGCCGGATTTCTCTAGGACGATATGCTTGATGTTCGCGCGCTGGAGACAATGCGCTAGGGTTAGACCGGCGATGGACGCGCCCACAATGATCACGGTGAACTCTTCCTTGGTCATGGCGCTTCCGTTATTTCTTGAAAGATGAGAGAGAGATCATATTAGACGTCGTATATTTTTTTCGAGACTGACTGACACGTGCAACCGGCTACATATCCACGCTTTCCGATGAAGGGTTAGAGTCTCTGAGCGAATGAAGGCTGGATCCCTCAGCGCGCCATGATGGCATCTGACCTCTTCAGCCTGAAATTCAGCCGCCAGATTACTTTCATTACACGAGCTGGGGTTCTGAAACCGGCTGCAGTGGATGTCTCACCACGTTCGGATCGATTACGAACTTCTACGAGGAGACGAGGACCATCTGACAAGCCTCCTGAGTCACGACCAAATGGGGACTGAGTCGCGGACTAAGGTCTGAATCAAGAGGCTATCTCCTAATTTTCTGCCCCTCTCTAGTTAAAGACTCATGCAGAAGCAGCCAGCCCCTTCCATTTCAGGGGCAGGGCAGCTGTTCGCTCTGGTGAGTAGACTCTGGGCTGGCTAGGGCACTCTTCCGCCCATTCATCAAGTAGTTGTCTATGATCGCCTTGTCAGAAGATACAGGGAAGCTGCTAGTATGACGATAACATAATAATTCGAATCTGCACCATCCCAACAGTGACGGATGACGAAAAGCAACAGCAGTTGAGTTCGGAATTGGAATCCGGGCCCAGATCAGAAGAATAATACGACAAGCCACCTGCCCAATATTCTGGCAGACCGATTTACTGGCTCTTCTTGAAGTTAATCGCCGCATACGAGCTGATATCGCTCGTTGGGGCGAGAATCGATCTTGGGTTTTCCGGTCCCCTGGTCCCCTGGTCCCCGGCATCTAAGAGACGCTCGTATCTTTCGACTAGCTAAAGCAATATCAGAGCCGGAAGACAGTTTCAAAGGCTCCTCGGAGAGTAACCGTACTTTGTCAGCCAATCAAGCATGGTGGATTCATCGGTGATATCGGGTTCGTCAATAGCCATTCAGCCCAATGCCACGTATTCCACCGATCCGGACACCGATTTCTGCACTTTCATTTTCCGTTATCGGACAGCCTACAGCCTACGATTTAGCAGTCGGCTTTCAATCGGGCTGTGCGACAAAAAGGGATATCGGCAACGTGGCCAATGAGTTTGCCTGGCAGCCCGGCTGATGTTGTACGGGCACTGGGCCGACGCACGTCTCCCACAACTTTATGCTGGTGGACACGAAGAGGGGTAGCAAACCTGGCCCTGAACATAGAGGCTTCGTTTACCCGAAAATATATTTCCTGCAGAGCCGATGATGGCATCGGTGGATCCGAAGCTCAAGGACGTTGCAAAGCAGGGGCTCGTTTGCTGCTATGGCAGACGGTGTCGCCACCTTTTTTTTGTTTTGATTTACGAGGCCTGCACAGATAGGAATTCGTGTCGGTCTCACAGGCAAGCGATTTAACCTGGAAGAGCTCCAGGTCAGGAGGGTTAGAGGGTCTTTGATAGTGAGCTCGTGTCTGGGTCATCTTTTTCCACTTGATCACATCGAAGCAGGCCGTTTATGACACTGATTTCCCATCCCCATTGCAGTGACACCCCCGATCATATAGCACCGTTCCGTCGCAGCCATGCTAGAAAACTTGATTGAATTCTTCAGCCCCCTTCTGGGTCTGATCCTACCTGCCCTCCTGATCGGTGTCATAGTCGACCGGATCCCTCCGCCGCGATGGCTGTCCAAGAAAGCCCAGCTGATCGGATTGAAGAACCCAGAGAGCATCACCTTGCATGAATGTCCGTATGCGTACCTTCGTCAAATCTACGGAAAATACCACTGGGCTCCTTTCGTGAACAAACTGTCACCCACGCTGAAAACCGACAACCCGGCCAAGTATAAGATGGTGTTGGAGACCATGGATGCGATCCATCTGTGTCTTATGCTGGTGGATGATGTACGCCCTCGGTCACCCCGTCTCTATATGCAACCAGGATCGAGAGAACATATATACAAGTCCTAACAAACCCCAAACAACAGATCTCCGACGGCAGCGACCTCCGCAAAGGCCAACCCGCCGCCCACAAGATCTACGGACCCTCGGAGACCGCCAACCGCGCATACTACCGCGTCACCCAGATCCTGAACGAAGTGACGCGGGACTTTCCCGACCTCGCACCCTGGCTGATGCAGGATCTTGAGGATATTCTTGAGGGACAGGATCTGTCGCTGATATGGCGCCGGGACGGACTCGCCGGGTTCCCCGTCGACGCAGTAGACCGCATGAATGAGTACCGGAGGATGGCATCACTGAAGACGGGCTCGCTGTTTCGACTACTGGGACATATGGTGCTGGAGAATCAGTCGATGGATGAGGCGTTGACTTTGGTTGCGTATGACTTTACCCTCTCCCTTCCCCCCTCCCCTTTCCTTTCGCGCTCTTTGGCATTTGTCTATCGACCATCGGACACTAACTCGGGGATGCCCATGATTAGATGGTGCTCGCAACTCCAAAACGACAGCAAGAATCTCTACTCGTCCGAGTACGCCAAGCTGAAAGGCTCGATTGCCGAAGACCTGCGGAACCGCGAACTGACGTACCCGATCGTGCTGGGTCTCGATGTCCCAGAGGGCCAGTGGGTCGCGAGGGCCCTGGAGTCTCCGTCGTCGCGGAACATCCGCAACGCCTTGCGGGTTATTCGCGGGGATGAGATCCGGAAAATGTGCATGGAGGAGATGAAGCGGTCTGGTGCGACTGTTAAGGACTGGTTGGAGCTGTGGGGGAGGAAGGAGAAGCTGGACTTGAAGGCCTGAGTGGAGGAGGCCTGTGACGTTTGCTTGTCTTTAGAATGAGCTGGAAATGATCAGGACTACTTTGGGTAGCTGGGAGCAAGTGGTTGTAAGGGTTTGGCAGCTCTTGGTCAGAAGCAAAGGGGATAATGTCAAGGCTGGAAAGATATAATTCGTTGATAATCTAGAGGTCTTTGGTTTCTTCTACTGCGGCGCGGTAAATATTCGTACAGCTCATAATATTATAAGTACTGTCAGGCTACTACAGTGTTACGTATAGATATTGCAGTTTGCCTCAAATGACAACATGACATGCTTGGGGACAGATTGTCATGGGCTTTGTTCCAATGCTTCTTCCATGCATCAACAAAAATATAGGCATATGGATACTTGTGGAGAAACCCAGCTAGGAGTTTAAATTTCCAATTTAAAAATAGTAAAAATTGACCCCTGGCGATTCTTTGGAAAGAATGCGCCAAGGGGCTTTTTGCTTCATGTTGGTGGATACCAAATGATGGCTCTAAATTATTCCTCTGTAGGACTAGCCTAGGCTCTCCCGCAAGCTTCTGTGTATTTGGTCTTTTTGGAGCCAACTTGAATTTTGGGTAGCTGTACAGCTCGTTGGGAAGAAGAAAGAGCACATGAAATCATGAGCCTTATCGGCACTTGATTTGTATTTGTGATAATCCCAAGAAACCTTAGCAGGCAATGGTTGCTTGGGATTTTGAGGATATGTGATTTGGGTGATTGGAGCTTGCCGAACAGAGGTAGAAGCCCTGCGGCCATGCTCTATCCATTTGAACTCAGGTCCATAGAAGCTCTTTGAACATGCCTTTAAATACTTCTTCTACCAAACATATTGATCTTCCTCTCGCTAATAAAGACCCTTGATATTGGCTTCTCCATCGCGAGTTTTCAGAAGGCAGTGGAGGCATGAAGGAAAGGATAGAGGAGGGGGGCATGGGAGGTTTTATATAATGCAGCTATTCGGAAGCACCAGCGATTTATTTAAGCGGAAGGCACCGCTAGTTATACTTCTTCATGACAGCTATGACTAAGGTAGGACGCGACATAATAATGGAAGTTAAACACAATGAACCGTAGCTTCCCAGAAAATATTTTTAAACTATTACAGGATTTTAATGTAGTTATTTATATCCATGCGCTGCAACTGAACACCTTGAAAACTGGCTTATGCTAGGGATAAAGAAATCAATTAACGGGCATATCCATAATGGCGCCGTAATTGTGCGCTGCAAGGTATAAATTGGTTTAATTTATTGTCTAGGAATCATTTCTCATGCCTCTCGTGGATAGTTGTGTATTGGTAAAAATGAAATATAATATCCCCACAAGCTACATTCTGTCCCACTCACATGCTCTTATATATCAACATTCAACGGGGTCCAAGATACAGAAAGAAGTCCTGTCCAACAAGAGTCAAACCAAGCCATTGCAACCAAAGCACCAGAGTATCAAGAAGTACCAGGATACAGGAAAGGGATAAAAACCCGAACATGAGCCAAAGGTGATCCGAAAACCAAGATGTCAGGTTGAAAAGTCCAGCAACACAGGACACCACGATAAGCAAAGAAAAGGATGTTGCTGCCTTTGCCCTGTGACTTGCTTTCAGCAAAATTCGTCTGTTGAGCTCGGCATGGATGTCATTTTCTCTGCGAGCTAACGCTCTCGCTTCGCGACACAGTATGAAGATTTTCACCCAATGAGTTTTCCATTGGTCGGCTGATTTGTAACAATATGGGTATCGATGTATCAGATGGGTTCGAAGGTCACGCTCCCTGGTATGGCATGGTTAGTAGCGTCCTTGGAAACGAGCTATTAAAACCAACTGCTACCCACTTACTCTTTCACCAACGCTTTCAAGTGTCTCGTCCAGGCAAGTCGTTTGCAAAGCGTCCAGAAGTATCGAGCTTTTAGCTCATTCGGCTTGTTCTTCGGCCAACTCAGACAGAGTCTGATGTAGTCGTTGTATTCAGCCAGACGGTGATATTCGGCATACTGGGCCTCAAGAGTCGCAGGCCATGGATCTGGAGATGTCACGTAAGGGATTGGCAAAGGAGGTACGGAATCTCCGTGCGAGAAAGAAGCCGCTCGACCTCTGGCGATTCTTTGGAAAGGAGGCGCCAAGGGGCTTTTTGCGTCATATTGATGGATACCAAAAAGTGGCTCTGAATCGTTCCTCCGTGGTGCTTGCCTAGGCTCTCCTGCAAGCTTCACAGGGTCCGGTCTTTTTCGACCCATCTTGAAGATAGGGGCGGGCAGAAGGAGGAGGGGGGGGGGGGGGGTTGCGGGACGGCTCTTTGGGAAGAGGAAAGAGGAACTGGATAACCCATGGGTTGGAGACATCGGCGATAGAATGAAGCGTTTGCACTTCAAACGCCGCTTCTCCGCCGCGGAGCCGGCGGCGAACCATAGCTTTCCAGAGAACTTTCACAGAGTGACTTGTTAAAGCAGACGGATAATTAGTGAGTAGCAGTAGTGGTAGTGATTAACGTCCGGGGGAGGGTCCAGCATCTGCTGAGGTCTCCAGACCTCCCATGGGGTATAGGGACATGCCAAGCTAAGAGATAACTACAAATATATAGCGAAAAAGACCATTTTATGTTATATACGCTTATATAAAAGCGCACACAGGTGGACAGAGTTCCAGGAAGTAATTTTGTACGGGGGGCTTGGTCCGTAGACCATCTTGTGCACACCTACCTCCGACGTGTGGCTGAGTAGTAAATAGAGTGCTGGGGGTAGTTATGTCCCAGGAGATATAGGGACCGGGGCCCGCGGAGGTATAGATATAAGATGTTTTATACGGAATAAAGAGAAGACGGTGGTTGGATGGTCCGCTGTGGTTATTTACATATATTGATATATTCAGGGGACTTCTGTCGCCCGTAAAAGTAGTCTAGTTTAGCGTTCTTGTGGTAGAACCTGCAGTGATACCAGGCATCGTAAGCCAACGATGCAGGTCGGTTGGTGGAGGGAGAGTGCGGCTGGCTCCCTAACCCTACATGCCTGGTGGGAGAGACCCCAGCTTCGGTACTAGCTGGAGAGTCCTAGAGAGGTGTGAGCCCATCAGCGATGAGGCGCCTCCTCTCGGAGTGTGCGGCAGACGAAGCGAAAACCACTTGCTGTAGGCAGTTCTTCTAGTCCTGAGGGGGGTCCGCATCAGCGCTGGCCCAAGGATAATGAGTGAGAGCATTCAACAAGCGCATAATTCCATACATAGCTCTTTCATGGGCTGCATCTGATATCATAAGACTGGCATATGCCAGGGTGAAAGCAAGCAAACAATGACCACATCTATGATCCTACCGGGATTCTGCGCTGCAAAATAGGAATGATAACTGAAAATATCTAAAAGAAAAACCGCGTGACTACTATTTAAGACGCTTGCTCTCGGAAATTGGTTGTGCATGTGATTGCGCCTTAACTCCAGGTATTCACTGGCCCCTATATTTTAACTGTACTCTTTTCTTGTGAAGATTACAGAAGTTGCATGGTAAGTCTTCTCCCAATGGATTGTCTATCACCACTTACTGACTCTCAGACAGGGGTGAAATGCACGCTTGAGCTCCTACCAGCGGAATTGCGCATTGCCATTTTGTTCCGTTGCCCCGATCTAGACTCAATCCTGGCGCTAGCTTATGCTTCTCGGCTGTTCTATCATGCATATCGACATTTCAGGGAAGATCTTCTCACACACGCACTTTATGCAGAGTATGATGGAATCGTGGATATCACAGATGCAATTGTGGCTCTTCGTTCACGGAAACTGCATGCATCTGTACCAGCTAACTCGGACAAAATTTACTCTCTTCTCGATCAATGGCGCCGGCATGAGGAGATTCGCAGCTTGAACTTAGCATCGGCGAGCGATCTCCCAGATAGGCCCACCAATTTCGATGAGGTAATTAGACTCCTCCGGCTACATAAGATGATGAAGTTCTGTCTCGATCGCTTTTGCAGTAGCATGCCTTGCCCAAAATGGGCCAATGAGAAGCGTTGGAAGACAGATGTTTTGCCGATAAAACTATCTCGCGTCGAAAAGACTCGCTTTTTCAGAGGCCTCTATCGACTACAAATCTACGGCAACATATTTGGACCCCTACAAACGCAACCGCTATATAGAGAGGGAGATCACGATAAAGAATATGGCGAGTGGGTCGATATAACCTTCGACCTAGAAGAAGCATGGCGGGTGTTTTTCGGCACAATGACACCATGGGAGTTCCAAGAATTACGCTGCGTTTGGCAGTATATATACGAGCAATACACCGAGCCATACGCAGAAGTCGCTGTATACTTCTACAAGTTCAAGAGTCACGGACTAATGGACTTCATTCCAAAGGACCAGATTGATCCTCTTCCAGTTAACACTTGGGTATTGGATGCCGACGAACTTTCAGGAACAAGCTTTAGAAATCAGCCCCCCCTAGCAAACATGGGCCCGGCATTCTTCTACAAGTTCATGAGCAAGTCGGACTTCCGGCACCGTCGAGACTTGATTCTTGTCAACACACGCTTCCCTCTCCAGTATTTCCCAGATATATGGCCATCTTACGAGGATCTGGATGAAGAATTTCCCTTACCCCTGTTATATCCAGCGGATCGGTTCGACCTTGGTGTTAATTTGAAAAACAATAAACGACTGTGGAAGTTGCCGCCTTCTGAGGGGCCTAACCACGCTTTTATCGCGCTTTGGATGGCAAATTCATGGGGCTCTTGGGACCCAGACACTTTGGAAAGCATGTATTGGCCAGATAGTGGTGCCGCATCGGATCATTGGCAATGGGCGTATGCTATCTGGGATTATGAGAGATTGATCGAATGGAAAGCACCATTACGTGCACTCAACGGAGCCAGCCTATGCCAGCTGTACTGAAGGCCTTTTCCCACCATGCAGGATACATATTTCTGTCTCTATTCTGCAGGTTTGATTTACAATACTAGTGCCTGCTGGCTTTCCTGCAACGCTAACGCAAGTCTATCAGCAGGTGAAAAACCACAAAAATATATGCGTTTACCTTGATCCCCCATATATGAGTACCCCTAGTATGTTCTTTTCAATTTTACCTTTTCTCTATGTGTTTTCTTTCTTCGTAGGTTTGAGGGATTTGTTCCCAGCAATTCCAGGGTCTTATAGAAAGTGAACTGACGTTGAGGCAAAGCATGCATAAGCAGCATGCATCCTAAGCTTACATAATGCAATATTTGCACAAAATCCCATCGGAGGAATAATTCCCCGATCCGTCCTCCCAAGCATCATGAATTACCATAAGCACCGTCTCACCATCCCACAAACTCTCCAGTGACCCGGTTCGACCTCTCCAGAAATTGATGAATATGAATTGTGTTGCCTCCGCTACAGGCTCCCCTGACCATCTGTCAGACTAGGTGGCAGCGCGGGATCCCTACCTGCCATGACGCCCATTACTGGCATAAAGGTTGGAACTTCGAGTGCAATACCAGTGGACGAGCTCGTGGAGGCTGTTCCGAGAAGACCCTTGCACTAAGGTACTGTCAGCTGGTTGGTCGAGCCCCACGCATTTGCCATTCATGCATGCCATAGTAGTAATCCGTGACCTCCGACAAAGCAAGCGGCGGATTACCAACCCTCTCGAGACGATTCTCGACATTTCCCTTTCAGAGCCTGAAATGATTCTCTATGAGCATTTGCCACCAAACGTGCTTTTCACAAGCCCGCGTTGGCCTCCGACTTGAGCTGGTCGCGAGGGCCTCAGCCTCAGGGCTTGCCAGACGCAATCGATAGTCCAAAGGACGGAGTCTGCTGCCACGAACTCCTCCAAGGAGACAACGAACGGTGGCGGTGGGACAAATCGGATCCGGAGAGCAACTACATCGTGGTTCAGAGAGGGATGATACATTACGACCCAGCCATCCTGGGAGGGGATGGCTGGTTGGACGGTGGCATCGCGACTGATCTGCGCTACGTGCAGGGACACATTGTTCAACGAGTCCTATTTGGGGGCGTGCAGTGCGCATGTCTTGTCGTAGCTGAGCATGTCTACGATGGCCTGCCGGCTCAAGACCTGTAGTGCCGGCCTAGTCCAGCATGCGGGTTGGGGTGGAAGTTGGTTGAAAGACTGCTAGGGCTGGGCTTCGGACCAACCCAGTTGTTTGGACTGTTGGTTGGGTTTGCACTGTTTGTGTGGACTGGCACTTATTCCAGGTCGCGACAGATCGACGAAATGTTGATATATTCCGGAATACGGTTTAGACTTGGCTACGCAGTGGGGAGGTTGCGGGCGCTAAAGCCTCGTGCGGAAAGGATTTCCAAGGCCCACTTTTCGAGACGACTGTATAATGTATACGCCAATGCTAAATTGTAGATGATGAGAATTGACGGTGGATAGGAGCATGGAGGTACATGGAGGATGCCAAGGGCCACCATGCTTCTGAGGTAGGATTGACGAGATCCCCCGTCTTCCGGCATTGTCCGTTTTATTTCTTCCTTTCTTTTCCTTTATGTTAACCATGGACGCCTGGAAAGGCTGCTGTAGCATGCACGAGGAAGACCCCCGTATCCTCATCGCCAGAACTGCATGCTCCCAGAGTGCTGCCTGCCTGCCTGCCTGCCTGCCTGCCCGCCTGGCTAGGCAGGAGGTCAGGTGACGAGGCTGCCTGATTTCATTTGTGATACTTAAACTCAAGACCATCCGATGTCTCTGCAGAACTTCCCCATCGATCGCCATTGCAACACACCTCGATATCTCATTTCCTTTCTCAAGCTCATCAACAAGATTTCCCCGGTTTCCACTAGCAATACCAGTTTTCATCATGGTTAAGGGCCGGAAAACCACAACCGATCAACAGAATACGTCCGATCCTCCGACAGATGATCCTTGTCGTCAGTTGAAAGATTTTATTGACGGCGAACAAGCGGCCGCTTCTTTCTCATGTGGCGGTACGATTACCGTGGACAATAATGGTGCAGACCAGGGCGGTATGAACTCTACTTCTCCTCCTGTCTTGGTTTTCTGGTCTCCTAGCCAAGACACATCAGCGCGCAAGCTGGTTCTCCCCCTGGATGAGTCCACTTCAGAGGCCACTCCGCAGGTGCTTCATGACTTGGTTGCCAGTTGCGATCAGGCTAGCTTTGGTCTAGGTGACAAAGATGTCCTAGACCCAGCCTATCGCAAAGCTGGCAAAATAAACCCTGACCAATTTGCGACAAGCTTCCATCCAGCCGACTTTGGAATTCTTGAAAGTATCGAAAAGGTTCTCCTTCCGAGCATCAGTGAGGAAGTCGATAACATCCTGCAATATCGCAAGATCAAGGCCGAGCTCTACAAGTTGAATGTAAGCCAAAGTGGTCCTGTTTTAATGGCATGAAGCTAACAACAGCTCTAGGTCTACTCGGGACCATCGGGTCTATTCCGGAAGCACGTCGATACTCCACGCTCTGATAGCCAGGTCGGGTCTTTAGTGGTCTGTCTGCCTTCGGCATTTGAGGGAGGGAGCTTGGTCGTGCAACATGGAGGTCAGGTCGTCGAATTCGACTGGAGTCCGCAAAGCTCAGCGACCATCCAATGGGCGGCGTTCTACAGCGACTGCGAGCATGAAATAAAAACCATCACCCATGGAGACCGAATCACATTGACATACAACCTGTTTGTGACCGAGCCAGTGAGTGATGTGGTTCTGTCATCCACACCTATTGTCGACCCCCAAACTTTACCTCTGCACGGCTGGATGAAGGCTTTACTTGTCAGGCCTGATTTTATGAAAAATGGTACTTACTGCCATACTATAAGACCCTCGTTATTACTTCGATTCATAGACTAACATTATCAGGTGGTGTCCTCGGAATGTTCTGTTCCCACGCATATCCACACAGCTCCGAACTAGTGAATCTCCGACTCCCTCGGGCGCTGAAGGGCGCAGACCTTGTTCTATACTCCGTTTTTAAGTCCCTGGGCATTGAGCTTAAGATTCTCCCAATATTCGACCGAAATGGCGTCTACGGTGCGAATGCAGCCCTCGGTATTAAAGGTACTGTCGACAGTGGTACATACTGGGGCAGCGACGACGCACGGGAAGGCAAGAAGCCGTTTCGTACACGAGTCGGCAAGGAATTGAAGCCGTATCGCACGCATGAATACACTGATGACATGAATGACAGGGAGGTATGTTTTCCTGTTTGCCCCATTTCTTTATTCTTCTTATTTGTTTGCCTTTCCCTTATTCAAGCCCATCCCCTTTCATCACCGAGATCGAACTAGAGACCTAAACGACATGCGCATAACTTAACGTACCACCCTCATTCTAGGCCCTTGAATACTGCTTCCCTATCGACTACATCAGTAACATCACTTGGATCACTGAACCGAAGCATCAAGAGATGGCGTTTAGCTACATTGTACACGGAAACGAACCAGGCATCGAAACCAGGTATTCATGCGTCGCCATCCTCGCCACCATCCCTCCGGCAAATGACAGGAATAAAATGAAACGAATTATGGAATGAGGAGCCTGTCGTCTGGACTCGCGCGGAACAAAGAAGGGTATTTGGGTTGAGATCATTTATCCACGTTGGCAGACGTGATGATAAGTCGCAGGGAGATTGAATCACAGGCACGCACTTCGGGAATGAGGTTTTTCATTTTCTCTCTTTTAATTCGATGACTTTCTTTTGCTATTATAGTCTAGTTCCTAGTTTGTTATTCATATGGAAAAAATTGTTTCTGTTCTTTTCCCGTTCCCGGAACTTGCGCTTTTCAGCAGGATGATCTTTTCTACTTCTTCTGACCTTTTCCGATGCTGTTTTAGCAAATCAAGACTGGATTGATGAACTCTAGACAGCGGAAAATCACCTATTGCTCAGACTGCAGCCGACAACCTTCATCATGGGGTGTTTGCGAAATAATGATTGGAGCCAGTCTCTTTTCAACAAACTAACACCCCCCATCGGCATGCAATGGAGTCTTTAACAGGTTCGTATCCTAATTTCTGGATCTTTCTAGAAAATGTTATATGCTCCAGCCCATGTTTGAGACTGATTCGGTTCATCACCATCTAGTGCGTCCTAGATCCCATTTGAATATACATGCCTGCTAGATAGACCAACCGTCATATATACACCCATTCCATATATCAAACTCACCCACTAACCCGAAACCCCCAATATCTCCTCCTACAAGCGATGCTGCACCACCAGCCCACTACCATCACTCCCCTCGCTCGCCCCCGACCCCAACCCCGACTTCCCTACCGACTCCCCATCCGACTCCTCCTGTACCATCCGACCCTCCGTCTTCAAACCCAACTCCGCAACCAACTTCCTCCACGACTCATACCCCCGTCTCGCATGCCTCTTCGGAGTCTCCGGATCCGGATCCGCCAACGTCCGGCTAAACAGCTCTAGGGAAACCCATCCCTCGAAGCCGGTATCGAAAAACGCCCTCGCCACCTCCAAAACAGGTAAATACCCGCTTCTATCCTCCTCAAACGCGAATAGCCTCGCATTCCGCGACCAGCTCATTCGACTTGGTTGGCTAGCGACATGCCACTCATGACTCTCCGTCAACGGAGAAGAAAGCCGTTCCCCGTCGACGATCTGCAGATAGAATATCTTGTCTGGGTTGACGCGCTCACGCAGAAGAGATAGCGAGGTGGCGAGGTCGGCATCCGCGGTGGGTGTTTTCCCAGATGGGGAGGCTGGGTCGGCGTAGACTCTTGCAGCGAGGTTGAATGAGTCGAGACAGATGCCTAGGTTCGCACGGTTGACTTGTTCGACGATGGCGTATGCGTGGTCCCATGTGGAGACATGGTTGGACCATGCGAGGGCTTCGTAGACGAAGCGGATAGGGGGGGATTGGATGGCGCCGAGGTCGGCGATGACTTGGAGGTCGGAGATGATGGTGGAAGTACAGCCCGTGGTGCGAGGGGCGGAGGTGAGAGGGTCAGCAGGGAGGAAGTTGGATGGGATTTGGATGAGGTCGGTGTGGAGGATGTGAGATAGCTCGAACCACAGGGGGAGTTTCTCGGTGAGCAGTCGGGTGGTTTCGTCCCGGTCGAGGAGTCCCTCGTAGAAGGTGAAGGGCTGCAGGCAGATGATGGTGAGGTGGAGGGTTGTGCAGAGGGAGTGGATGTGGTGGGCGGCGGCGTGGAGGTCGCCGTTGTGAGAGGCGCGGGCGAGATGGTCGAGGTCGTCAAAGAAGAGCTCGATGCCGGAGTAACCGTGCAGAGAGGCCTGATGGAGTTTGCTGGGGAGGTCGTGGATACCGGGACGGCCGAGGGACATGGAGGCGATGGCGAGACGGTTGGGCATTTTGGTTGGTTTCTGTTTCTATAGGAGTGGTAACTGGGGTCTGGGATGCGAGGTGAGATAACGATGCAGCGGATATGCAATGTGCAATGCAGTCGTGGTGTAATGCTACAGCGCAGAAAGGATAGAAAGGAAGAGAAATCTGATATGCGGTGGAAAAGGAGATCAATCGATCAGCAAACTTTGGCAGGTCGAGACGAGCTTGGCGTTTGGGAGAGACGCAATGTAATGTGATGTATCGAGTTGAATGTTTGCTGTATTTATGATGCATGCATTATAATCAAACCTGCCGGACATCCTCTTCTGCAGGCCAAGTGCTTATCCAGACTGGATATACTATATACTACCTACACCGTACAACCACCAACTGTATAGAAGAGGCAACGTTCACCCGGCGGCTAAGCGTTTTGCCCCGGCTGATTTCTGTATTTAGTATTACCCGCCCGCCAACCCGACCGCTCCCGCCGCTATGCAAGATGATGATGCTCATCCTCAGTCCTGACTCCCGGGCAGATCTACCCTCCCACAAGGCCCGTGGCGATAATCCTTCTCAATTCAAGGCGTGACAGCAAGCCTCCTCGCTGGAATCAACCAGAACGCGCGGACTACGCCAGGATACGGTAAGGCAACTAGACGGAGGACCGTAGCTCATATACTATCGGTATATTCTCTCAGAATACACCCCTAAGCCCCCATAATTACCTATATCAGTTCTGCAAATCCAGATCACCCACTTCCACCGTCTCCCCCGTCTCCAACGCCCTCTTCGCCGCCCTCACAACCAGCACCGCCCTCAGCCCTTCCTCCAACGAACACCTCGGCTCGACCCCCAACCTCACCACATCCACGAAATGCTCCAGCTGCAAATCAAACGGCGCCTTTCCTTCCATCTCTAACCCATCCCCATCCTTACCCTGCCTCTGCGGCCTCAGTTCCTCCGTCCAGCTCTTCTCCCCCGCCCCGTCGTAGCTCCACCGCGTCAGATCCGGCACGCTTAACGACGCCTCCGATCCAAAGATCCGGTAGAAATCGCCCCCCTGAACCTGCGGGATCAGTGGGTTTTCGCCCGTCCCGGATTCGAAGGTATGTGGGGAGGGTGTGGCGTCGCAGATGAGGAACGTGCCGACGACGCCGGTACGGAAGCGTAGGGTCAGGGCTGCGCCTTCGTCGGCGGTGTGTGTGGAGTTTGATTTGGAGCGCTGAGGGGGTGTGGCTTCGGCGTGGATGCGAGTTACTGCGCCGAAGAGGTATTGGAGACAGTCGATGTCGTGGATGAAGTTGATGGAGAGGACGCCGCCGGTGGAGGAACTGCGCCAGTTGGTACCTCCGGCGAAGTAGGAGTCTGGTTTGAAGGTCGTCCAGAGACCGTTCACGGCGATGATGTTGCCTAGGGATCCTGAGTCGAGGATGGTCTTTGTGCGCGCGATCGACGGGTTGAAGCGGCGGTGGTGGCCAGCGAGGATCTTGAGATGGGCGTTGGCGGGCTGCTGCGCGAAACGGAGCAGCGAGATGCCGCTGGGGAGGTCGTGGCTGACGGGTTTCTCGAGCAGGATGTGGATGTTGTGCTGCAGGAGCTGGCGCGCGACGGCGACGTGCGTGTGATTCGGGGTGCAGATGATGGCGGCGTGGGGGGCTGAGGAGGGGTTTGTGGATGTTGCTTGTAAACAGGCTTCGATGGTCGGGTAGTAGCTGGTTCCAAGCGACTGGGCGACGGTGGCTGCGGAGGGAAGAGGGTCGATGAGGCCGACGAGATGGGTGGATGGATTGGCGAGAACGGACTGGGCGTGGCGGGGGCCGATGAGGCCGGCGCCGACGACAATGATGTTGAGTTGCGACATGTTGCTTGCTTTGGATATGTAAGTTGAGAAGACAGGGAGGGAGGGAGGATGACATGATATATGTTGTAGGTAGAGGTTTTTACCGCCTCGCCTATTCTCGGGACTTGTTGGGGGATCTCCATGAGTCAAGTCGGCTATGGATTTACACGATGACCTCCTGAGCAACTCTACTAAATACACTCGGGCGCATTCCCTCACACAGTTTATCCATACACCTTTGACTCAACAGACCCATCCGCCTCCTCGACTTGCTCTGCATCTCGCTTCGTGAATCCAGATTCCTCCAGGTCGTGCCGGAAACGCTCTTCGTCTTCGCGGATCTGCGCTAGGACCCGGCCGTGAGCATGCCAGATGGGCTTGTGCTCGAACAGAGCGTCCATGCTTTCTAGCGGAATACCCTTGGTCTCGGGAATCAGCAGATACACGAAGACGATGGACAGGATCATCAGAGAAGCAAAGAAGAAGTACACCCCGTAGTCCATCTTGGCGAACATCTGCGGCGTGAATCGAGAGATCAAGAAATTCCACAGCCAGTTTGATCCGGCGGCACAGGCCTGTGCCAGGGACCGCACGTTGGGGTCGAATATTTCCTGCATCGTTGTCAGTAATCTGCATCCGGCCGTATACTTGAATGCTGTCTGACTTACCGAGTTGATCACCCACGGAGTGCCGTTCCATGAGGGGGTATAAAAGACGGTCCACAGGTAGAAGAAGAACATCGCCATGATACCGCCGCCGTCCATTTCCTGGTTGTCGCGTTCACTTGGCTTGGCGATCTTGATGTACGCGCCTACAATCCACAGGCAGATGGAGCCACCTGCAGCGCCCACCAGCAGAAGCAGTCGACGACCCACCCGGTCGATCAACCAGAGAAGCCAAACGAAAGTGGTCACCGTCTTCACCACGCCGAAGATACCCGTGGTGAACAAGCTGGTGTTGGATCCTCGGAGACCGATACTCTTAAACACCGTGGGGCTGTAGTAGTTGATGGCGTTGATTCCCGACCCGTTCTGCCAGAGGAACAGCATGCTGCCCAGGAAGAGGCGGTAGAGGATCTTCTTGTTCGTCCATGCCGCCTTGAACGGCTTCCAAAAGCCAAGGCCGATAGTTGATCGCTGCTGCTCCAGAGACTGGTCAATGGCACCGATCTCCTCAATCATGTAGATGTGATCTTCGGGAAGCTGACGGATCCAGCAGAGGGTCTTAATGGCCTCTTCACGGCGGCCCTGGAAGAACAGCCAGCGCGGAGACTCCTTGATCAGCAGGGCTCCAATTAGTAGAAGCCCCGACGGGATCAACTGCACAGCAAAAGGGATAATCCACTGCTTATGACTCTGTGGAAGGGTCTCATCGACACCGTACTAATCCGCAATAGCAGAAATCAGCTATGTTCGTAGTATAACCCAGGACTCCCTGAGGCAACTTACGCAGATCCAAAAACCGACCAAACCTCCGATCTGCCATCCCAGCTCGTAAACTCCAACTAGTCGACCTCGAATGGCCGGCGGAGACAGCTCCGAGATGTAGATAGGCGTAATATTGGAGCCGGCACCCACCCCCAGACCAGCCAGCACGCGCCCGCCATAGATCAATCCGAGTCCCCGGTCGCCGTTGGCTCCCAGCATCAGACCCGCCCCCAAGGTGAAAATCAGACCGGCTGCCATCAAGCCCCATTTTCTACCCCAGAAATGGCCGATAGGGTAGGCGAAAAAGGCCCCGAAGAAGGCCCCGGCCTGGTACAGGGACACGATGTTGGCGCTGACTAGGTTCTGGGACGCCTCCGACATGGATTCCCAGTCGAACTCATCTTTAAAGGACTGCAAAGAGATGGTAGTGCCGATGAAAGCGCTGTCATATCCGATCATGCATGACGTGCAGGAGGCTACTGCCGCCAGGAGGTAGACCTTCCAATTGTAGACCTCTTTAGGGGTTGGCCTGTCCTCCACGAGGGATAGGATAGACATGATGTGTTCCCTTGTCAAGGGATAAGAGCCCCGTATGTGCTATACGTTCAAAGTGATAAAAAAGGGGTGCTGCATGAAATGGCCAATGTCTCGCCCAACAGTGACAGCTCAATCAGGAGTAAAAAGCAGAAGAACGATTTCGAACCCAGAGAGAGCTGGTCTTAAATATTAGGTCTTGCACTACGCCGGAAGAAGTAGCAGTCCAGGGATTCGAAAATCCGGGGTGCCGACAGTGAGACGGAGATGCGGAGAAACGATTGTAGGAAGGGAAGAACGGATATCAGATAGACGAAGGAGGGTTGGAGGGCGAGAAAGACCAAGGCGGGAAAACAAATAGTTACAAATGCCCAGCGTCTTCAGGAACAAAGGATGATAGGAAAGTTTCCGCGTAGGGGAAGCGTTCCTTGGCTTTTGGTCGTCTCGTTCTCCAGATGCGACGGGCCACGGGACCTTGTCCAAAACTTCCTCTTCGTCGACTGACAGCTGATCAGTCTGCAGTCTGCAGTCAGGAAAGCGGCCCCAAGAAATATCTGCGTGGGCCAGGTAATGGCATCGCTCCGATCCCGCTCACCCTCTGACTCAGGACTTTCGCGGTTGGTGGGAGACTAAGATGGGTAAGGTTGGCGAGCATTTGTGGGGAAGCTAAAGGAGGAAAACCCCCAAACCGCGGTGTTGGTGGGTTCCAGCGCGGTCTGGTCTCCCCAGTGGTGCAAGTTGGATTTGGGGAATTCCCACGACGATTCAGAGTCATCTGGTCCAATCAATCCATCTTGGATGTCATCGGTGGCTGGGGAAAGTGCTTCGCCGAGAATGCGAGCATTGGAGGCGACAATTACCCCACGGGGCAAATTTGCACACGAGGAAGCAGGCGATAGGCATTTTAGTAAGAACCTTGGGATCTAGAAACTTAGAAGGCTCCGGAAAAGGCTTCTCCCAGCACGATAATCTCAAGCAGCGCTAAAATCCTTTACGGTTAAAAGGTCAAGAAAGGATGATGATCCTTGGTTGGTGCCGAAGCCAAGCATCCACTGCAGCCAAGACGACGGAACTCAGCCGACACATTCTGGTCAATGCCAGTCCGGCTGATCGAATGAATGGGAGCCCACAGTTCAGCCGAGATGCAGAGAATGGAGATGGATCTTGGGGTGGATGCAGTAAGCATTATGCAGGGATGAACAGGCAGAGGAAGTGGGAGAGAAGAAGGGAAAAGGGAAAGGGAAAGAAAAGGAACGCTCATCACGGGACAGAACGTTTCTCCGCCTTAGTCAGCTACTCTATACTGCATTTCTTTTATTTTATTCCAATTCATCCTGGTTTCTTCTCTTGATCTTGCTGTCCCGAATCTTCTTCCCTCCTACTCCTCCTCCTCCTTCCATCCTCACATCTAATCCATCCATCATGGCCACTACGCAAGAACTCACAACTCCCACCATGCAATCCCCCCCCGAAGAGCCCATCACCAGCCCCGACCACCTCGACGGCGTCGCCTACCTATACGGCCACCCGCTACTCAATTCGCTCTCACCTCCCCTCCACCAGACCGTCTACACAGCTCTTGGCCTCAACTGGACCCAAATTCCCCTCTCCAGCGTCACCGGCACCTCCACAACCTATCCCCCGCCGCACACCCGGTCCCCGCCCATCGCGACCTTCCTAGACAGCATCCGCGACAACCCCAAATTCGTGGGCTCCTCAGTTACCATGCCGTGGAAAGTCAACATCATGAGCCATCTTGACGACCTCACCGAAGACGCCAAGCAAGCCGGCGCCTGCAACACCATCTTCCTGCGCAAAGACTCCTCTTCGCAGACCGTCTCCCTTGTCGGCACTAACACCGACTGCATCGGCATCCGCGAAGCCCTACTACAGAACTCGCCCTCGTCGTCCGGCGATCCGGTAAACGAGCTCTTCCAAGGCAAACCGGCCCTCATCGTCGGCGGCGGCGGCACCGCCCGAACGGCCATCTACGTGCTGCGCAAATGGCTCGGCGCCAGCAAGATCTACGTCGTGAATCGCGACTCCGCTGAAGTCAGCGCTATCCTGGCCGAGGATACTCATCGCAACCCTAACCCCGACGGCTCCCTGCCGCCACTAATCCACGTCACCGATCCCGCTGTCGCGGCGACCCTGGAGCCGCCTGTGGCTATTGTGTCTGGGATCCCGAATTATCCGCCTAAGACGGCGGAGGAGATCCGTGCGCGTGAGGTCCTGAAGGCTTTTATGGGCGAGGGGGTGGAAGGACAGACGACGGGAGGAAAGCCGAAGGGCGTGATTCTGGAAATGTGTTATCATCCGTCGCCGTGGACTGAGATTGCGCAGTTGGCATCCTCGGCGGGGTGGAAGGTTATTCTGGGGTCAGAGGCGCTGATCTGGCAGGGTTTGGAGCAGGCGAGGCTGTGGACAGGACAGGATGTTGTGAAGGTGCCGGGGGTGGTGGAGAAGGTGAAGGATTTGGTGGCCAGGTCGATTGCGGAGAGAGCAGTGTCGAAGTCGAATCTTTGATCAGGTTGGTGGTGGTGTCTACGTTCTTATGATTGTTGTATAGAGCATACCCTAGAGCATCTATAGCGTGTTAAGGAATGGATCTCATGTATATAGTTGTAGTTCTGTATTACATTGAAATGTTCTGTGTGATGTACTATACGTATATATCCATTGCTCCTGTATATACTGTAATCCATAATATCATCAAGCCCCAGGCCGAGTGTACTCGAGCTCTCGCACGCGCTTCCACACCTCCCTCACCGTCCTCTCCTGGGACTGTCGGCCTGTTTCTGTCTGCGATGGTCCAGCGGGTCTATCTAGTTAGCATTCCAACCCTCACCAAATATTGGACTGCACATACCGAATAGCCAGATACAAGCGACTCCCCAATCTAACATCCTCAATCGGCGCTGTCACCGGGTTCTCCGGGGGATTAGCACTCGTCACTAATCCCCCAGCTTCTAGCAGGATAGCAATGCCGGCCGCAACGTCCCTGCACACACAAGTCAGTCACCCTCTCCACCTAAACATACACAATAGGTATAAAAACAAACCATTCCCAAC
The DNA here is from genome assembly GCA_002215965.1 of Aspergillus persii. NCBI lineage: Eukaryota > Fungi > Ascomycota > Eurotiomycetes > Eurotiales > Aspergillaceae > Aspergillus > Aspergillus persii. Next base: position 4,147,898 of record NGZO01000001.1, read on the forward strand.
ACCCCCCCTCCCACCAAATATCAAACGACCCCATAGCCACATACGCCAAGTCCATCGTCGCGCTCCCCAGACTGCGCACGCCATGCACCATCCCCCCTTTACCATCCCGACTCCCTACCTCCGCCGCTAGATTGACAAAACTCTCGATCTTTCGGTGCAGATTACCGTCCGGGATATCGCGGCGGTCTTTGCCCCATTCGCAGGAGAGAATGCACTTGCTGGGCGCGGAGGCAGGGAGAGGCGGGATAGAAGGGTTTTGGAGGAGCGGGAGCCGGCGGGTTTCGTTTAGCCAGGCGCCACGGTTTAGACAGGATGAGAAGAGCTGGTCTTGGAAGGGGGCGTAGATGACTCCGATGATGGGGCGGTGGTTGACGATGAAGCCGATCGAGACGCAGAACATGGGGAAGATGTGTGTGAAGTTGACGGTTCCTGGATGGGTTAGTATATTGCTTTTTGACTGGTGTGGGGAGAGGAATACCGTCTAGAGGGTCGATACACCATGTTGGATGCTCGTCAATAAGGTACTCGCGCGATTGTCTTTTGGCGTATGTTTCTTCTCCGAGAAATCTGGATGGTCGGCATCTCAGCGACTGCCTGGTAATAGTTGAAAGGAACGATGGAGGACATACTTGTGGGAGGGATATTTCTGCTCGATAGCTTTTCTGATAAAGACTTCCACATCTGCCAGAATGGTTAATCTCGGCTTGACCTTGTATCATGAACGTTGTACTACCTTCGTCCGTCTGAGTCACAATATCCACGGCGGTGTCCTTCTCCTCGACGGACTGATGGCCGCCTCCAATGCGCCTCTCGATACTGTCGAGCAGAAGCTGACCGGCCTTGCGCCCCAGATCAACCGCGAAGGCGTAGATCTCGTCCAGTTGCTCTTGGCCGAGATCGGTAGCTGTCATGGTGTATTGGAACAGGATATTGACTATTAGTGGATGGGCAGTGCGCAGTGTTGTCTGTACATAAAATCTCATACACAGTCTATAGATACCGTGTTTCAAGCGCGAATGTCAGAAGTGTTGGAGGTAGAGGAAGAAAAGGCGGGTTGCAACCGACCGAACTTATCACCTCCGACGGCGGAGGCCCCGTGGGTAACCGGCATCTCCACCCTCACGTGGCACCGTTCTGGTTAATATCGCTGATCTACGGTGTACCTTTGGAGTTAGTATGTTGAGTAGAATACTGTATGACAAGTTGGGAGACCGTTTGTGCCACTTTGGAACACCTTCTACTGTTGATGGCATAAGAGCGTTGTTTGTGGCGAATCGACCAACGGACGAGACCCCGGATTGTGTAGCTGTAGATCTACGGATTGGACAACACTAGATGAGGCTGGATATTACCTGTCAGTCTTGCGATAACCTCAGAGTAATGGTGAAACCATCTGAATGGTTGCTGGTCATTAGTATTGAAGCCGAAATATGCATTTACGTCCACGGGATTAGGGCTTGATTCTGCACATGACCGAATGTCTACACCGGCTCTGAAAAGTGCCAGTTGCTATCTCAAGGAAATGTAAACCTGAATGTCCGCAGAAGGTGACTCCTCTAGAGTCCGCTACCCCTCTCTATCTCGCACTTCAATCCAGATGAAAATACCCCGTACAAAGCTGCACACTCGGCAGATCGGTTAGCCGGCAGAGTCTTCACCCCGACGGCGGAACTCCACTTATCCAGCCGACCCATGACCAACATACATCCTCCATCAGCCATCTTCAACCGTTTCTCCGAAGCAAGCAGACGTAGCCACTTACATCGCTCCCTACTTCCTAGTAATTAAGCGATTCATGTCCAATAGCAGCCATGACAGTGTAAGCGTCTCAGGCCGTGATGGCATTTAGACCCTCGTGCCCGTCCGTCATACACAGTACTCTTGCTACTTAGTATCTACATAGTGTGACAGTGTCTATACTCTATACCTCATTCTCTGATATCAGGTGCCCCTCCACCTACGCAACCTTGCATATTATATATCCAAGCCCATCCAACAAGAAAAAAACAAACCAGAAAAAAGAACAAACAAAATGCCACCTAAATCCATCCTCCTAATCAACGGCCCAAACCTCAACCTCCTCGGCACGCGCAAACCCCATATCTACGGGTCCACCACTCTCTCCGACATTGAGTCCACTGCAAAAGCCCAGGCTGCAGACCACCGAGCAACCCTGGACGCATTCCAATCGAACCACGAAGGCGCCATCATCGACCGGATCCACGCGGCGCGCGGCACCGTCGACGCCATCGTGATCAACCCGGGGGCGTTCACGCACACGTCTGTAGCGATTCGCGACGCGCTGGTGGGGGTCGATATCCCCTTTGTTGAGGTACATGTGAGTAATGTGCATGCGCGCGAGCCGTGGAGGCATCGGAGTTATTTGAGTGATAAGGCGGCGGGGGTGGTTGTGGGTTTGGGGGTGTTTGGGTATAAGGTGGCGGTGGAGCATGTGGTGATTAATTTCAAGGGCAGGGAGGACAGGGCGGCGTTGTAGGTGGGTTTGGGTTGGTGATTATGGAGATATTTTTACATCGTGTCTATTCATTTTTTATCTAAGCGTACATCATCATGGTTTGACATGCCAAAAAATATATACGTGTCAATATGTACAACAGAAGAAAGTCATGTCGGGCTGGTCAGTGGAAGCCGATAGAGTGAGGTTTGGCTACTCATCACTCCTGCTCAAGGGGCGAAGTAACCTTGAATCCAGATTGCAGGCGCTTGGTTCATGTACAGGCAGGTCATCGTTTTGGGTTTGATTGCTCATTGATAGACTGTGATTCTCGTCGCAAATGCCCCGAAGTCTCGGAGCCTAGTATGGGTTGCTGAATTTGGGCGAGCATAAATGGCTCCACCTGATTGGAATACGAACAAAGCTCTGGCACGCCAGCATCGGGCACGAACCCTAGATTCTGCATGAACTCGGGGAGATTGTCCGTTCTGGATATTGTCAGCATTTATTCATCGTACAGACATGTGGAACTCACTTCTCGGTGCCATCCAAGGTTGCTAGCTCATCGAACAAAGCATCGAGATCAGGAGCAATTCGTGGTCGTCGTAGCGGCCCGTATCCGTCAACGTCGACAAATGGGCCCATGTTGAGGTTGGGCTCACTATAGGTCGGAGGGTACTGCGGCGCAGCAGGAGGATAAGGAGAGGTTAGTTCGGACATCATTGGTCCATTGAGTGTCGGTCTTGCGGAGGATGGAATAGAGGGACGGTGTCTATGTGGTTCAGCCTGCACCGGGTGCGACGTTTCTGCGGCTCGGCTGATGCTTAGTGAAGGGGTAGGTGTCGGCAGGGACAGAGCAGCGGGATCCTCTACACTGGACGGTGTTCTCATCCACTGATTGGAGAGGAAAGACTCTGTTCCTGCCATAGGGACACGCGTATCTTCGATCATACTCGCCCGGTGAGCGGTATTTGCAGTGGCAGCCAAGGACGGTTGAGGGGGAGTGCTCTGTGCAATAGGGTCCATGGCTTGCAAAGCCTCTTGAGGAGGCGCCGTCGCAGCCATTATTGGCGCGCTGGAGTTGGGCGACTTTTCTGCAGCCCTAGAATTCATTTCGCCTCTACTCTCCACGATCCATACAGTTGCGAGGTGCGACGCAAACGAATACAACTTGTGTTTGAGGCCAGGTTCGAGATCGAATGCGATCGGTAGTGGCCCTTTGTCGCACGTCTGAAGAACACCAGATGTCAACAGCATTCCAAAGGTGGGACAAGTGGCAGAAAGACTATAGCTTTCCATGTATGCCTGCAAAAGCATGAGCAACCTCTGTGAACTCTCGGTTGCACGCTTTGTGTATGACGTCTGTATGTTACTGTCACTTCCATGTAGTGCGAGGTGGAGACTCAAATGTGATACAACACCCTCATACATCATCTCAAGCCCGAAAATATGGGGGAGGCTGGCCGCTCAGAGTTCGTCTGCAGATCGACCCGGTAGGTTTTGGGCAGAGACGAGACCCAAAGCTGAAGCTGACGCTCCGAGGCCTCGAGTTGTGAAATAGGACTGATCTGGGATTGCTTCAAGCAGCACGTGTCGTTAAGAATGCACATCAAAGTGATAAGCCGGTTGAATGTGCTCAACGCATGGAGAGGACCCCGGCGGAAGGAGCCGCGTGACGATTCGACCGGGCGAAGACCGGTCTGGTCTTCCCATGGATGCCATTCCTCCAGCCCATCTTCAGTTATCGGGCCCACACTTGCCAGATCACTCTTGCGTAGTGATGGCACCTGACCAGTCTGCGTGGCAACGAGAGTCTCCAACACAAAACCGCCTAGAAATACGTGCTTGGATCGCGCCGAAGCGTCACAATCTCTAACATCCTTCCCCGGCATGCGCGAACGATCCAACGCCAGATATTGGGAGATGCGTACAGCCTGTCCCACTAGAATCCACGCCGCCGGCCAGTCCTGCTGGCCAAGCTTAACGAGAGCCAAGATGAGTAGAGCCTGAGCGTGTCCAATCTCATACACCCCGTTTTCTCCAGGAATAAAGCTCTTGGCTGTAGCATAAAACAAGCTAGAATTAGAGCGGCCGCTAGTGGCATGCGACAGTTGACGCGTGACAGAAATAGATGTCTCCTGGATCGACGCGAGGGTGAGAACCGCCCATAGAGCAGCATGGTCTCCAGACCCCGCCGCAGATGGGGATATGGGCGTGTCATTTTCGGAGTGACGAAAGGCCGTTCGAAGTATGTCATGTTTCTCGAGAATGGGAAACCAACATTGCGTATAGGAAAAATATATATCAAGGAGAGGCCATGCATTAGAAGGGAGTTGGGGAGTTTGACCTGACGGAGACTCTCTTCCGGGGCGGTAGTCGAGAGGATGCGGCAGTGGACGACCAAGAGGGATGATAATGGGGATTTCCTCGATGCTGGGAGCAGAAGTTTGAGTAGTCGAATCCCGGGTAATGCGACTTGCGTGGGTTCTCATGGCCGACACAACTGGTGTTTTGAGTGGGGATAGCCCGGGGTTTTCTCTTTCTGCTGCAAGGCCTTCTGGGATCTGCCACTCGAGAACACCCGCCGACAGCACGCTGCTTCCCTCGGCGTCCGCAGGGGAATTATTGTCCCCTTGCAGCCGGCTTCCTTTGTCTTGCTGGTCATCCTCAGGTTGCTCCAGAGCCATCAGCAATCGCTCGATGTCCTTCAAGACAATGCTACTTTTCCATGACGACAGTAGCGTATCGGATCCTTCTGCCTCTTTCCCCATGGCCGCCAAATGACTTGGTATGTTGCCGGCCCTCAACAAAGTTCGCACCACCTCCTCACTACCCTGTATCTTGCAAAATACGAGACCCCATAGTAACTCGAGGGTGCGAATGTATCCGGTCGGGAGCCCTCTCTTCTTGGGATTGGCTTTGTACGTGCAGGGTCTGCAGAGCGACACGCAGGTCGAACACACCGGTTGAACGCCGTCGCATTTGTCCTTCTTCGATCGACAACTGTCGCATGCTCTGGAGACGCGCTGCCTTTTGGGGTTGGAGGTGTAGTCGTCGGCGGTGGGATTGTGTCTGGCATCTTCGTCCCCATCGATTAATCGTCGTTTAGATCTGCCGGCGCCTCCAGAGGGTTGGCGCGTATCGTTGCTCATGATCGTCTATACAGCGGGCCACTAGATTGTTCTGGACGCATGTTCATCGTATGATGCTGCAACCGGAGATGAATCCTTTGCCGGCGGCGGGAGTATGGCAGCGCGATCGCCTGGGGAGTGGCCCCCACCTCACAAGGCGAGAGGCACCGGGAGGGGGAAAAGCGTGTCGATAAGAAAATGCAAATCACCAGTAATAAAATGGATCAAAAAAAACGCGATCCAATGCGGCGGGTGTTACTTGACAGGGACGATCGGGGGAGAGAGAAGACAGGGAGGGAAGAAGGGAAGAAAGGAAAAATGCACAAAGCCCCGGGGAGTTGGAGAATTGGGGAAGGGATGGGAGCCTTAGCCGCGGGTAGTGTCAAATCAGGGTGGATTGGCAACCCGCGGTGAGCTTTGCCAGTATGACTCGCCTAGGTTTATGGTATAATTGGTACTGTACTTTTATTTTGTTTCCTATGTTTAATTCAGATCATTTTCACCAGATTACACAAATTCTAGGTGTTGTGGACCGTGGAGTATGACCCCGCGGGGTATCCAGGGAGTCCCGTGAGTCCCCGGCTAAGTCTTTGTCCGCTCCCCTCAGGCTCCCAGGCTCCCAGGCTGCCCAAGGCCGCCCAAGGCCCTAAGGCTAACCCCCAATCGGTTCCCCCACGATCTCTCCTTCAATCCCTCGACTCTAACCTCCGAGGCATTCAGCTATCGCTCCTCGTTTGGTCTCGTTGCCCCGTCTCATACCAAAGCGGTTTACCACCGTCAATGATCCCATCGCTATCGCCATCCCCTCCGAGTCATGCCTGCGTCTAAAACGTCCGAATGTTCTTAATACCGTTCACGGCATCGCTCCTACCGCGGTTCCATCCACACCATGTCGATTCTCGTGAGACCTCCGAAGCGAAAATTAGATGACCTAGACGGGTTCAATCAGCAACGGATGCTGCCGGGTGCCCATTCACAACCCTTTGAGTCGCAACACTCGCGGTCGCCGAATCCCGTTGCTAGACAAGCCGCCAGCTATGGGACCGCTGAATCTTGCCGTTCCTCCGAACAGTTCGATGCTTCAGGCGACCCGTACCGCTATGTGCCGTCGCTGCGTGAGCTGCAGTCCGGTCGGGCGTCGCCGGTATTCTTTGACGGGCCATTCCAGTCGCAGAAGAAGTTCATTCCCAATGCTTCCATTGTGCTGATTGGTATCCGGGGGACGGGAAAATCCAGCCTGGCTGTTATTCTGGCCGCGACGTCTGGAAGGCGGTTGATCGACGCGGGTCAGTACTTTCAACAGGCAACTGGTCGCTCGCGCGCCGAATACAAAAGGGACTTTGGTCTGGCCGAATATCGTCGGCAGGAAGTGGGCATCCTGGAGACGATGCTGGAGGAACACAAAGAGGGCTGGGTCATTGCGTGTGGCCCGGGTTCAATGGAGCGAAGAGGGCAAATGCTGCTGCGCGAATATGCGAAAACTCATCCCGTCGTTCACATCATTCGTGACTCGCAGAGTATTCAGTCCTATCTAAACGCATGGAACAAAGACAAGGTCGACCGATTCCTCGAATTATCAGGCCCGATATATCGTGCATGCTCCAACTTTGAGTTCTTCAATGTCGATGAAAAGGGCTCGGGAGACCCGGTGCCTGGCAAAGATGGTCATCACCATTCCCAGTCAGGCCAGGAACTAGATCAGCGATCCGAGACCTTTACACCTTTTCTGACGCTTAAAAGGCTACAGCGTGACTTTCTCCGGTTTATTGCCTTTGCGATCGGAGATTCCACATATTTGCGCAAGCAACACACATCGTTCCCCTTGTCAATGCGACCAGTGGAGACGCGCATGTATAGTTACGCCGCAGTTGCGCCGTTGTCGTCCTTGCTCGAACGCAAATTTGACTATGAGGACCTAGAGACCGCTGCAGATGCGTTTGAATTGAGGATAGATGTCTCGGATGCCTCATGCTCCCAGCTAGGAGTTGACTCCAGCCTTGCGGATAGGATCAGTCAAATCGTGGCTACCATCCGACGAAATATCATTGTCCCCATGATCTATCATGTAGAAAGCAAAACAAGTCCGAATACTCCCCCTACACAACATAGCGAAGCATTTCGCCCAGATACTGCGTATCTAAATCTAGTGCAGCACGGTCTGCGATTGGCCCCCGGATTCCTGACGATCGACCTGTCCTATGATGACGGAGTCCTCTCGCAAATAATTTCCTCGAAAGGGACAAGCAAAGTCATCGGCCATTTTGAAGCCCTTCAGCGTCCTTCCGAGGGCTGGGACGATCCTAAATACCTCGCATTGTACGAACGGGCCAAAAATCTCGGGTGCGATATGGTTCGATTGATACAACCGGCGGAATCAATCGAGGACAACTTTGCCGTTCAACGCTTCAGACACCAGGTCAAGTCGATCCCAGGGGAGCAAACACCCCTTATAGCCTACAATTCCGGGCCTCTGGGACGGATGTCCTGTTGTTTCAACCCGATCTTGTCGCCTGTGATCCATCACTCGCTGATGCCCGACGTCCAAGTCAAAAGGCTGCCTTGTATCACACTTCGCGAAGCGCAAGGAGCACTCTACTCCTCGTTCGCCCTTGATCCCATGCAGTTCTTCGTGTTCGGTGCCAACACAACGTACAGTTTGTCGCCAGCCATGCACAACGCCGCATACAAGCATTGCGGCCTACCACACCGATACAACATCCATCAATCATCGTCCTTACGAGGCCTAAATGACCTCGTCGAAAACCCTTACTTCGGCGGAACCAGCGTCAGCCTGCCCTATAAAACCGAAGCCATCACGCTTCTTGATTCCATGTCACCGCACGCCCGTGCCATTGGCGCCGTCAACACGTTAATCCCCATCCGAGGCGACATTGGCAACCAAGCCTTGAACTCCGAGGACTGCACGCTCTACATGGAGCGAAGCCGAGCCGGGCCCATCAAAGCCCTTCACGGCGACAACACCGACTGGATCGGCATCTGCAACTGCTTCCGCCGCGGTCTGTCCCCAGCCAACGCCATCCGCCCTTCGTCCACCGGCCTGGTCATCGGCGCTGGCGGTATGGCCCGTGCCGCCGTCTACTCCATGATCCACCTGGGAGTGCAGAACATCTTCATCTACAACCGCACCCCTTCGAACGCCGAACGACTCGCCTACCACTACAACCGCCAGACCCTCCACACAGCCGGCAAGACCGGCTCGCCCGCCCAGCCAACCTTCCACATCCTCCACTCCGCCCAAGACCCCTGGCCAGCCGGCTACAAACAACCCACCGTCATCTGCTCCTGTATCCCAGCTCACAGCATCGGCGGCGAACCCGCTCCCAATACCGAGATGCCTCCCCAGTGGCTGGAGAGTCCAACGGGAGGTGTTGTAGTCGACGTACGTCCCCTCCCCCCCCTTAGCCTCCCTTCCTCTAACCCATCAAATGCAAACTAACAAACCATCTCCAGCTCGCCTACAAACCCCTCAACACGCCTCTCATGAAACAGATCCGCTCCCTCTCGCACCGCGGCTGGGTCGCCCTCGACGGTCTCGACGTCCTCCCGGAGCAAGGCTTCGCTCAATTCGAGCTCTTCACAGGCCGACGCGCCCCGCGCCGTCTCATGCGCACCGTCGTGCTACAGGAATACCGTGGCGAAGAAGGCCAGTATGATCCTAGCGCTATCAAACGCCGGCTGGAGAGTCTGGATGGTCAGCCGACTTGATGGACCTGGTTAGTTTTTTTTCTTGGCTGTTTGTACATATTTATGATGTGAAATAATAACCATTACCTATGAACGATGCTTTGTACACCTTTTATTTTTAAGGGGGTGGTCTTTCCGTGCCTGGAAGATACGAGTTTTTGACTCATACTAGGTGGTGGCTCTCGGATTCTAAAACATGTACATGTCACGCCTAGGTGGAAGCGATGTCAGACACTCGCCTAATTGAAGTTCTGGCCCAGGACTTCGTTTCACTCATTAATTCTCTCAAGATTGCGCTACAGAAGGATAACGGAAGACATAGAAGGTAACAGCGCTTGTTGCCAGCACTGATGAACGATCCATTAAAGAATAAGAGGTATCTAAAAATAATGCAGGCGGTCTCATTCAGCATCACCAGGCTGATATCCGTATGTATGAATCATGAAGACCGCTAGAAGAATAAGCATACAGCGGCAATGCCGCATACACAAGAGGTACAAGAAAGGAATCAACGAAGAAGAACCTGCACCAAGATGCAAGAAAAGCTCAATGCTGAGTGCTTAGTTGTCGGATTTTTCAGGAGCATCAAGTTTCTCGATTTTCTCGACTTTCTCAACGACTTCCGATCCCTCACCCTTGTGGGAACTCATCGGCACAAAGTTGCCACAGGTCAGCCTCGTGCTGTCCGGCCCGTGAACAACGATGGAGAGATCGCCAAAGAAGGAGATATCATCTTTCTGGTTCGAGAGAAAGTAGTCGGTGTAAAAGGTCTCGAAGGTACCATCGTTCGGGGCGTAGATGGGAGCATGTTTGCCGCTCAGGTCACCGACCTGGCAGGTTTGCGGCGCGTTGATGTCACAGGGAGTTTTGTCGCCACGCTTGTAGGGGTCAAGATGGGCGCCCGTAGCGTAACAGTTGCCATCCTCGGGGACGGGCTTTTCGTGGATGTGGTAGGCTAGACGGGCGCGGTGTTAAAAAGTCGACTCACAATGGGTAGGGTGACGGAGACATACGGTAGTGAAGAGCTCCATTGGGGAGACCGGAGACTTCAGCATGGAACTTTATACCCAGACCGTCCTTGGTGGCCCACGCAGTGAACTGGCCCTCAACAGTGGAGTTGTCTTTGTCGAGCAGCTTGACCTGATAAACCATGCCGGTGTCGTTGTCATCGATGACGGGTGCATTCTGGGGAACTGGGTTGGCCGAAACGGTGGCTGCCAGACTGGAGCCCAAGAGGGCAGACGAGAGAAGAGAAAAGTACCGCATGGTTCCGGGAGAGAGATGTGGGCGCTTGAAACAGGATCTTCAACCCAAGTAGTGGGGAGTAAATGGCCGTAATTTGCTGCAAAGTAATTGATGCTTGCAATGATGGGTAGCAAAAGAGAGGATGGATAAGACAGCGGGGTACGACGATGCGGGATGGGATGAGATGGGAAAAGGGGACAGAGCAGAGGAGCGAGAGGTTCTCAGGGCTTTATATTTGTTTGCTTTCCCTCTGCCGATCTGGGAGGATCGACTGCGCCTTCCAGGGCTGGGATTGGAGCCAAGCTTAGGCTGGCAACTAAGACGTCCTGCTTCGCACCCGCACTGTTCAGGCCGGCGTCTTCCATTAATAGCGCCATTAATAGCACCGTTGCTTATGGCGGCCACCGTGGACGAATGAGCGCCAGTAGTGGATGGCGCCGAGATGTGACAAAGAGGCTGGGGTGACTGCTCAAGCAATTAGCAGGCATGGTGACACGAGCAGCAGTGGAGGGGTGTCAGCGCTCAAGCTCCTCATTTCATTTTTCTTTGTCCACCGGGCGGGTGCAAGGCTGAGCGGATCCCAGCGTTTGTTAGTTTGTTAGTTTGGACTCTGGGTCAAGGGTTGGAAATTGGAAATTGGCCCGTCGACTTTGGACTTTGGCGGCCAGGTCACCTGCTCCCCATGTGACTGCGCTGATGATGATCGGCGTCGCTGCGACCCCAAAGTTCCCTTCAATTTCAACTCCGTCAACTCAGGAACATCCTGGCTGCAGGGCATCTCTATCCAACACAGTTTCTTTCATTTGATTCACCGCCCGCGTTTCAGATTGTTTTGTGTAGATGGAGTTCCGATCCCCCGAAAAGACTACTCTGTAACGGATTTCTCCATTATACTTTGAGTACACGTTTGGCCCCATACACCTCTGACACTGCCCCTTTGATTCCAAATCTTCTGAGTGCCGTTGTGGGTGCCTGAGGCATACACACACTTCTGCCTCGTCGCATCGCGAACTCGTTTCCTCAACATGTAACATCCCAGCGATAGGCCGGTCATCCGATTTCGATCGGTTCCATCATCGCTTGGTTCCCTGCTTCGCTTCTCTCTCGTTCCTGCCCCTTCGATACTTCCCCTTCTCAAGAGGGCCGGCCCCATCCCTGCATGACGCCGCACTGAATGCAGCGTGTTCCTGGCGCTAAGGACTTTTCGAAAGGGAAATCGAATCGAGGACCAGATTTCGACCGGAGGAACGGGCAACTGTCGGCACCCGTCATTCTTTTCTACTCTCAGAGGCCCCCAAAGTCGGTGGGTTTTACTCCGGGCCCCCTCGGATACCCCACGCCTGCCCCACTCCCTTATTTCTCTTTTCGGACGCCGATGCGATGTGCTGTCGGCATTATTCTCTTCCTCTATTCCTCTGCCTGTATTCCGCTGTGAAGTGATTCGGAATTCCCCCGACTCCGTCGATTTCTCCTCCCATGTAACTATGTCACTTAAAAAGCCCTGCTCGGGCTCAGGGGCCCGCCCTGTTCTATCTCAAAGCCTTGTTAATATCAAGATTGACTTCCATGCAACTATAACATTGCATCATGTCTCTTGCACAAAACCACTACATCGTGAAACTCCCGGTTACCCCCTCATCGCCAAGGGCCCTAGATGTCCGTTCCATCGCTCAGCGGTGGATCACAAATCTAGAGGCTCTCCTCAGCAATGGAGAATATTCCCGGCTTCCAGAGCTTGTTCAGGAAGAGTCCTGGTGGCGTGATATGCTGGCTTTGCAATGGGATCTTCGTTCTATCCAGAACCGAAGTTCAATTCAGGAGTTCCTACACCAGAATCAGCCCACCTCTCAGCTTTCAGGGCTTCGCTTGCAGCATGAAGGCAAATTCCAACCTGCACTGGAGAAGCCGGCCGAGGGCCTACAGTGGATCTCTTCGATGTTCTTTTTCGAGACGCGTGTCGGGCGCGGCACGGGTGTTCTGCGCTTGACCCAAGATGAGACTGGCGCATGGAAGGCTTATGCAATATATACATCTTTACAGGAATTGAAGGATTTCGAGGAGCCTCTCGGAACAAGGCGAGCAGAAGGTACAATTGACTCAATGCCTGGGGGGCTCAGCCAAGGAAATTGGCAAGAACGACGCCAAAGGAAAATCGAATTTCTGGACGAAGAGCCAACCACGCTTGTTATCGGAGCGGGTATGTATTACTTGTCTCTGATTGTATCAATGGACGGACCCGTTACTTACTATACACTTTAGGTCAGGCTGGCCTCAACACAGCTGCTCGCCTAGAGTCCCTTGGCGTTTCCTGTTTGGTCGTTGACCGAAACGAAAGGATTGGGGACAACTGGAGAAATCGATACCGAGTAGGTTTCTCCAGTTCTTGATTGTGAAGTCTGCTGTTAATGCTTCTTTGGTATCACTAGACTCTTGTGACGCACGACCCAGCAGAATTCACCCACATGGCCTACCTTCCCTTTCCAAAGAATTGGCCTCAATTTGCTCCGAAAGACAAGCTCGCAGATTGGTTCGAAGCATACGCAAGCATCATGGAGTTGAATGTGTGGCTTCGAACGAGCATTAAATCTGCCGTGTATGATGATGCGAAAGCGGAGTGGACCGTTGTTCTCCTCCGGGGCGACGGGTCTCAGCGAACCCTTTATCCGCGTCATTTGGTCTGCTGCACCGGTCACTCTGGTGAGCCGAAGATTCCCACCTTTCCGGGCCAAGCAAGGTTCAAGGGAACAGTTTACCATGGCAGCCAGCATCAAGATGCTTCCGAACATGATGTGACGGGCAAGAAAGTGGTCGTTGTTGGCACCGGAAACAGCGGCCATGATATTGCCCAGAACTTTTATGAGAACGGGGCAGAAGTTACCATGCTTCAGCGAAGCGGCACCTATGTAATAACCGCCGAGAAGGGGGTCTTCATGATGCATGAAGGCCTTCATGAAGAACATGGGTATGGAACACTCTGACGGTTCGAAAGGCTTTTCACTAACCAAATGGAAACGTTGATCAGACCTCCCACGGAAGAAGCGGACATCCTCCACGAAAGCCTGCCCTACCCCGTGCAATTTGCATTTGATATCAATTTCACAAAGAGAGCGTACGAGGCAGAGAAAGACGTCCTCGAAGGTCTGCGGAGAGCGGGATTTGAGCTGGACTTCGGCGTGGATGGGGCAGGAATCAACCGAGCTTATACGACCCGCGGAGGGGGCTATTACATCGACATCGGATGTAGTTCACTAATCATAGACGGAAAGATCAAAGTCAAGCGCAGCCCCGAAGGGATTACTGGCTTCAGCGAACAGGGCCTACTTCTTAAAGATGGCAGCTCTCTCGATGCAGACATTGTCGTTCTCGCCACGGGTTACGACAACATGCGCACCACTGTGCGCAAAACACTGGGCGATCGGGTAGCCGATCGGTGCAAAGACGTCTGGGATCTCGACGAGGAGGGTGAGGTGAACGCGGTAGGCTTTGACTTTGCCTTGCTCCTTCTTGGCTAAAGTGGCTAACGCGGCAATAGATGTGGCGTCCCAGCGGTCACCCAGGTTTCTGGTATATGGGTGGAAACCTCGCTCTTTGTCGAATTTACTCGAAGTTCTTGGCTTTGCAGATCAAAGCTGCAGAGGCCGGGTTGGTAACCGAAAACCCGAGGCTGTGAGATGGTTTGACCAGGCGGATTTGACGACTTTTATAGAACGATTCACGCTGAGTATTGGGATTATAGATGAGTAGGGAATAGGTACGATGCTATGGCTTATGAATAGATTGACGAACAATAATATTATGGCCGTTATCATGTATACCACCCATACTCAGTGTCTCTACCGCATCGTCTGCGTCATGACTGTCACGCCAAGGGCGGAGGCCGCGGATTCGGGTTCTTGGCGCCCCGAGAGCCCGGAAAATCGTTGGTGGCGGTTCATGATGTCTTCATTCAAATCTTGCTCTGCTAAAAAAATGCCGCACTAGTCTGCAGTCTTCTATATCATTATCGAAACCAGAACAATCGCACGGATGGGGGGAAACAGCGAAGAATCAGCCGCCGAGGACGATCTGGCTCCTTTCCCGGACCCGGATGAGGGCGGGCATAGCTCTCAAAAATATGCTGTATGGCGTTCTCTCTTCTAATAAGATTGCCCACGACGAGGCTATTTACGCTGATTGAATCCAGTGCGATCGGTGTCGGAAACGAAAGGTCCTTGCCTGCCCCATACCTAATCCCCTATGTTGCTAAATGCTAATCTACTAGTAGACCCGCTGTGACCGGGCCATCCCATGCGCTCAATGCGCTATGGTAGAATCCCCATGTTCTTATTCATCTCGTTACAAACCCAGAGAGAAGCGACAACGGGTTATGATCTCTGCGCGATAGTAAATTCGGCCTTCCAGGCTACCAATAAAGATGCTAACAGTCTCATAGCGAAGAGAAAGTGGACAATTTGACGAGAAAGCTGGATGAACTCAACGCCAAAATCGACTGCATGAGTGATGCATCCTCCCAGGCAGCATCTCCATTCAATCCCCAGCAGGCAGCTTCTACAGCTGATAACAGTCCCCAAAATATCCCTTCTAATACTCCCAGAGAAGTCAAGGCCGAGCATGAGGGCGAGTCATCCTTTTCCGCTCATGCTCTATATGCCACTAAGTTCCTTCAAAATGTTGTCAACAACAATGAGTACTCTGAGGATGTCGTGCAAGAAATGGCATCTATAGTGGACACCCTTCGAGATATAATCCATGCTCAAAAACAGCAATCAGACTGTCTGGAAGACCTTTATCCACATGCTAGGCCGCGGCCAAGTGGTCCAAGCTTGCGACATCTACCCATGCCCCCAATTGATGTAGCTCTTTCATTGTTGTGGAAGGCCAAAGGTATAGACTGTCATTGATTGTTGTATTTCCGTTTTTGCTGACAAAAGGTTCAGAAACACCTCGCATCCGCTGCTGCTGGATGCTCGAGTTTCTTTCAGTATCCCAATTCACCGACTACTTTCTCAGGGTCTACTCACCTACTCCTGCGACAGATGCCGACAAGATCATCGTTAATGGAGGCTTGTTTTGGCTCTTCAGTGAGTGTGCTGAGATGCAAGGTGACCAAAAAGCAAAACACGATTACAAAGAGCATGCCTCAACATGTCGAGATAACCTCGAGACCGTCCTCGCTAACCTGCCATTCCATACGCCTATCACAATAGATTATGTTCTTGCCATGAGTGTTGCTGTAAGTATATCCTGCTATGGAATGGGTTTCCACTGATGTATTCCCAGACAACGTATTGTCGGCAAATGGCAAAACCGTCCCTTGCATGGTTCTTCATTAAGGCTGCAGCTTTGATGTGCCAGTCTCTTGGTCTTCATAGCGCTCATTCTTTGTATGTGGAGAGCCCTGAGTCGAGGCGACAAAAGATCCATTTATTCTGGGTTATCTACGTCACCGAACGGATGCTTTCTCTGCGACTCGGTCGATCATCCTCGTTCCGTGACCAGGACATTACTATCCCTCGGTTGGGCATCTTGCAAGATCGGGAACCGGACTCGCTACTCAATCCCATCCTCCCTAAATGGATTGAAGCTGCAGGACTTCAGGGTCGAACTTATGACGAGATATACAGCGCGGGTGCTTTAATTCAGCCTGCCCATGTCAGAGAGTCTCGCGCAAGAGCTCTCGCAGGTGATCTGGAGAAGCTTTTAAATCGCGAAGATGCGTTTGAGGTGTGCATCTGTCCTCCTTACATCTCCAAACTTGCCCGCGCAGGAGCCAAGGCCTATGCTCCCATGGTGATTATCCACTAGGATTATCTAACGTTGATCGCTCTAGAAACAATACAACAACCTCAGACGCGAGGCACTCGGCGACGCTATTCACGAACTTATGTTGCACGCCGAAAGGGTTTCTGTCCTATCCCTCCTTACCCTCATCTATCGAGGCATTCCCCCATCCAAACCCTCCGGGGCCGCTTTCTCCAACGAATGCATTGCCGCCGCGCGCGAAGCCCTCCACGAACACGAAAAATGCATCTTCATCATTACAAGCTGCACCTCTGAAATTCCTCTGAGCTTTCTGGAGCTCTACATAGTCATGTAAGACCTTGCTATCACCCCAATCAAATCCTTGACCTCCCATCGCTCCTCCAGAAATGCGACCCTAGCCACAGATTTAAGCCAACCAGCTGCACAACCACTAACGAGCAACTAATCCAGCGTCCTCCTTGAATCCCCCTGCTTACCATTCATTGTTCTCTTCTGCCACATCATCGAGACGTCTTCGTCTGACGACCTCAGTCGGCTCGGCTCGGTCGTTGAAACTCTGCAGTCCACATCCCCGTCGCCCTTCTATCGCGCCTGCAGTAAGCAATTCCGCCTCTTTAGCGCCCTCTACCACGTCGCAAGGAAATACGTCGAAGTCAAAGCGACTCAGCCACAAGGGTGGATGAATCCAATCGACTTCATCGCGTCCGGTAGCTCGAGCGTTCCGAACCTTATGGCTGGGCCTGGACATGCACCTACGTCCGCGCCCTCTAATTCTCTACTTGCGACCTCCGGTTTTCCCGTGGTCCAATCATCCCAGGGAGATGGAATCGAGACATCAGCCCCTCAAGCCGAGAATCTTCTCGTTAGCGGGGGAGTAGAGCCCGTGAACCAGGGAGGTGGAGATGCGTCTGATAATCAACAACTAGCGTCGTGGACGCAGGCGCAGATGCCGATGCCGATGCCACAGAGCATGGAAATGGATCCCATCGGTACGGAGCTAGGAAACTGGTTTTATGAGAACCAGCAGATGCTGAAGTGCTTGGACAATGGCTATCACTTTTGATGACGGTCTTTTAAGCAGACGTGTTTTCGATAACTATAATACGAGGTGAGTCTCGGTAAGTGTGAAGGGCGGTTTTCGGCGTTATTACGAATAGGACATGCCACTGGCTGAGACTGTTTTCTGTGGCAATATATTAGATAGGTTCTTTTCAGACGTGACGTTTAGCCAAGGGCAATCTCCGCTTTGTTTAATTAATTTCTTCGTTTTTAGATGCAGGCCTCTCTCTTTGAGAGGCTATCGCTTGTTGTTCAGGAATTCTGGACATTATCCATGCCGCTAATTATAAGCGTTGAGCGTATGAAAGAACAGGGTATTTATGATAACTCTGCAATGAGAATTCCCGGGGGGCGTGTTGTGGAATAGGATGATTTTTTTTCTCCTTCCCCCAATTTTGCTTGAACATACAAAAACAGGATAGACTGGCGGGATAGTAGGATAGTGCATGAGAACTGTTATGGGCCCTAGGGGATGGCAATATGTATGTGAAGTAGACAGCTTAGCGTTGATTTTAGGGTTTGGTATGGTCATGGGACCTTGTATAAATGCACGTGTGTGTACTCCATACATCTTTTATAGAATATATCAAACTGATAGATAACCTTCTTATATATCTCTTAAGATATAGAATAAAGCCTCTTGGCCTTTCTATCAGCACGAAAATTCATGTACGGAACGATACATCAGGCATGGCTGGGCCACTCAATTCATCCCTTTTTTTTACTTTCCAGACTATAGACACAAGTTGTAATCCAAACATTCAAGGCATATTAGGTAGTGAATATGTAACATATCTGATAGCCATTCCCTAAAGCCCTACATTCATCCAGTCCGTCTTTCACTCCGTCCGCCTGCCAGAAATATTCACCATGTCCATTCACAGGAGGATCGGCCAGGTTTGACAAAGTCTACATCATATAATCTTCCTCCTCCTTCGTCTCTTCTTCCTATTCCTTCCTCCCACCCCATCTCACTTCACCTCTATCGTATGCATCCATCATTCCACTTCTCGCCTTCTTATTGTGTCTTCAGCTGCCCGCAGGATGCCTCCTCCAAGCAGACCACCTCCACGAAGCTAGAGACTCTGACGAAACGGTTGAACATTTCCACCCATACACTTGCTCACCCATGGGGTCAGGAATAGTGATATCGCTGTCTCAAGCTTTGGCGGTTTCCAATGCCATTATATGCCTCGTTTGTCCATCTCAAGCCTCAAAGCCCTTGAAGGTGTTTCGTTAGCTATCAAGCAGCAGATACGCTAGTTCTACCTGCACCTTTCAGACAGGGGTTCTTATTTAAGAGTGTCGTGGTTTTTGAAACGCCAGTGCGGCGCGCGTAGAACTGTGGCTATTACAACCTTATATCTACATTGAAGTTCGATTCTCGACTTCTGGAAATATATGGAATGGTTTCAGTTTGCGCTGCTATATTTCCGTACACTCTACCACGAGAGTTTTTCATAAGTTGGTGGTTTTACGACTCGATGTGACGGACCATGCAGCCCACTGGCTTCGCGCATGAACACACCTTGCAAAGCAGACGCGAAGGTGAAGGAGATACACATTGACAGCAGTTAGCAGTCACTATCCCAAGCTCTCGTCTTAACATCCTCTTTTTGTCTCCGTTTCAGGAATTGGAAAATGACCTTCGCTGTCTACGACATTGTGTCCTTACAAATATGACACACAGCTACAACTATCGTTTCATCTGGAAGAATAACGCTTCCAAATACCATTTCGCCCAAAATGATGTATTCAAATCGACGATCCCTGACCCCCGTGTAAGCCCATATACAACCTCAAATGCGATCGGTGTCTCCGGTTCCTCGGGGACGGACGCAGATGCGTCCGCTGTCAGGTCCTCCGCCATGACTGCGAGGAAGTCAGTCCCCACTGTGCACCCCATGGTGCGCTTTTTGCTGACGAGCCAGGTCCCGGCTGCGCTCGGTGATGCGTTTGATCTTTTCCCTTGTGTATCCTCCGAACAGGACGATAGAACTACTGTCGGCAAACCAATTGGGGCGGGCAGCAACCGATCCTATAAGACGAGAAAAGCATATCACCAAACTCTGGCTCGTGCTCAGCTGCCAGATGATTTCGAGGCAATAATACAGTTTTTTTCCCTGCCATTTCAGGAGACCTTGTCCGCAACGTGGTGTGTGTCCCTGGATTAGCCTACTCACCATGACATGCGATGCTCATAAACTTTGGGGTGGAGCGAGGTTTGCTTTTAAGCCGATCAGTCTTAACGAGGCGAAAACAGAACTTCTCGTCGAGTTTCACTGGCTGCCGGTCTACGAACGCAAACTCCTCCTCCATCTTCTTGGATCAGCCAGTGGGTATATTCACAATATGGACCCTACTGTTCGTTGGCGTTGGACCTTACTGACCTTACGGAGAACGATTCTCACAAGGCCCATATGCAAGGTCTGTCGCGCGACCCTACCCCCCAGACTCCCCCTTCGTCGCGGGTGCGCCGGATGCTGAACAAGTTCAAGTTCTGGTGAGGTCGTCGTTTTGATGGGTGGGTGAGTGGTTTCTCGTTTTTGTACTTAAATTGTTTAGTGTGGCAACCGCACAAACTGCTGTTCGACGTTGTCGCCCAGAGAAACATCTTAACCGGGGTCAACCGCAACACCGTCGAGGCAACCAGCCAAGTCCAGATACTCTAAGGCAAAGAACCAAAGTTCCTGAAAGGTGCAATGGAGCACACCAAGGGCCGTAGGTTGGGGTCATCTCAGACACTTATCGTTGGGATTATTCTCAGTTGTGCCGCATCCGACATCCTACATGTCAACTTCAAGCCAGATTTTCTTATGTGTGACGAATCTGGGCAATGCTACAAGCATACCCGTTACTTAGCTTCACAGATACACAGGAACCACCTTCTTGTTGCGCAGACAAGGAATCTCAAGAACCCTTAACCCAAGGGAACTCCTACAAACGCCGGAGGACAGAGCTAATTTAACTTGGTACTCATCTACTTATACCGTCTGTGTGGAATTCTCCCACAGAATTCCACCAATCTGCCCGTGAATACCGGATGGCTGAACGAAAAACCGCAGTGAACCTGGCCCGAGGTAGCCGACAATTTAGGCAATAAAAAAAAGGTGCCTGCAAATGACCAAAAATGGCAGCAAGAAGAGCAAGTCCTGGGCCAAAGGAAGCGCGGCACACTCGTCATTCTCATCCAAAGTCGAGAAGTATCAGAGTCGTAGGGGAACTAAAAACCCCCCTGGGTAAATCTGGGCACGAAGTAACACTCTCCTACGAGGCCTGCTTGTCTTTGTCCATTGCCTTCCTGCCATCTCTTCTTCTATGCCAGCCCTCTTGCCTGATGCGTACGCAAAGGCATCGAACGGCCTGGAGTTAGGGTCGCGTACAACCCACGTCTGAAGAAGTCCAACATAAAAATGCCTATCTTATTCCACTAGACGCCGGAACCTGCTTAACTAGATATATTAGTGGAGGCAGTAACCTAGAATGACACACAAAACACGAGACCCATCTGGATGGACGGAAAGGTAAGTTTCCTCTATTCGGCTTTCTAGCTAACTATACTAATTCCTGATATTATGCAGTTTTACTAAAAGCGACCTAGAAACCTTTTGCCGGATTACGCCGAGGTTTTTTCTTTTCTATTTTAGATAGCTTTAATATAATCTTCTGTACTATACAGTTTCATTTTCCCCATTTGATACTTCATTTGGGTATGTTGAACCTCTGACAAGGCTCGCGGTTTTACCGACTTTTGCCTTCCAGAAAGCACACATGCAGGTACAGATCTGCTTGCACATATGGAAAATACCTGCCATCGAGGTATTCAAACAGATACTCACACAGTGCAACCTTTTCAGTGCAGGGCGGTTTATTCCGATCTACAACGCTACCGAGCTTAGGGAAGATACGAAGAATCTCTAAACCAGGAGGGTATACAACTTTACCGTTACAGACTGGACTCAAGGACAGAATGTGAATCTTAATTATCGGCCATTCTTCGTGATAAAAGCAAAGTGTGCGTGTGACAGACGAATGGGGCGATGAAAAGCGCTCTCATTTCTTTCAGGCTCAGTGTGTTATGGCAGCGTTATAGACCCGCCTATTAAGAATATGGATGTTCTGTTACTTGGTCACAAACTTGGTCGCCATCAATTCGGCGGAGGGGTAAGAAAAAGGGCACACCGTTTAGTCGTTGCGCGACTTGTGCGTGACATCAGATGCCCAGGTACGTCTTAGCTGTTAACCTACTTACTGCATGCTGACCTGGACCCTAGCTGTGAATCCCAAAGCGAACAACAGAAGGCAAATAGATCTTGTCAGTGCCACTTAGGGCAAAGAGTAAGTCACTCGCATGAATCACATTGCTGATGTCCCTCTATAAAAAGGAGGAAACGAATTACATGCTCTTGTGCTCATTATTACTAGGTGCCACTCTATATACAATCAATATAGTTGTCTCTGCCGCAAAATCCTCTTGGATGCAATGTCATGTTTACCGAGGCGCCAATGGAAGAGACATACGGGATATGGCAGCCCTAGAAACATGGGTCGATAACTACTGCCACAGACATACCGTACGCTGCTTTGCTATCGATACCGACAATAATGGTCATCAAGCACCCGCCATTGCCGGATAGGTGATTGAACTTCTTCACTGGAAATACCCACAGGCAATAGTAGGTAGCCACCCTGCAGCCTTCAACAACTTCACCACATTTCAAGTCCAACTAGACTATATCGCGGCCACACATGGTAGCATGTCATTACAATCCGAACGGGGCTTCAAGAAAACTGGCCCAAACGTCCTACCTACCCTTTGTGATTCCGCGATACGAGATGGGCCACCGACGACCATTCACCCAGGTCAAGTACAACAGGCTAAAGTCCGGATAACTTCCCAAGATTCTAGCGACTCGTTAGTTAGAATCTATTATTAACCCACCCGCTGTTCATCAGTTTCGACCATATCGAGCCTCCCACAGGCTAAACGACTATGATTTCGTCAAAGTCATTTGGAATGCATCACAGCGCACACGAGAGGCATAAACTGCTGCTCGATTCCTGCCTCATTTCCTCCCAGACTTTGTTTTACCATAGTAAACTGTATGGGATGTCAAAAGTTGCGCTTAAAGGACAAACAGTTCTCACAGGGAGCGCCATGTTGAACTTTCAAATAGGGTCTAAGGGTCTCTAAGATGATCTGGAGATCGCACGAATTTGTCATTCCTCAACTTATCTTCATCCATCACTTTGACCAGTATGACTGTCGCTGCACGTCATATTGCCATCTGGACAGGACTACAATCCTTTCTACCAATCGAGACCTAACGAATAAAGTCCATGTCTATCTCTATCACCATGGCTCCCACTGATCGGTTTCGAACAGCCAGGTCCCTTTCGCTAGAACCCTGTTTACTTCATTGAAGGCAAGGCTGCCCAACACTGGATCTCGCAGCAAAGCATGGCGAGAACGGCAAGCGGCCCGTCAG
The DNA here is from genome assembly GCA_002215965.1 of Aspergillus persii. Taxonomy (NCBI): domain Eukaryota; kingdom Fungi; phylum Ascomycota; class Eurotiomycetes; order Eurotiales; family Aspergillaceae; genus Aspergillus; species Aspergillus persii. The sequence goes on from NGZO01000001.1 coordinate 4,170,745, forward strand.
ATGTCATGGAAATCGATCTGATATTCCAGCGTCCGGCATGTATTACATGGTTACACACATGTTGTGCAGTGGCAAAGCAGACAAAGTGACCCCTTTACTACTTTAACACACACATCTCCTGCCTCAAGACAGTCCAATCCAAAAGCACGGATCCCAATTTTCCACGACCCATTCGCTACGTTTTCCACCTTTGGCGCATCTATGTGATATGTAGCAATGCTATATGTGGTAGATGTCCATGAGACATCGGTTCTGTGGCCTCCGGATCGGATTTCATTGATTCTCGCTTTTTCCAGAAATGCTGGTTTTCTCCAGTTATCGAACTCCTGGCCCAGATACCATCGCCAAACACCCTTGGGTGGTAGTTGCTGAATTCAGCGTCCTTATCGGAGCTCTCTTGCTTGCGTGCATATCTTATATGGCTATTCCACTCCCTGCAAGGAAGGTATGCTACTATTCCCTATCATTACAATTTGCTGTTTTGATGCTAAGTACAAGTAATAGATAGAAAGCCCTAATGTCACTATCGCTATAATCCGACCAGTTGTTGGCATTCAGCCACTTTCATCCGGACGAGACGGAGTGAACCAGTTGCGTCAACCACCGTGTAAGGCCTTTTCAAAAGCTGACTGTACAAGTGCGTACGGTATCAGCGACTTAGAGCCAAAGGCTTGTCTTCAAGATCGCCTGCTATTGAGAGAAGCGCCGAACGTAGGTTGGAGAGATGATCTGTTTTCTGCATGACCATAGCCCAATACTTCCCTCGCCTAGAAAGTTGAACCCGAGAGAAGTGGTATTTCTCTCGACAGAAGTTGGAACTTTGGGCCACTCCTTATCTCACAAAATGGACTGCGTCCATCTGTCGACTAGATTGTTTCCACTCGTGACTGGGCTGGGTTTTTGTCGAACCATATATATGTATCTTCAGCAGGTTTGAGAAGTGCAACAATTGTCTGTATGAACTTTCGACAGTCAAGAACTTAAGTTAAGAAATGTGTATGCAATGCAACGCAGGCGAAAACAGCGCCAAGGACTATTTAGTAGTCGTTGAAGACTAGTTTTTTTTTAATATTCGTAGTCAAGGTTAGCTAACATAATGTTATTTTTTTCATTTCTTTTGTTTATCAATCAAATCCATCCATCATTCTCATTCTACCGTTCCTATCTGTTCTATTTCCATCCTGTTTAAAAACCGAAACCATCTCAAAGTAATATTGTTGAAATCCTTGAGACAGATACATAAACTTGGTGCGTAGGGGTTTGTCAATGTTAAATTTCAAGTCGCGTGTGGGAGTGTCGGAGTGAGGCATCGTTCATAGGCGAAATACACTAGGTAAACACGTAAGTAGAAGTAGCATGCACGCTGCTTGTTTGTTTGCTTCTTTGTTGGTCGCTCGCTCGCTCGCTCGCTTGCTGTTGAATTATCAGGATTAATCACATCGCGGTCTATATACACATTTTGTGCTGTTCTTGTTCTGTAAGGGGGGTATGATGGGGTGGATGTATGGTGTATGGTGCATGGTGTGATGAATGTATTAGGAGGGTAAAGAGAAGTGAAGTGAAGGGCAGGAAGTTAGACTTCTTGAGCCCAGCGTCGTTCGCGAAGAGGCATTTCCTCGCCGGCTTGCGCGCGAGTCCCCTCCGCTTCGCGACGCCAGGCATAGTATTCTCCTAGACGGAGTTCAGCGTACGAGGCGTAGTCGAAGTCGATCTGTGAGATTTGTGCTTGGATGAGGGCCCAGATGCCCCTTTTTATGTGTTAGCTGATTCGTTGCGAGGGGATAGAGGTAACGAACCAATAGAGACCAGGGATACCGCGGTATCGATCGACGTCTTGACATAGCTGATCGACGATGTCCGGTTGAGAGGACTCCGGCAGGCCTCGATGATGGCTGTAGCTTTTCACGTATTCGGTTAGGAACTGGCGGCGCACTGAACGGGTCGGCATCATGTTGTAGTCGCAGTCGTAGCCGGCCCATTCGGCGAAGTGGTTGGCAATGTCGAAGCTAGCCGGTGACGGCGTGGCATACTCGTAATCGATGAAGTGTACGGTTGTCGCCTCGTCGGATGACGGCTCCTCATTCGACGGCGCGGCGATGACGTTGGCGCAAAGCAGGTCGCAGTGGGCAAATACCAGCTATCCGGAAGTGTTAGTCGAGACTTCGAATCCGACGAGACAAGCCTCTACGTACCCCGTTTTCACCAAGACCTTTGCCGTCATCGAATTCCTTGACAACCCGTTGAAACTCCTTGTGTAGGCTCAGCCTTCGTTGCCGTTGCTCCTCTGTCGTAGTGGGAAGAGCGCGGATCCATTTCTGAAGAACCGTCCACATGTTGGGTCCCGGCTGTTTCGGGGTAATTGGAACCAGGTCATCCTTTTCTGGCTGTTGCTCAACATCTACTTGGTGCGTGATGGGCACGTGGTCCTTCGTAGACCCGTTGGACGTGGCCGCAGCTTCGGAAATAGGGAGCACGGCATGCCATTGTGCCAGCCTCCGAGCCACGCCTCGCCAGATGGAAGGTTTCACGAGGTCCTCGTGGGTCGCGGGACGACCCCGGATGAACCGATACAGCAGACCATTCTGGAAGCGCGCCAACAGACGAGGGGCTAAGCCATAGCTGGCCAGAAGCGCGTGGGACTTTGTTTCTCCTATAGGACATAACAAGATCTACTCAGCAAAGTTGTCGCAATGGGCAAAAGGAAGGAGGGAAAGAAGTTCCGGCGGGCGGTAGTGGGCATACTTTCACGGTCTATGATGATCTCTGTGTGGTTACCGTACGCTCTCATCAGTACTGCTTCGTGGTCTATTTGTTCTTCGGTCAAGCCCGGCTTGCGATTGATGATTTTGAGGAGCTGTCAACGTTAGCCTACAGGTTAGCACTCGTTGCCACTGCTTAGACTCCGAGACCGGCTCGACGCACTGTGTTGGTGATACCGTCCGTGAATCGAACGAACTCGATCCTGTTCTCGGGGCCTCCCCAGTGAGGGTTCAGCGTCAGAATCAGTCTCAAGGCGGAAGCTTGCGAATCGGCATGGTTGTAGGACTGCGCAATGTAGCGCAACGACGAGTCGGACGATCCGTTTGTCGAACCCATGGTGAACTGAGTCCAACGATAGGCACCGTCAGGAAGGGAGGAGGCGAGAAAAAAAAGGGAAGGAAACTAAGATAAGTAAATTTCCGCAACAGCTAGCGCGGCCAAACTATCAGTTAATAAATGTTGCCGAGAATGAAAGGGGGAAGGGAAGTGGGTAAACATGGCTCGTCGTACCTTGGAAGAAAGCGATCTAGACTTCCCAAGACCAAAATGTCGGTATATTGCACCGTCCAAGAAGAGAGACGAATTGGCCGGCAATTGATTCTCTGTATTGAACGCCTAAACCAAGGACGGAGGGGAAGGAAAAGAGAAGGACGGAGGAGGAGAGGGCAAGGAGGGCGGCGGTCTCGATGGTCTCGTGCGCGGTCGGCCGCTGATTGGCCCAAGGCTAAAACGGGAGCCCCGCCCGCCTTCCCCTCCTCTGTTGCGGCCTGAGGCAGCATTGCCACCTGCAAGTCCAGGCACTATCAGATAACTTAGCCGTAGGGCAGATGACAGCTGCGGTCAGAACCCAATCGGTGAGGAGGATATTCGGGTATCTATAATACTACCTGCTATATGCATGGTTACTGACTTCTTAGATACGTGTACCTACCTACTCGTCCAAAGTATCTCCACGACGATTGCCTACTGGCACCCATGGATGCCTCAGACCAACCCAATGCAGCCCTCTCAACCTTTTGCATGTGATCCCCAACCATGTGACTTCTTGGCAGTCACCTGACTGTCGTTCAGCTGACACTGCCAGCCCTAGCCCTAACTCCGTCTCTCCTCGGCAACTCACTAGTCCCGAACCCGCTAAGGCGCTCCACCGGGGCAGCCCTTATAAGCCTCCCACGCCCGCCCTCTGTTTCCCTTTCTTTTTTCTTTCTTTTCTCCATCATCAGTAGCGGTTTACTCTACCATAAGTAAATCTTACCGGAGCTCCGTCAACGTACGGCTCGCTGAGGGTTATCTTGTTTGGGATTTTTCTCTATGGGTTTTCCTCCGTTCCCAGCTTCGCAGAGAGATTGCGTCTTCCTTTTTCCCTTACAATTCATGGCTGGGCTAGGGTTTCTTTCGTTCGCAAGATCTTTAAGATCCCCATGCGCTTTAGCTGTGGAGGAGGCGTGACATTCTTTTTATGCAGATTCTTTTTATGCTAGCGTCCTGCTGCATTGATGATTGCAGCAGTGGTTTTGGCTTGATTGAATCACTTGGCTTTTCACTTCTTGAGTGAGGATTCTGATACAAATATGCATCGTATTATTAAGTATGCTTTTCGTATTAATGAATACCATTATTATCAACCAATATACTATTAAACCATCATCTCGTCTCATCTACTCCGTATATGTATATTTTTGGTCATTTCATTCAAGCCCGTCCTGCCTTGCCAATCTGAATCCTCTCGCCCGTCCACTTATCGTCGCTGCGCAGGACCGGCCAGCTGGTCCCGTCCGCCTTGACCAGCGCCAGCTCGAGCTTCGTGCCCAGCACGCGGAACTGCGATTTCTCGGGGTCGATCGGCGCGAACAGCTGGTAGGTGTCGGTGAACCGTTTGTTGTCGGTCGTGGGGAGGTCGAAGGCGATGGAGGACGGCGCAAACTCGACCTTGGCCTTGGTCTTGTCGATTTTCTTGAGGTACAGCGAGACGTTGACGGAGGAGGCGGTTTGGTAGAAGTCGTTTCTGGTTCGATTAGCTTGTCTCCCATGCCTCGTCGCGAGATAGCATCATCCACCCCATCTAGCGGAGAGAGAGAACAGAAGATGATGTAACTGAGGGAATTGAAGGAAGACAAACACTCACCTCACAGAATCCACCTTCTCCTCACCCGGTGGCTTCCCCTTCCCAACAAACAAATGCCTCCGTCGCTCCTTGCACCCCTGGATCTTCAAGAACTCGTCAAACTCCAACACCCGCTTCTTGCAGCACGACCAGCCCTTGCTGCCCTCGTGGAACACCGGCTGGCCCGGATGATGCACGCAGGTCTCCGCGTCGCGAGATGCCCCTGAACCCCCTTCGTAGACGGCGTTACAGCCTCGTCGTCGACAGCTCGCGTTGGCGGGGATCTCGAGCGATTCGTCGTCCGAGAACTCGGTCTCGTCTTGCGCGGGCGCGGGGGACGGCGGGTTCGATGGCGGGGCGAGCGCCGGCGAGTGTATAGGTTTGACGGGGCGTTCGGGCACCGGTGCAGCCACGGAGGGATCGGGTTGGGAGGTGGTGTCGCCGCTGGGAGGTGCTGGTGCTGGTGCAGGGGTGTCGTCGACGGTGGAGTGTTTGGCTGTCGTGCAGGGTGGGATGGCGAGGAATTCTTCGAAGGTGAGCACGCGGGGTTTGCAGCATTTCCAGCCTGCGGAGAGAGAAAGTCAGTCAAGTCAGTCAGTCGGTTGGGGTTAGACTCCGTTCGAATAAGGTCAATAATAATAAGATCGGGTAGTAAAGAACCTAATCACCAAGGTCCTTTGAATTAACGCACCCTTCTGGCCCTCGTGGAACACCGGCGGCCCAGGATGATAAACGCAGGGCTCCTCGGGGTCGGTGAACTCCTTCCCGCAGCCTTTGTGCACACACTTGGACGGCATCGTGGGGAAGGTGGGAATTGAGCGATCAGAAGACAAAATCAAAGTCCAGTTATAGGTTATAGGAAACCGAATGTCTACGGGAAAGAAGACGGGGGAAGCCGATCGTCGAAGTCGGAAATGATCAAATGAACGCAGAAGAAAATAATGGAACCCCGTCATGTGTCCCGATTAGGCTTAGTCGAGGGAAGCTCGAAGGTTCCATAATTCTTTGCTTCGGCGAGCCTCTCAACGCTTGTCATCTTTCTGTCCTTCTGTCCCTCCTGGATCCTTCCATAACTCAAGATGTTTCCCACCCTTCGCCTCGCCCAGGCCGCTCGCGTCACCCTCTTCACTCGCGCCGGCTGCGGCCTCTGCGACACCGCCAAACACACCGTAACGCAACTGCATAAGCGTCGGACCTTCGACTACACCGAGGCCGACATTCAGCTGCCGGAGCATAAACAGTGGAAGGATGTCTACGACTACGACGTCCCGGTGCTGCACGTGCAGTCCGTCAAGGGACAGCAAGCAGGCGGGAAATCCGAGTTGTCCGACCCGAAGAAACTGTTCCACCGATGGACGGAGCAGGAGGTGGAGAATCTGGTAGACGAAGCGGAGAAGGCTTCTCAATGATATATATATATATATATATATATAGGGAGTACGACTGGAGACAAAAAAAAAGACAGATGCAATGGACAGTCAATTGGACACGCTAGATTATGTACAATACGCGCCGGAAATCATGGATGGTTAATACGTGGGGACCGCGGCATCTGTCTTGGTGCCTTTGGCAGTCTCCAGTGCATTGGACAGGAAAGTGGGAAGGGCAACGGCATCGGCAACCACCGAGATCTATTCGAGCATGTTAGCGATATTCAAGGCAGGCTGGAGCTTGAACATACCATGTGGAAGCCCTGGTCAGCGTACTTCTTCGCAGCTTCTCCGCCCACGCAGTAAATACCAGCTCGCTTGCCGTTGTCGACGGCCGCCTTGCGGATTCGCTCAATGGCGGCGCTCAAATCGTCGTGGAACGCTCCCATGACTGGACGTCCGATGTTGTTTCCTAGATCCCAGGGTCCGATAAAGAGGACGTCGATACCGGGGACTTGGGCGATCTTTTCGACCTGTTGTTCTGGTTAGACCTAGCAGACCAAACCCCGACAGAAGAACGAAGAACCTACATTCTCAAGTGCCTCCTTGGTCTCAATCTGGACGATGGTGAGCAGGGAATCATTCGCCTGCTGCAGGTATTCGAGCTGGGAGACTCCGCCAGTCGAGCCCATAGCGAACGGGCTGCCGAATCCTCTACGACCGACGGGCGGGAACTTGGCCGACTCGACCAGTCTGCGGGCGTCGTCCTCGGTGTAAAGCAGAGGAACCACGATGCCGTGAGCACCGGTATCCAAGGCCCCTAATACCGTTCATAGTCAGACACAGCCATGGTGAGACACAGAATAAAACATTACATACTCTTCACCATCCACCCCTCGTTCGCCGCAATTCGCACGATCGGGCTCGTTCCCGTAGCTGCAATGGCTGCGACGGCCTCGTGCATTTGCCAGTCTATACCTGTTAGACTCCAATTCCAGGCCGTAGTAAGTAGACATACCGGCAATGTTCCCATGCTCCGTATCCACGCAGATCCAGTCGTACCCCGTGCGAGCCATAAACCGGGCATGATTCGCGCCGGGAAGCATCTGCCACGCACCGAAAGACAGGCCCCGCTCGGTACGAAGAGCGTTGTAGAGACGATTGGAGGCTTGCATGGTGAAAGATCCGTATCCGTATAGGTGACGACACTGTGCGCAAACGAGACCCAGACAAGAGGAAAAGAGGAAGAGGGTCAGATGAGGGGAAGATGGACCCGGAAAAGAAAGGAGTGAGATCAAGGAAGCTCGTGCAACAATAGCCCGAGGATGGCACCTTTGCGGGGGAACGTGGGGGGAGCCGCGAGTCAGTCGGACCGACTCCGAGTGGGAACAAGGAAAAACAAGTCGATATTCCAAACCACAAAAATACAAACAGTTCTACAGGGTATCTATCGCATCACGCTATCCCAAATCATCCGTCAGATCTTCGGGTAAGCTGCCCAACCAGTTAAAAAGCCCCAGGCGACTCAGGTTGCGTTGCATGCTCTCCTCTTGGTTGTGGGGAGAGCGCATATTCATCCGCTCAAGCAGATGACGGGGATTATCGTCGTCGAAAACAACGGCCTCATCCGACCCCTCCACTATTCCCTCAACGCTTTCGAGAATACGTCGACACCGTTGCGCGATGTCATGGATACGGCCACTGGGCTGCATTGTCTGGTATACCTCGAGAAGGTCGAGAACGCGGCCTAGCGATAATTCCATCTCTTCCGGGTCAGGCCGGTTACCTGAAGCTTTCGAGATGAAGGGGCAAGATTGCGCGGCGAGAAAGACGGTCCCGCAAACGTACAGGTAGTCCACAGTCTCCCAGCTGGGAAACAATGATTCTTGCTCGTGCTCGCAGAGGTCTACAACTTCCTGAGCAGCTTCAATGCATTTGAGAGAGGAGTCGCGGACTAGAGTGAGTGCAATTGGGCAGTCGGGAGAGGATTGGTCCAGTTTGAAGTGAGGGCCGCTGCCACCGGCCTGGCAGCTGCATCTTTCACATGCTGCCAGCCCCAATATCAGCAGGGGTCGGTAGAGTCGTAGGCGAACGTAGAGATAGCGGGCTCGCAGGATGCTCCGCTGACGATGGATAATGGAATGAGTGGATTCCGTGTTCGGTTTAGATGTCTGCAGAAACGAGGGGAGGGACATCTGCCATCGATACAGCGCACCGTCCAGACGGACAAACGAGCTTAAATCCAAGGAGAGAAGCTTTTTCGCAGCGCAACTTCCCTGCCGCATTCGAGTCTCTGCTTCCCAGGATAAGATTTCTTCAACATGCTCGTATAATCCAATACACGCAGCTAAGAATTCGGCTATCGATGCGCGTTCCCCATTCGAGGGAGGATGATCTTGCGATACTGCATCGACGTAGTCTGTATCCATGTGCACAGGCAGTGGCACTTGGGATAGTTGAGAAGTCTGTGGCGAGATGCGTAATTGGAATGCTATCATCCGCTCCAGGAGCACGGCGCTATGCCAGAGTCTTCGAGCGAGTTCCTCGTCTCGTCTCGAGCGAGCATGACGGTCCCGTGTTCGGTATTCCAGGCTTAGGAGCTGTGCGATTCGAATTGCGGATCCACTCAGAATCAAAGCCGCCCTCGGATTGCCGCTCGCGTAAAGATACTGGCTCTGTAAAATGTAGGACTGTACTCGCTCCGATGGCGAGCTGTGAGCATCCGAATCTCGGGAGACGGTCTGGCCGTAGTTGAACATCGACGCAACGTAGGTCTCCTCAAGTCCGTCATAGTTGAGTCCGGAGAGACTAAAGATCATCATAAGGAGGCCATGAAAAGGGGTAGACCCCGCGGCAATTTTTCGTCCCATTCGAATCGCACCGTATGACGAGCGAAAGTCCTGCAGATCAAAGATGGGCAGATTGGCGTACTCAGTGATAAAGTAGGCCTCCACGAGATCATCCGCCAGGTCGGGGGATATCCGTTCGGAATACTCTCGACATCGCGCGTCGTGAGCGGGAGAGAGACCATTTACAAGACCTAGGCCGCGTCGTGTCAACGGGGAGTCATCGATTGCTTCATGTAATAGTCGACCGATCTGCCCACAAAGAGCCCCCTTCTGCCCCTTCAACTGGAAGGGTCGTGACCCGCGAGCGTCAGCTGTGGGAGCGGCTTCTTCGAGCATAATAGCCGTGTGGAAGCTTTCATTGGATTGAGGCGAGGCCAGATCGATTACTTCGGGATCATGTCCGTTCTGGTTAGGAGTTGCTCTTCGCGACCGCGGCGAGTCGTCCTTGTCATCATCCTCGTCTAGCTCAGCGTCGCTAGAGATATCCTCTGTTGAGAAGGATCCCGCATCAGACAGCCGGTTGACCACGACCGTCGGAGTCGGCCGCGGATGATGCGTCTTTACGCGCTTGGGATTCCTGATGGGGTTAGCTAGCGCATGGAGTGAGAGTGATACAAGTGAGACACCTTTGGACCGGAGTGCTCTCCTCTGTCCGATAGGAACACGCGCCGGGATTGCCACTCTTGATGCATCGCAAACACACTGCATCAGTTAGCCATCAGGACTGGCGCAACCAGAAAGAAGAGGTACCTGGCTTGACGCGATCGCACGCTCTCTTTTTGATGCGGCAGGAATCGCAGGCCGGGTCAAAAGGCTTCATTTGGACCGGAGTGCTCTCCTCTGTCCGATAGGAACACGCGCCGGGATTGCCACTCTGGATGCATCGCGAACACACTG
>NGZO01000001.1:4867597-4882755 GCA_002215965.1 Aspergillus persii
GTGCGAAAGAAGGAAAAAGAATTCACTATGCGCTGTTAGCGAGCACGTACGGCCGGCTCTGGAAAGAAAGAAAGTAAAAAAAAAAAAAAAAAAAAAAAACCTACCGAGAAAGACCGCCGTAGTCCAGACCGTCTTCACCATCGAACTTGATCATCAACCGCTTCTTCAAATCCGACGCACTTTGCCGCATGATCTCCGCGTACGAGTCCTCGAAGATGTTGTTGCGGCGCACCTTGACATGGCACTGTCCGGACATGATTCGCAAGGCGGGTTGCGACCGGAAGTAGATCAACTTGCGTCTAAAGTCGCGCTTGTACTGCGGAACGCCCTGGTCCAGCGACGAGGGCAGACGAGGGTCGTCCCAGGTGGTCGTCTTGGTGTTGTGGTCGACGAAGTAGACTCGGGCCGTATTCGTCAGGCGCATCTCCCAGCCGCTCGGGAGCGGTCCCAGTTGGGACACGGGCTGCTGCTGGATGGTGGTGTTGTTGCCATTGGCGTTCTGTCCGTACATGCGGATGTACTGCTGCCGGCGGGGGTCCACCCAGGTCGTGGTGCGGGTGTTGTGGTCGACGAAGTATGGCCGGCCCTCCGGAGTCGTGCGCTGCTCCCATCCGGGCGGAAGCTCCCCAGTGCCTGCAGTGGTAGCCCCCGTGGCCATCATCGACACCGCGTTGGCGCTCCCGCCGGCCGGCGGGGTGGAAGCTTGCTGTTGCGGCGACGGCTGTTGCTGGTTCTCCTGCAAATTCGGCGAGCTGGCGCCCGTTCGGTCCTCCGGCAGCATACGGCTCTGGTGGGCCCGTCGCTCCAGTTGCATGTTGGCCTCGCGCTGGGTACGTTGCGTATGCTCGTTGTAGTTCGCCGACGGTCGGGTCCAGGTGGTGGTCCGCGTGTTATGGTCGACGTAATACGTTCTCCCCAGGTTATCCTCCCGACGCTCCCAGCCAGCTGGCAGGCGCCCTTGGCTGTCCTCAAAGGAAGAGAGATTGGTGCGAGAGCCTTGCTGGCCGTTCGGCAACGCCGCCGCCCCGTTGGGGGGTATCACCGTACTCGAGGGTCGGGTTCCCGAGGGCACGCGCTGAGGGTTGAGCGACGGGTTCGACGCAGCCGCGGGGGAATCGACGGGGCCCGGGCCGGGTGGCGGAGGGTGCGAAGTCGGTGCCGGGACCTGGGGCACGAGGCCGCTGGATGTCGAGGACTGGAGATGTGACCGGCTCATGCTCCCGTTGGCTTGGTTGGTGTTCGGGGTGCTGAGATTAGTAGACAGATTGATGATCAGTTTCCCATGTACGACCAGGTTGTCGTTGGACTTCTTCAAGTCTCTGGTGAGCATTTCTAGACACAAGAAAAAGGTCAGGTCAGTTTGAGCAAAATCCGCGCATCCTTGGATGGACTCACCATCCCCGCCCATCTGTAAATCGATCACATCGCCGATGCGGACGTTGATGACGCCGAGGAATCCTTGGTCCTTCTTCTTGAACTTTTTCTGGTCGAAGATCTGAATGGCGAGGATGCTGTCTTCGTTGACTCGCCTGGGCATTGCAAAGAACGGGATCAGTCAGGCATGGTGTCTCCACATCGGGAGGCCAACGGGTGCTTACAAGTCGAACATCTCGTTCCAATACGGGTTCAATGTCTTTTTGATGACCGAGGTTGTGTGAGTCTGCTCACCACCAACGGTGGCCACCGCGAACGGATCGGGGAATCCTAGAAAGAAAGCGAAAGCATTAGCCCCCCCGTCTTGGAGGAAACCTACGAAGATGGGAGCATCGAGGCAGAACGTACGGAAAACATCGCGCTTGTATAACCCATCCGCTGCGATAACTGTGGAAAAGGGAAAAGAAGAATAGTCAGTTTTAAATTCAGACGGATTGGCGAGACGAGTTTTTGGATGTCGTTGATTTTTTTTTTTAATATTTTTATTATTATTTTGTCGGCGAAAAAATGGGAGGGGGAGGGGGGGGGGATTCGAGTGGGATCTCACTGGTGACCCTGAGGTTCGGCTGGCTGCAATGCAGTTACGAACCCGTTAGCACGTTGACCATCCAAAGCACGGATTCCAGCCGGCAGAGAGCGTCTGAATCGGAGCACCGACGGAGAAGTGGGGAGGGAAGTACTCACGCAGGTAAATTGGAACCCATTCTCGAGGGAAGCAGGCGAAGCTGGCGGTATAAAGGCTCGGGGAAGTCAACGGCCGACTAAGGACGAGCCTACGAGGGAAATTGCGGCGTGCGCATCCACCGCCGTCCACAGACACGCCGAGAACAGTGCAGGACTTGCCGGACAGGACAGGATGGCGGGACCAAATGGGGGGGGGGGGAGCAGGGAGAGGGCAAGTGGAGAGAGAGAAAGAGGAGAAGGAGAAGGAGAAGGAGAGAGCGAGGAGGAGAGGGGAGGCGAGATGGCCAAAGGGAGCGAGATAGATGGAGGAGGGAAAAGCCGCGATGAAGGCGATAACGGGGGGGGGGGAGGTTGACTAAGGCGGTCTTATTAAGTTAGTTATTATTAACTAACCACTAACCACTAACCACTAAGTACAGTACCGGTCTAGTTACCAGTCCCAGGTAATATTAATACTAGGTAGGAAGTAGTAAGAAGTACTACTCCTACTACTACCAAGAGAACTGGGGCTGAGCAGTCTTGACGTTGTCTCCGCCGGTGGCGAAGAGGGGTTCTCTCTATTATTTCCATTTCTCTCTCTCTGTCTGTCTAGTCTGTCTATCTCGATATACTCTGTATATAAAGAATAAAGACCGTCCCTTGTACGGAGTCTCTTGAGCTGCACAAGTACCTCCCCAAGTCCTCGTCGGTACCGCCACCCTCCACTTTCTTGAACAACGCTCTCTTCTCTCTAAATCAACAATCAAGGTCTACTATGCATAGCCTTCCCGGCGGCGAGAATGAGAATGAGAATGAGAATGAGAAAACAACCCATCGAATCGAACAATTCCCCCAAATCCAATCCTACCACGGAAATCAACCCCGCTGGCCAAGAGAGGATTCCTCCTACTGACAGAACTTCCAGGGACCTAACTGAAGTACTGAACTTAGCCGGGATGTGCGCCCCAGGCAACAGAATTCAACGGCCGGAAGACCGGCATTCGATAGGATCTTAAAATATACTTGGCCTCCTGCAAAGGTAAGCTTCCCAATGGCCGCCCGTCCGATGGGAATCCCTGAGAGGTCGTGACGGAATGGTTGCGTACGTCCAATTACATTTACACCCCAGACAGCCTCGACGGGCTGTTTCTCTGCGTCCCTCCGAAGAACCCTGCAGGTACCTCCCGTCCTTCAGCTGGCGTTGCTTAGGCGCTTCCATGGGTCTCTCCAGTTCCGACTGAAAATAGCATCCTTCTTATCCTGCTCGTCCTTGCGTTTGTGCTTGATTCTTGAAGGTGAAAAAAGGTGAGGTCGGCGTCTACGTCATCTCCCCTGACCTCGCTATTTCCACTCTCCTGAGTATTTCATCGGTATTTCAAACAGATCAAACCATTCATCCCGATGCTCCAAGAAGAATAAGACCTAGGTTGTTTTTTTGTATCCGAAAAAAAAAAAAGAAGAAGAAGAAGAAGAAGAAGAAGAATAAAAGAAAAGAATGAAAAGAAAAAGTAGAAGAATACGATGATATCACAGATAATAAGCGATTGCGGTTGTCCGCCCATCTTGCCCGATCCGAAATGGTTGCCAGATGGTTATCATACAGTAGTCCACCCCAGTCCCCAACTCCAAAGATCTGTTTCGTGAGTTCGGTGAGGTCGCTTCGTGATCTTCAAGCGTGTCGTCCACCGCGGCCCACTTTCGCTCCCTCAGTCCTCTCTCCTGTCGTTCCGGGTGTCGGTATGCCGCCCGTCGGTGTGCCGGTTCTTGTCCTAGTCTCCTATCGTGGATTGATTTGCTCCTTAGTAGGGCGCATAACCCCGACCCCGGCCACGGTAGCCACCGCGGTAGCCGCCACGAGGGGGGAACCCTCCTCCGCCTCGGTGGAAGCCACGTCCACCCCGGAAGCCACCTCGTCCGCGTCCTCGACTCATCCCGGGGACGTTGGTCCGTTTGGGAACGACCTGGTGGGCATCGCGTTAGCCCGATCGGGGTTCGAGGACCTGACAAGAAGAAGTTTTCTCTAGGATGGCACTCACCTTGAGATTCCGGCCGCGGAACACACTCTCGTTCAAAACAAGGGCCTGAGCCACCAGGCTGGGCTCGGCGAACTCTACGTAGGCGTACCTAAAACCGCCAGCCGTCAGCGTCCAATGTCATAACGCCCCCATCAGATGGACCCAATAAGGGACACCCACCCCTTGGGTTGACCCGTGAATTTATCCAGCAGGATGGTGACACGGTTTATCGAGCCGCAGCTCTGGAAGTGCGCTTGGATTTCCTCGGGCGAAGCTCCGTAGTCCACGTTGCCGACGAAGATACTCCGGGCATCGATCTCTTCTTTGTCCTCTCGGAGGTTCTCGGATTGCTGATCCAGCGTGGCCTGCATTTCGCGCAGTTTCGCCGCTTCGGATTCCATCTCGGCTACCCGCTTCTTCATCGCGGCAATTTCCTCCTGGACAATCACACAAGGTATGTTAATGGATGTATATATATTTAAGACACGCATAGCGAGAGAGATGGCGGGGACGACGAAAAGGAAAAAAGCAAAGGCATTGTGGTGGAGATGGAGGTGTTGACCCCGGGATGCTGGCATAGCAGCTCCCGCTGTGGATGTCACGACCTACCTCGTCGTCACCTCCTTCCTCGTGAGCCTCGAGGCGCTCATCTTTAATCTCGTGTTCTTCCGTAGCCATTATGCCGGTATTATAAGGAATGACGGGTTCCCTCTGTCTATTTTGACCCGCAACGTTCACGCGGGGGAAGAAAAACTCGAAAGGAAGTGTATCCACCCGATTGGAGTTGGCGGGGAATAGGAGTTTTCCGGGTTATGATTTTTTTTTTCTTAATCCAAACCTGTCGAAAGAAAGCGAGACAAGGGAGAAAGCAGAGCGACGGCCGACTCTGGATGGGGATGCAAAGAGAGGAGACCAGCGACAAGGGATTGGAGAAGGGAAGCATCCATTGAACCTGATTGATACCCGCGTGGATCGACGGCCTCTCGCCGCTCGTTTCGGTCTAGCGACTTTTGTCATCTTCCCGCCCGACCTTCTTTTTTCATTATCATCCATCTTCTTTCCTTCAGTTCTTCATGGGTTGCCTCGACTTCGGGGCTTTTACGCTTATATTCGTCCGTCTTGCTTGTCGGCGGTAACGTACATACGATATTCCAAGGATCTCCCCGCTGCTTCTGGCAGGTAAGTCAGATCAGTAAGCTCCAACCCCGAACTATAGAACACGCACTCCGCCGGAGCTACGAGACCTTACAACCCCAAGCATACCCTGATACGTCGGGCGGAGTGAAGAAAATGTCAAGTTGAATTAGAGCGTCGTAATCGTGTCTGTTTCTATGGCGTATATACATGCAAAGAAATGGGAATGTAAAAAAAAAGATCAACTCATGAAGACGGCACGTTGTTTTTGCGGTACGAGACTTTCTCGACGGCGACGGTTTCGGCTCCGTTGGCGTCGGTCTTGAGCTGGTAAACATATAGCACCAGCACGTCCCCTTGGATCTGGGCGGGCATCAGCATTTATGCAATGGACTCCCCCCCGGCGACTTCGTCGGAACACTTACATCCATCAAGCAGAAACTCGGCGTCGGGTCCTCTCCCTCGGGCCAATACCCCGTGCTCAGAGCACCCGTGGCGCTGCCCGGGTTCACGAAGAACCGACCCTCCATCTCAAACGCCTCGAATCGGTGGGTCCCGCCCCAGAGCAGTATATCGACGTCCATCTGGCGCGCGGCAATCAACAGGGCGTCGGCGTCGCCCGGCGGGATGATGGTGTGGCCATGGGTGAATCCGATGCGGAGGCTGCCGTGGGTGACGACCTTGGAGAGCGGCAGGTTGGGGGAGTCGACGTCGAAGTCGCCTTTCACCAATTGCAAATCGGGGGCCACCTGACGGAGAAATTCGAATGTTTGGCGATCGGTTAGGTTGCCCAGGCACAGGATCTGGCCAATCTTGCCCGGGGTCAGGAGCTTCCGGAACTAGACGTTGTGGTCAGGATGAGCGGGGTTCAGTAGGGAGAGAACGAGAAAGAGGGACGGTGCATACCTTAGCTGGAAGATCCTAGCGATAGCAGGTCAGTCAGGTAAACTGCATGAGCGGCGGGACCAGGAAGCCACTTACGGGGGCGCGGTCAGGAATGAAGAGGTCACCGATGACCAAGACCAAGCGCGAGGTCATTCTGGAAGGCTGGAGGGGGGGGATTGGGGCGGAGTGATTCAAGGGCACATAGAACCAAGGAGCTATCGAGATGCACAGCAACGACGGCGTCAGAGAGACCGACAAGGCGACAAGGCGACAAGGCAGCAGCACGGCGGTCCTTCGGGCGGTATCCCATGGCAGTATCCTCACCGCCTGCTATGGTAATCAATTATAATTAACTATAGCACATCATATGAAGATTAAGATTCATATTCCTATAATATTATACCAGGTATTACTCTGGATGAGATCTCTCTGGATCCATGCATTCGAATCTCTTATCCCCAAGCTCCACCAGAGCCAATGGACTGCCCGTCATGAGTCCCTCGCAATGAGCGATGGTTACTAACTTCCGAAGCATGTATAATTGTATATACTTCGGCAGGATTCCCGATGCGCAAACGGACCCAGCCGATCTATAACACATCCAATCTGCTAGGTACAATGCCCAGACGAAAGATGGATGAATGACTCGGACGACGGCGCTCGTAGAACGGAAGGCGCCGCCCGTCACGACGCTGGACTCTCCCGGCCGACAAGCAAGAGGGACTCGCTAGAACGGGCGAAGACTTAATAATCTTAGTTAGTTAACTTATCAACTTCCCCTTTCTTCCAGCCGGGCGTGTCAACCTCCACGAGAATCGCGGCCATTCTGCAATCGAGAGCATATCTTCGGCCTCCAGACTCTGCTACTCAGAGTACACCAGAGTACACCAGAATACACTATCTAGATAGGAGTCCTGCAGAAGTAGTGCCAACCGCCAATCGCAGACGCAACCGGCGATCCCCGAACGCTCCGCCGACTTTTCCACGTCTCGCCGGAAACCCAAAGCGCTTCCCTGTCTTTCCTTTCCTTTTCTCCTTTACCCCGCGGCTCTCGGGTCAAGAGCCGAAGCTCTCGGAACGGTGGCCACCAAACAGACGGCGCAGCGCCTGAGTCTGATCTCCAGACACCTGGATCAACGCCTGCCGCTGCCGGAGCTGAACACGCCCTTCTCGACCGAGAGGAACTCGCTCGCTCCCGACGATATCGAATATAAGCCCCTCGACCGCTCAACTCCACCTGCCCCTTCTCCCTCGACATCTTCCTCTACCCCCCCTTCTTCGTCGCCCGCCGTCACCATGTCGACCCAGCCTTCTCACCCTACGCTTTTGATCCCCGGGCCCATCGAATTCGACGATGCCGTCCTTCAATCCATGTCCCACTATGCGTGAGTCCCCCTCCCCCTCCCCCCCACTATACATTACCCCTCATCTGCATCGTCGCTACCATCCTGACCCCTCCGGAGATGACTCGCATTTTAACACTGTCATGACAGTGAGAGCCACGTTGGCCCCGGCTTCGTCAAGACCTTCGGCGAAACCTTGAGTCTGGTTCGGAAGCTTTTCCAGTCCACCAGCCCGACGGCGCAGCCCTTCGTCATCTCCGGTAGCGGTACCCTTGGCTGGGATATCGTCGCCTCCAGCCTGATCGAGAAGGGCGAGAATGCCCTCGTCCTGCACACCGGCTACTTCGCCGACTCTTTTGCCTCGTGCCTGCAAACGTACGGCGCCAACGCCACCCAGCTAAAGGCCCCCGTCGGAGACCGCCCGTCGTTCGAGCAGATCGAGCAAGCGCTGAAGGAGAAGCCCTACAAGGTCATCACTATCACACACGTCGACACCTCCACCGGCGTGCTGAGCGACATCAAGCGCGTGGCCGAGATCGTTCGCCGCGTCAGCCCCGAGACCCTGGTGGTCGTCGACGGCGTGTGTAGTGTCGGCTGCGAGGAGATCGCCTTCGACGCCTGGGACATCGACGTCGTGCTGACGGCCAGTCAGAAGGCCATCGGCTGCCCTCCCGGTCTTAGCATCCTGATGCTGTCTGGCAGGGCTCTGGACCGCTTCAAGAACCGCCAGACCCCGCCCGCGTCGTACTACGCCTCGGTGGGCAACTGGCTGCCTATCATGCAGAACTACGAGAACTTCAAGCCCTCGTATTTCGCTACCCCGCCCACCCAGCTGGTCCACGCCTTGCACACCACGCTGTCCCAGATCACCGCGCGCCCCATGGCCGAGCGGTTCGCCGTGCACGCGCAGGCCTCGGACCGCGTCAAGGCGGCCGTAGCCGAGCTCGGCCTGAAGCAGCTGGCCGCGAAGCCGGAGAACCAGGCCCACGCCATGACGGCCATCTGGCTGCCGGAGGGTCTGGCCCCACCCGACGTTCTTCCCGGGCTGCTGAAGCGCGGCGTCATCTTCGCAGCGGGTCTGCACAAGGAGGTGGCCACCAAGTATATCCGATTCGGTCACATGGGCGTCAGCGTCACCTCGGGACGCCAGGACATTGACAATGCCATTGCGGCCCTGAAGGAGGCGCTCACGGAGGCCAAACAGGCCAAGGGACTGTAAAAAATATAGATCCGAGCCTCTTTTTTTTTTTGTCTCTTTCCAAGCGCCAACTTTTTTTATTTTACTTTTTCTCCCCTATTCTCAAGTAAATAGTGAATTGCAAAAGGATGAATATGAATGTACGAATGAGGCTGCCTTAATCTGAATGGAAAAAACAATAGATAGTGAATGCTATGCTAAAACCATCGCTTCTAAGCTAGTTAAACATTACTAAAACCGGCAAACCTTTCCTACAGAGTAGACCTCACCTGCAACCTACTCTGTAGACTGAGAGTTGCAGATTCAAAGGACAACGCATGGACACGTGAAGCTCCCTGACGTGGCCAGTCACGCTGCCTGCATTTTGAAAAAACGGGTATCAAATACTGTACCGAGGCACAGTGGAACGATGCAACATGTGATATTCGTACAGGAACCATACCTAAAATACCAGGAATTATCAAATACACGAAATTATAATAATAGAGAATCCGGACTCGTCACGGCCATTGGCATCCAATCGAATCAAACATGGGACAGAAGAGGAGATCTCGGAGAATAAAAATTACAAGAAGTAAATCAAGTCTTTGGAGAAAAAAAAAAGACAGAGATAAGAAAAAAGAAAAACAAACACCGAATAACCAAGGAACAAGACATCAATCAATCAATCAATCAACCAATGTAAACGGGGTATGAAGAGTGACGCTAGATAGGCACTTTTCATGCTTGCAGTCAGCGTTCTTTACAATAACGCGAGAAGAAGAACAGCTATGGATAATGCAACTAGACTTCCGTCAATATAAACAAGCCTGTACTTTTTTCTCCCCTTTTTTCTTTTTGTTTTTGGGTGCGTGTCTCTCCAAAGGGCTTTGGCCAACCCTCTCTCATCATCATGATATATGGACCTCTTCTCCAGGCTATGCCTCAGTCTCTCCCCTACGCAATGCCAGGGGTGCTCGCACATCAGTCACATATTGCAGAGCTTCTAGCATAGGGATGAGATGGAGGAGCCCGTTATCGGTAGGGTCATTGATCCAGCCTTCGATGGGAATGGCATTATCTAAGGAGTCGGGATTAGTGTTAATGGTCCATGCAGACGGGCAGAACCTGGAATAGCAGGGAGAATTGTACCTTCGTGAAATATGTAGCTCATAGGACTGTTATCCAAGATCATTACTTTACTCAAGTCAGGTTCTACCGAGCTGAGGTCCTTGATGTACGCGCCGTTGCGGAAAGTGCAGTGCTGGCGGTAATACCGAGCGTGGAAGAACTTTCGCTCTTGCTCTAGCCAGTCAATGACAGGGTCGGCGTACTCCTGCACACTGGCGGTGAAGATGACAAGCTTGTACCACTTGCAGATCTTGCGGAGGAAGTCATCGCAATGCGGCCGTTTGTGGACATAGTAGAGGATCGGATGCTGCGGTCCCAGAGTCGTGGGAGGCGCCCCCGGCGTTAGAGCCGTGGTCATCGGCGTGGCCAGCTTGACCTCAACCATATGACCGCTAGACATGCGACCCCCCTTGGCCAGCGAGTGGATGAGTGTTTCGTCCAAGTCAAGTACCAGTGTTTTCTGGGGAATCCGGGACCCGCGCGAAGTGGCAGTATACGATGGGATGCGTGGCGGTATGAGCGGTCGCGGAGGCACGGGAGAATGGGGATACCTGGTCACTCTATGTACCGATGGGGACGTCGGAGACTTTAGGTTATCCAGGTTGATGGCCCCTTGCGTTCCGTTCTGCGAAGCCGACGATGACCCTAGATCAGCGCTCTGCGCTCGACGGTGTCGCTGGCGTTGAAAAGCCTCTTCGTTGTGCAGTTTGATCCGGATCGAACGACGAGGAGCACCTTCATCTGACACCGACTCTAAGCCCGTAGATTTCGCCTTTGATACCCGATGATTACTACTGGTGAGACCCTTCACGGCTCGACGTTCATTCTCCGAGTCGGATGTGCTGGACGCTATCGAATCTCGCGCTGCGTAGCTCTTGAGCCTTCGAGCCGAGCTGCCTCGCCGTTTGCTATCGGCAGACTTGATCTTCTTGGGCGAGCCGTCTCTGCTGCCCGTCACCTTGGACCCAAACACTGCCCGGCGCAACTTCCTGACAGGTGTCATGGGAGAATAATAGCCGCCGTCGTCCCGAAAGCACTGGGCTGCGTATATTCCCGGAGCAGCCAAAGTAGATAGGATAAACTTGATTGTTTCGGTGATCGCATCAAAAAAGCGCTGAGCAACCAGGCCCAACGAGCTTTTCGTCACAAGAGAGCCATCTTTCTGAATCCCGCGGATCAATGATGTCTTCTCATCCAGGGTATGTTCAAACGGATCTCTGGCTTCCGTCGTCCCGGCCGCATTGTCACCGAGCTTCTCAATGACATCTAGCGAATGGAAGTCGTTGCTGCTGTATGACCTGAATTTTGCGAGATCGCCCGGTGAACTTGGGGGAGGGAGATCTCCTTGCGAACGAGATCGCTGACGGTTACGGTTGGAACTTGAAGTTTGGCCAATGACTCGGGACGACAAAATGTTCAGCGAGTTCATCTTCCTACGCGGCCCACGGGTGTCCGGGCTGGCGCAGATATCTATAGCAGGCGCAGGAATGCGAGTCGAGTCAGCCATCGTCCAACAGGAGGTTACTCGCCTGACCGAGTGCGACGGAAATTTGACAAGGAATGATAGGGAAACTAGCTCGAGGCAGATGACAGGGGGAAATCCCGATTCAAACCTACCTCAATGCGCCAGTCGACAGCCCGTGTTTCGGATGCAACCGAACTCCAGTCTTGTTGAATGGGGGCGGCGGTTGGGAGAGAGAGAGAGAGACGGGGCGAGTGAGTAGGGCCCGCTGAATGACGTTGTAGAAGGAAGAGGAGGAGGACGAGAAGGGAAAATCCGAACCGGAGTTCAAGGGTAAGGGGGGAAGAGAGAAGGAGAGAGAGAGGGAGAGACAAGACGTTGGGGTCGAAGATGACGGCGAGGTGTGGGGAGAGGAATGGATGGATTGTCCGGAGACGGTTTGCCTTTTAGTCTCGCGTTGGGCCGAGCATTTCTGCGCCAATTTCTCCCTCGCCGGACCATCCCACCTTCTCCCCTCCTTCACTTTTGCTCTTTTCGCAACTCTCCACGACCCCGAACTTTCTGTGTTCTTACCGACCATCTCCATAATCTCCTGGATTGGCTTTGGTGTCTCCGGTAAGATCTGACCTCCCGACCCCCGTGAATTGGTTCGTGTCCGTCACGTCGTGCAAGTTCTTTTTCCGTGTGCGGCATGACTCAACACCGGCCGGTCCTGCTAACTGCTGGCCCTAGAGAGTTGTCCACGAGTCGCCAACAATTGAATCCTGAATCCTGAACCCTGAACCTCTCTACTCTTGCGACAGAACAGCTCGAAAGCAGACCCGCAATTATGCCGGCCACGCCTGCGGCGTTGACGCCCGGATTGGCGTCCTTCCTCAAGTCGCTGAAAACCAACCCGATCGACACATCCATCGACAATCTGATCTCGTGTGTTACTCGCAGTGTCACCCCCGTTTCGTCCCGGGACTAATGCACATCCAGGCTGCTGAAGCGAAGACAAATCCGTCACTCGCGATCATGCGCGACCGCAACCGCTTACCTTCTCCTCCGCGTCATTTCGGCCTGCAGAACGTCGGACGCAGCGAAGCTGATCGAACGAGTCCAGAATGTGGGAAGACGACTGGTGGCCGCACAGCCGAGAGAGATGGTGGTTGGAAACGTGGTGAGACGCGTGCTTGGACTGATTCGTGACGAGGCCGAGGACGACAGAGAAGCCGATTTTACACTGAGTGAGACCGGCTCTGAAAGCCAACCGCAGACCCCGCGTGCTCTTGATGGTGAGTGTCGCCCCGTCTCATAACCCGGATACCATTGTTTCAGCCAGTTAATCGGTGGTGTTTCTGCAGACCCGTCGGAGTCCATGTCTAGCCGCTTCGAGGGCTCCGACCGATCCTCTTCCAGACCCACGGCGGCATTGTCTGCGCCCATTTCTATGTTCAGTCTTCTCTCACACCCAGAGCCCGACCCCTCGCTGCCAGGTACGCCGGTGTCCGCTTCACCCTCCGGCAGATTCCCAGGTCATGCGCCGAACAGAGACGTCCGGGCGGAGGTTCTCGAGGGCATCAATGAGATTATCGATGAGCTGGGCCAGGTCGACGATCAGATTGCCGCCTATGCCCTCGACCATATTCACTCCAACGAGATCATTCTCACGCACACCTCGTCTACCACCGTCCAGAGGTTCCTGCTGAAAGCCGCAGCCAAGCGCAAGTTCACAGTCATCCATGCCGAATCATACCCCAACAACCATGAGGCAACGCATGCCACCGTCAGCGGTACCAGTCCCAACGACGACGAAATTCTGAGCACCGAATCCTTCCAAAAACCGTTGATCGCCTTGGGCATTACCGTTATCCTGATTCCAGACTCCGCCGTCTTTGCACTGATGTCGCGAGTGAACAAAGTGATTCTGGGTACGCACTCGGTTCTTGCCAACGGTGGCCTGATCGCTGCGGCAGGCACTCGGGTTATTGCTCGCGCGGCAAAGGTACACCAGACTCCCGTCGTGGTGGTCAGCGGTGTATACAAGCTCAGCCCGGTGTATCCGTTTGACTTTGACTCGTTGATTGAGTATGGCGACTCTAGCAAGGTCATCGGCTATGAAGATGGCGACCTTGTAGATAAAATCGACGTCCAGAACCCGCTGTACGACTATGTTCCGGCTGAGCTAGTTGACCTTTACATCACCAACCTGTGGGTAGCCCCAATTTATCATTGCTTTCTTGATCAAACAGCTAACAATGAATCGCAGGGGTGGCCATGCACCATCTTATCTCTACCGCATTGTGTCCGACCACTACCGCAAGGAGGATATCAGCTTCTGATTATTGCCTTGATGGACAACGAAGGAATAACGAAAAAAAAAGAGACTAACAGAAGGCGGAGTCGGAATCAGGAGGGCTAATTTATGCTGCGTGGACGAAGCACGGATTCCAAAAAGGCGCAAGGAAAAAAGGATGGTAATAGACAAAACATGAGGCAATGAATACCCATGAATGGCGAGACGCATGATGTGCTTGTGGACATGTTCATTTTGTAGCTCTAATAAGAAGTCCACCTGACACAATTTTTTTATAATCAAGCGTACGTACACACGATAAGCAAGTACACCTTGGCGTGCATTCCTTACTTGCTTTCTACGATAGCATGGAAGTCCACTTAATTGTTTTTTTGAAGATTTGAAATTTTAGGGCCCGTCCCAAAGAAATCAATCATGGCGCCATCTTTTTTGAGTATATCAATCGTAGCTGCAATAGTATTTATTTGCAGGGTCATCCGTCCTGAACCATAATTTCCAGACCATAGACCGAAGACAGATCCCATTGGTATCTTCCCAACCTTCCATGGAATGGGCCCCATTTCTCCGCCATCATTTCCGTTGCATTTCGTTCGTGCACTTTCTCTAAGAGCGGGGCTTCTCCTTCTTCTCCTTCCACAGGGCGAGCAGACCGACACCCGAGACCTTGACGACCTTGAAACGGACACCGGGAATATCACCCTTGGCCTTACCCTTACGACCGAAACCGGCGAGGAGGACCTCGTCGTTCTCGTCGATGTAGTTCAGGCAACCGTCGTTGGGGACTGTAAGAGAAATCAGCCGGTTAGTATGAGTTGTTGTTTTCAAGAGACACAAGAATCAGGCCACCCGATCGGATCCACTTCGTTCCGCCACACATTCAAAATTCATCCGGAACCCTCCCACAAGCATCCAATATGTATCACATGAAAAAACCATCACCCCGCGTCGGATTTCCTTCGGGATCCGATCGAAGAGGCTTGTGCATCATGTGTAACAAAAGAGAGAGAAAAGGGGGGTACCCACCGAAAGCGGCGACCTTCTTGCCGTTCTTGATCAACTGAACCTTGACACACTTTCGGATGGCGGAGTTGGGCTGCTTGGCCTCAACACCGACCTTCTCGAGGACGATACCCTTGGCGTGGGAAGCACCACCGAAGGGAGAGGACTTGTAGGCGGTACCGAGAAGGCGCTTCTTGTAGTGCAGATCGGCCCAGCGGTTGTCACGACGAGTGGTCGCGAGCTTGCGCGCGGCGTTGAGACCACGGGGCTTTCCCTTACCCATCTTGGCGTATTATGTTCGAGGACGGTTCAACTGTAGAATTTCCAAGAGAATGCGTTAGATATTTCCTGCTGCTCGGTTTGCCCTTGATACTGCGTTGAACCGACGAAACTAGGAGGGGACCGCGGATTGACGGGAAATGGGGCAAGTCGACGGCTTCAGGGTTTCGGGAAATGGACGACAAAGATCCTAGATTCGACGGGGGGGGGGGGAACTCCTAACGTGCCAGGGGGGTTGAACGTACCGACTGATATAGATTCGCCAAAAGGCCTGATGGGGATGGTTGTCGAAAGTCGAAGGTCGAAAGGTTCCTTCACGGCCGGCGGTCTCGCTAAA
>NGZO01000001.1:4885427-5019890 GCA_002215965.1 Aspergillus persii
TTTTTTTTTTTTTTTTTTTTTGACTCAATTCGCTTTCGAATATTCGCTCCACGAACCTCAATCGGCTTCATTAATCGGCTGTATCTCCAATCCTCTGCCCCGGCCTTGACCCCCGAACAAACCCCTTCTGACCACCGAATTAAAAGAACCACCTTCAAATCGTCGCCATGGCCGGGGGTGGAGGCAATTTCCGTCATCTCAGCCGCAAGTCGTCGCACCGACAGGCTCTGCTCCGGAACCTGGTCACGTCTCTGATCAAGCACGAGTCGATCACAACGACATGGCCCAAGGCCAAAGAGGCCCAGCGACTGGCCGAGAAACTGATCACCCTGGGCAAGAAGAACACCGAGTCGAGCAGGAGACGCGCCTTGTCGATTTTCTATGTATGTGCCAGCCAGCAGGTCTAACCGGGAGTGTCCAATCGCTAGGATTATCCCTTTTTTCTCTTACCTTTTTTTTTTTCTTTTTCCCCTTTGCCTTTTCAAATATATATCTCATCTTCTCCCTCCACCTGGGGAGTAATATCCCATGCCTATGCTGTCCAGAAATGACTAACACGTGCACCTCCGGCCGACAGACTCCACATGAAATGCTTCCCAAACTCTTCGGCTCGCTGCGCGAACGTTATGCCGAACGCCCCGGTGGCTACACCCGGGTATTGCGCGTCGAACCCAAGAAAGACGATCAAGCACCCAGCGCCATCCTGGAACTGGTCGACGGCCCCAAGGACATGCGCTTCGCCCTCACAGCCCGGACGATCGCCCGCCAACGGTCGCAAGGCTTCGAGACCCTGAACGAGTTGACCACCATGAACGTGCGCAAGGTGACGCGGTACAGAAAGGATGGCGTCGAGGACCTGGAAAGGGAGATTAGCCAGTTAGGGCTCGACGATAAGAAGGGAGGCAAGCCCGCCAAGGGTGCGAGTGAGAAGCAATAAAAAAGAAATACGTGTGTGTGTTGATATATCTGGGGCGATGGGGGCGACGGACGGGAGAGAAAAAGAGAGTGTGTGACTATGATTAGCGCAAATCTCTATCTAATGTCTCTCCTGCCGGGGTACCCTTGTATCTATGTATTTATGTGTCTTTTCCTGTCCGGTTCTGTGTTCAGTTTACTGCCTGTTTTGACTGTCATGATCCGTGTAATTCTAGCTGTCTTTCGTGTGCAGACTGTCAGGCTTCCTTCTTTCCCCAAAACCGAGGCCGGGAGTCTCCCATTATTCCTACTGTCATTACTTTTGCATCCCGGGCCTCGTCCGAGGAAAAGGGTATTATAATTCGAAGCAATAGAGAGGCCCTTGATTTTTGAGTTCTTTAAGTCTTGTGTATCTTAGCAACCAGAATCTGCAACCCTAACGTCCAGTAAAATCTAAACAAACATGGCAGCAAAGGACATCCGCTGGCAAGCTGGTAGAAACTTGCATTTCGCTGATCGTCTTGCTGTGCATAGCGTTCATCCGTAGTAAAACTGCTGACATCCCCATCCTTTGCGATATCTACCTGCCGGAGATGGAAATGTCAAACCAAATGATTTTAGTAGTAGTGACCAAACATGACAGAGGCCGATCTAATGTTGTGTCCTTGCTGCTTTTCCGGCAAGGAATCAACAAACACGGCACTATCCACAGAAAAGATATGAAAGCGCGGGACTCTAGTTAGCCCGTGGGAGAGGTGTGCCTCCGGAAACGACTAGCGGGCCTTGATTTGGATTCGGGACGTTGTTGTTGGGGTAAGAGTGAGCGGTGCCACCACCAGCCCGAGGCTTCAAATCAAAGTCAGATGGGACTTCGGATGGTGGCGGCTTAGGGGGGAGATGAGACGGTGTTCCCCATTTGGCAATTGAATCTCGACCCCCCAAGGCTGCTGCACCTTGGGCTGGAGCACCAGCCTGCACCGGATACGAGTTAATGCCATTCTGGTTGCCCTTGCTCGGATGCCGAGCTAGAGGGGCGCCTCCCGGCACAAAGGAGCGCGTCTGAGGATTGAAAGACGGGCGTGTGAAACTGCCCGGTAAGGGATGCGCGCCCGAAGGGTTCTGCATTCCCGGGTTCATCGGCTGGCCCGGGTACTGGGTGTAGGGGTAGGAGGTCGGATTTAGGGGCTGCGACGAGTAGTTTTGCCAGGGAACCGGCGGATGGTTCCGGTGGGTTGCTTGCTGGTACCCTCCGTGGTAAGGCGAAGGAGCCCAGGTCGATGGCGCCTGATGAAAGTGCGTGGCGCCTGGCATGGGATAATTGTTCATGGCCGGGGACGGTTTCGCCGCCGCCATCGCAGGTGATTGGTTGATAGTGGCATATCCGGAATAGGGAGACTGTTGGGGCACAGCTCCGTTTTGCCAGGGACCACTGGCGGTCATTTGTGGAGATGTGGGCATTGGGTATTGAGATATAGAGTTGATAGGGGCAGAAAACATGCCACCGTTCTGACCACTATGCACGTATCCCATGCCCGGCGGGGACACGCCGGGGCCTACCATGCAGGGCTGGCTGGAGAATGATGGATCGTTCATAGCCATATTGTACGGGAGCGACCCTTGACCATAGTTCATCCCGGGGTAGTAAGCGTTAAACTGAGAACGGACCTCAAAGCTGTCATCGTGGGGAGTCTTCTGCCTCTGCGTCTTTTTGCGTCCACTGGTTGAACTCGATCGCGACATGTTGGCACCCTGGTCGCCACTCGTGGTGTCAGAAGCCTTGGAGTCCGGAAAATCACGGAATATTCTCTCCCGGACTTCATGGTATTTAGCCTCTCGCTCCTCCCGGGTCAAAATCATACGGTCTTTGGCCGGTGTTGCTCCAGCCGAAGAGCTGCCACGCTCTCCCTCATGTCCACTGTCACCAGCCTCCGATCCATTCTTGGAAAGAAATCCTGAGCTGGCGGCCGTGCTCCCTTCCGCAGAAGGCCGCTCACTATCTGTGCGGCGCATGATCTTCATGGTAGGCATGGCCGGGGGTGGTGTACTGTTGGTGGCAGCGTGCAAAGCCGAGAGAGGAGTAGGCCTACGAAAGGGTTAGTGTTAGGGAATGGCCTGGTTGGAATGAGAGGCTTAGAAACACTCACAGACGACAGAAAGGTGTCCTATGTAGTCGGACAGACGTCACATTATTGTCTACAAAGTGAGTCAGATGGTAGTAATCACCCAGCTTATGCGCCAGAAGTCGCCCGAAGGCATTAGAAGGCGGTAGTTCCAGAGATTGGTCCCTTAATGTAATGTTAGAAGAGTTCGTGAAACCGATGCATAGATGGCGTTGACTCACGTGGACTTCACAATAAAGTTTCGTACTTTGTCTTCTAATTGCAAGATCAAGAGGCGGTCCTTGGGGGACTTCATCGCCTCCAACAGCTTCTCGTCTGGATCTAGAGGAAATGGATGCATCGGTATAGGTTGACCTCCGGAGAAAGCCTCGGGGTTAGACACAACGTAATTGTTGGACACCGAATCGGACATGACGGCACCGTTGGTCCTCTGGCCACCGTCGTAAACAGGGCCTAGGTTTTGCAAGGTTGCTCGGGCTCTCTGCAGGTCTCTAAAACCCCGAGCACCGGCCTCGGACCCAGTCAGCGAATTGGGCGCACCCGAGGCTACTCCCGAAAGGCTTTCCTCCTCGTCCACAGCCTGAACGCTGGCACTATCATCAGGACGCAAGGAGTCTTTCTCGTCCATTGCGAAAGTGGTGACCGAAGCCATGCTCTTAGAATCGAAACTGGTCGGTTTTGTTGAGGAATTCGATAGGTGGGTTCGATCGTCTTCGAATGAAGCCTCCCGTTTTAGAGTCCCGGCATCTCGACCTTCAGAGAAATCGGGGCCCTCTTGCTCTTTCTTCCCCATGATTTGCACATCGTGCATTGCCCGCGATAGACTTTCGACGTTTCGATCGGCAGCGTTGTTCCCACCTGGGGCTTGGTTCGAGCTCTCCTGGCTCGGAAGGGCATCTTTCAGACCCTGTGGTTCGGAACATGTGGGTTCCTCGACTGACTGTAGACCATTCTTTTCATCAGATGCGACGGAACCTTCCGAGTGTGATGGTGGGAGCATAGCAGCGATCTTATGCGCAAGTCAGAAGGTTGGAACCATCATCTACGTTGCGATAGTCGATTCGTGCAAGCAAACATACCTTTGCAAAAGAGAGGCGATTGTCACCACTGGTGGATCCTTGCGATGCCATGGTTGGATCGAAACTTTCTTCCCCTTCGCGAATTATCAGGATGCACTTGTTGGCTCTTCTGCCGTTGGTGTGAAGATTGAATAAGTAATGATGGATTCCAAGTTTGGGAGAAACCCTGGACGAGAGAGATTGCGGCTAAACTTGACCAAAGGCGCGTTTTCTCAAAGGACAATACCTAGAATCGAGGCGATAGAATGCCACTCAATAGTCCCACTTCACACAAGCCCAAAAAGAAAGACGACATATCTTTGAAAAACGTAATTCGCCATATGGAAAGTCGCTCTAGGTCAGGACCAGTGGGGGTGGGGGACACGATGAAGCCGTGCGCTGTAGTTAGGCAATCGAGTAGCAATGATAGACGGCGGAGGGGATTTCCACGAGACCCAGGGATACTAGGCCAATAGGATAAATCGGTTTCAAAGTGGATGACTGGTATAATACGATGGTCAGAAACGTTGGTCCACGGGGGGTTGCTTTGGACATAGTGTGGTGGAATTCTCACGGAAGGGAAGATCGGAGAAAGCCCTCCTAATCGGAAAACGCGAGGAGACCGTCTCCCCGCCGGACAGCGGACTGCGAGCGATCACGAGGGTCGACAGCGCTGGTTTGGTGAAAGCAGCGACGGTGGGTGGCGGACGCGAGACACGATGGAAGACTCAGTTATGGTCTTTTTTTCCCGGTTGGGCTGAGAAGGAAGGAAGGTCTTTTGGCCGTGGGCGGTGAGCCGCGCGCTTACTTTCTCTTGTCTGCCTGAACAGCCGCGGGGACTTGGGAACTTCCATGACAGTCTCGTTGCGACGAACCAGACCATCTAGTCATATCTGCAGAGAGTTCTCTGGCCGCCTCGAGCCTCTAATCTCTAGCATATCCTCCGTTCGTCTCGACTCTCCAGCGGCATATGAATCGTTATCGCAACGCCCCGGGCGCCCGAGGCCCTTCCAAGGCAACCCCCAGCACGCTGTGTCAAAAATGTCTAAAACGAGATATGTCCTCTGCACTCTGCTCGTTCGGATCCTCCCAAGCTGACCTTCTCTAGCACGGCACTATAGTTATGAATGCACGGTCACGGCCCAGGACCGGCCGTATACTTCCCGCCCGTCGCGTACGCAGCAATTATTGAATCCGAAACTTCGGCCGCAACTGACCACGGAAATTCCCAATGATCTTTTGCGCACGTAAGTCGCAGCGTCGAGTCTCTGCATAAGTGGATCACAATACCTAATAGACCTCTAGCAGAGGAGTCGCCGATGAGATCCTAGCGAAACGCGAAGAAGATCGTGGCCGGAAGAGAGACTTGGATGAATTCGACCCCCTTGATGCCGCGGGACAGAGCTCGAAAAGAGCTCGGTCAGTATCATCGCATTCCACAAACTCTGTGTCTACGATTTCCACGAATCGATCGCGCTCCGAGTCTCCCCCTCGTCGCTCTGGCTATACTGCACGAAGTGCCCGCGATCGGCCGCGATCGGTGTCCCCACACCCAGCTGGGCCAAGGAAGAGGAGATACAGCGACTCATCTAGATATACGGGCTCTTCTCCCTCCCGGGAATCGGCACGCTCTCGGTCACGCGACTGGCCAGATGATAGAAACACCAGGCGGAGGCATCGGGAGTCCAGCCCTGTCCACCGTGGTCGAGCAGTTGATGTTTCCCGCGACGGCGAACGCAGAGAAAGAAGTCGTAGTCGCAGTGTGGACCAGAGTCGGATTGTAAGAGAGCGGCGCTCCAGAACCCCGACGGAATCAGACGACAATTACAGACGCTCCAAAGGATTCCCAAGAGATCATCTGGATCGACCTGAGAGCACTCGGGGCCGTTTCGACCAAGGTCACGTCTCGTCCCAGGCTCCTAGACAACGGAGTCTCAGTCCATACAGCAAGCGTTTGGCTCTGACACAGGCCATGAACATATCATGATGGACTTCGGAACCCACCCTCAACGACCAAAGAAAGGTTGAAAGGGAAGGGGAGAAGGTGAAGATGAAAGAAAAACAAAAATCATGGGACTCGAGAATTCGGGGCATTTTGATTGCGAAATTCAAAGAGCAACTTGGAGTAACACAATAGACATGACAACCCTGTATTATACTAATCGAATGGAAAAATGTATTGATATTGATAGTGTTCATGAATAGTACCTGCCATGCGACCCCCTTTCAACGCCGTTTGAATGTATGTCCCTAGCTGCCAGCTGTGAGCGCCCCAAAGCAAGATAGCAACGAATGAGATCAAATTACAACAAGAAATTTTCATACACTTCCCCTCGGGTATCAAAACCATGCCGCTTAGTCTTCTCTGTCGCTCTCGTCTTCCTCCCTTTCCCGCATATGGATCCCCTCTACCAGCACCTCTCCTTCGATGCCTACCTCCTCGCCCTGCTTATCGCTGTTTATATCCTTGCCTTTGGCCTTGGCTGCACGCTGCGCATTCTCTATCCGTTGACGAACAAGCCTTGCGATGGCATTTTGCGTCCTCGTGTCGAGGATTTTCATCTTCTCGTCCAGATCCCGCTTCAGATCCCAATTGGGCTTTTTAGGTTGCAACTTGAACAAGTCGATGGGTTGCTCTGCTTCCTCGTCCTTCTTGGCTTGCTCTGCCGTGGCCTTCGCAATCTCGGCTGCTTGTGCCTCCAAAGTGGTCTGGCCTTCTAACGGGTTCTGGTCGAATCCTAGCTTCGGGCCTCGCGTTTCTGCGTCGTAGTTCCGCCCCGAAAGATACTTCGTCGAAGCTTCATGTTCATTATCCACCATTGTACCATCCTGGGGGTGACTGTCTCCTTCTGTTGCAGGCTCTGCGTCGGGCTGCTTGCGTTTGAGCGATGCTAGCTTCGCAAGACGAGCTTTGCGCTCGGTCGCCGCCGCATCGAGAGAGGCATGATTGGACGCCATAATCGCCGGGCGGGGGTGCGGGCGGAGGAGTAAGTCTGATATATGGTGGACGTCTGAGGAAGGAGAAGGCAAACAAGAAAGGATTGATTTCGGGGAGTAGGAGATGATATCTACTCCGTAAACGGTGTCTAATAATTTGTCGGGACGGCGGGAAAACGCGGTGTGCCACAAGGCCGGGCGGATGCATCAGCCACATTTGTCACACCAGCCACATGCCATAAATTGATTTGCGCCGGACAAGAAGTTTCCCTCCGGCCATCTTGTCGCTTCCTCGCTCTCTCCCTTCCTCCCCCCGTTGTCTGTGCCTCGCCGAGTCTTCTTTACCTTCGAATTCAAATGTATGCGAACTCGAAATTCTGAATGTCATCCAGTGCGTTTTTTCTGCGCCCCCGCGTCAACGCCGGACTATCCTATACTCCGCCTCTTCCACTACACCTAGGACATCTGCGCCATGTGAGGATAAGCCCTTCTCGGCCAAGAGCCATCGCCATTCACGCGCCAAACGTCAATTCGTTGTCCCTGAATGTGGGCAAGTTGACCGACAGCAGTCGTGAATTCTCGACAACACCCCGTCCGTCAGCTCCGAATAGCCGCCAGCCTCCGCGAAACCGTAAATCCAAGGATGAGTCTCAGATACAAAGACGGTGGACCTATCAAGAGCCATCAGAGCCTCGGAATATCTCGAGGTTCAACGTCAACAAAAGTCGTGGTACAAACAAGTATGGAGTGCCTATGATTTACACCGGCCCGGAGGACGACCCCAACCGACAGTTGAAAATTATTGATCAAAGTGTCCTCGAATTGGAGAACCAAATCAGGGGTGCGACTCTGTTCAATGGCGCAGAAGAGTTCAGTGCATGGATGTCCGACTTCAAGGCGATATATGCCGACGCCACAGGGCCGGACCGCGTGGATATTCCTTCACGGTGTCTGACCTTGCATGATGCGGACTACGGACTTTTTGAGAGTCTCACAGTGGGGGGTCAACACAGCTTTCGTCTAGCTTGGGAGGAACTAACAAAGGAGGCTAAAGCTGTCCACTGGGCACGCTTGTCCTTATATCTGCTGTACAACGCGCCCGATTCAGCCTGGCAGTTTCTGTATGTCACTTGCCAGGATAAGGATAGGCCTCCATTCAAAATGGCATGGGATTGCTTAGACCTCCTCTATCACTGGGTTCTACACTCGCGCGAGGAAATTTGCGGCATCACATATGACACTATGATTAGAACTGTTTTGGATCCCCAGTTTTGGCCCGTTATTTACGCGCCTCAGAGAGCCATGCGACTTTACATAAAAACGGCGACACATGGAGATGTGCAGCGGGCTTTTGATATCGTCCAAAAAAACCAAAATAATCTCAAGGTGGAGACTTGGTTTTGTTTTATGTATCGGTTCACGCACCATGGCGACATTGAAGGTGCACTTTCAGCGCTGCGAATTATACAGCTCGGTGGCTATGACGTGGAGCAGGCTACGCTTCAGCACCATTGCTGCAAGCTTCTTATGCGTGACTGGGTGTGTGATGAGGCCGACGGGCGTAACTTCTACATTCTTCCGAGGATCCTTGAGCTAGGGGTACAACCTTCCCGCGACTTGATGAATGTTGTTCTCTCCAAAGCTTTCAAAACGGGTGATTCGCAACTGGGCCATGATATCTTCGCATACATGAAAGAGCAAGGCCATGAGTTCGACTCGTTCACCTACCTATCCGTTCTTCAAGATGCCGTTGACCGTGGGGACAAGATTCGTGTGGAAGAACTGAGCGAAGAGATACGCCTCCGTCCTGATCTGTCGCGAAATCCGTGGATTGTTACTAAACTCATGCATGCTCGTTACCTCGCCGATGTGAAAGCTATCTATCCAGACGTCCCCTCCAGTACAGTGTTCTTTTCCCTACTTGGCTTGTATAATCAGCTGTACGACCTGACGCCGCTGAAAGAGCTCGGCATCCTCTCAATGAAGTATACACCAGAAGAGCCAGGCGAAAACAACTCCCCTCCAACCATTGCCCTATATCTTCTGATTTCGACTTATATCCGATCCCAGAAAAAGCTGGCGCCGGTGATACGCCTTTATTCCCGATGGAGGTCTCTCGCGTGGCAGGGGCACCCTTACATTGCTCCCATGCAGGCCACCGAACATATCTACAACGAGTTCCTGGCCTCTTTCCGACACAGACGGAATGGGATACGAGCAGCCCTGCGGCTGGTTGAAGATATGCTGGAAGGCCGTCCAGGCAGCACAATAGTTGACGGCAAGGTCATCACGCCTGCTAAGCCATCTACTTGGACTTGGAACATTCTGCTCTCCATATTTGTATACCATGGCCAACCTAATGCCAAAGAGAAAGTAAGAGCACTAATGAACAAACACAATATCAAATTCGACGCTATTACGTGGAACACCATCATCAGTGGCCAGGTTCACGACCCGGAAATGTCGGCTCTTGCTCAGACTATCAAGGAGATGGAGGAGAACGGCGTTGCATTCGATGCGCATACCATGAAAGCCCTCAGTTTCGTTCGAGATCCTGAGAAACTGTGGGCCGCTGTGAAAGACCTAGACTCACGTCAAAGCCCCAAACCGGCCCTCGATCAGGTCAAACCTGATTTGCAGAGCTCCCCAGCGGTGGAAACGGGCGCGACGAGAGACGGCGCAGAGGAAGACGAGGACGATGGGCTGTTAATGAAAGGCCTACAACGTCTGGCCAAACCCGGCCGACAAAACCTAACCTACACCCAGTGATTCCAACACGAGATACCCTTACTTACCTCTGCTGTTCTTTCCATACACTTCTCCCTGTCCTTTTTGTTCATTTGGCGTTTGGAGCACATGCTCTGGACCATCTAGCGGGTTACTAAGGGGGGTAAAATCATTGTATTCAAGCGTATATAGGAGCATGGTGCATCGATAATGCTGCGCTGAATACAATATCACTCTATGTACAATACGAAATGCAATGCTGAAAAATAGAATTTAACTCCTGGCCACGGAAGGTGATGCCCCAAACCGACACAGAAACTAGTAACGCCGACTGCTTGGTGGAAAGAGACCCTGCCATCCTCGAAGTCATAACTGGATGGGGTTTTTTATGAATAAAATGAAAGAAGAAAAAGGCGATAGATCAATACATCAATTCATGGATTTCAACCACCGAGGAAGATGGACACCTGTAGCAAACGTAGATCATTAGACAAAGTCTTCCAAAGACCTGATGGAGCGTTGGGATGACTCCCGGTCCTACTTACAGCCATCAAGACGCAGCAAATACTGACGTAAGGACTCAACCTTTCCCCGACGCGAGCGCATTTCCAAAATATTCCAAAGAAGCTGTGGTCAGATTAGTCCCAGATTTCCGTGGGGGTGGGAGTTGAAGAGCCAAGCGTACCCATGACGGTTGCGATCCATGAACCCTGGCATCATAGCATGGACATAGGTGCTCGTGCAGATGATAAGCAATATGACCAGGAGGAGGGACTGGAAGTTGAAAAGAGCCGACTAGATCAAACGCTGTCAGTCACATACATCATAACATCACTTGCATATCTCGAGGGGTCATTTGTTCCCACTTACCATTGTGCTCTGCCGAGTCTCAGAGCTTTAAGAGAGGGTGACTGAGGGTAATCCTTCACTGCAAGCTCACTAGGGCTCACAGGAGACTGGCTGACGTTCCGCGCAGTGCAGACAGGAAAGTCGACCGCAGCACTGAAGAGTGAAGACAGGCCAGCGTTTCGTTCCGCCGCCATTCTGCCGCCATGTCGCCCGCTCACCGCCCTCCCGCGAAGAAAGCGGCCGAAGCAGCGCCGCCTCGTCTTCCCAGCTCCGGCCATGTGTCCAGCCAGCTTGCTCCTCCCTGGCCGTTCGACTCTCAAGTTACTGCGTTAATTCGTGCCGGATATAATCCCGCGTGGAAACCTAACACTTCTCTTGAAAAGCAGCCCCCGGAGCAGCCGCAACGCCAGCAGCCTTCCAATCTTCGGTCCGATAACGAGCGCAACGGGGCCGGCCTCCATGTTGCAGCTGCAGCCTCCGCCAACAAATCCACCCAGAACAACAACAACAGCAAGAAGAAGAACACTCCTTCCAAGATGGCCGAACCCAGAGCTCGCGTGGCCCGTCACAAGGGCCAGATGAACTTTTCATCTGAGCGTGGGTGTTCCCATTCATGCGTCGCAAAACCGGCAGAGCCGGAGATATAAAAAGCAGTAGAATACTGATGCCATGGTCTTTGTACAGTCCGCCTCCTTCTTCTCGCCTACGGCGACCCCAGCCCTCACCCGTCCTTCCCCTCCGAGCCTCTCCCCGAAACCGTTCGCGTTCTGGACGAGATCGTCACCGATTTTATCCTGGAAATGTGCCACGGCGCAGCCCAGTACGCGAGCTACTCGCGTCGCCAGAAGATCAAAGTTGATGATTTCCGCTTTGCGCTGCGTCGCGATCCCAATAAGCTGGGTCGTGTGCAGGAACTGCTGCGCATGGAGCGCGAGCTCAAGGAGGCGCGGAAGGCGTTCGACCAGAACGACGACCAGGTGGGGAATCTGAAGGATGCGAACAAGAAGGGTCTGGAGGAGTTGGGGGAGAGTGTGGATGGTAAGAAGAGTAAGGGTAAGGGTAAACGAGGCGCCAGACGAGACTCGGATGCCACGGAGGATACTGCGCCTAAGAAGAGAAAAGTCGCTGGATAAACCTCTCAGATGCTCTACTTACTTTCTTTTTTATCCCTTTTTTGCAATTGCTGTATGAGCAGGCGTTTTCGGATGACAGGGCATTATCAAGTTTATTGTACATGGAAATACCACTATCTGCACGGGCGTTTAAGGCACGATTTGGTGGATCGGCAGGCAAAGCCTCCAATCAATGGAAGAAAGAGTTGGGTCAAATTCTCAAACAAGACTGTTGGTAGAAAAATTCCAAACGGGTGAAATAATTTGGGAATAATATCTAGCACATGTATGTCCATTCATCATGATTGATATTCCGCTGCCGGAAATGCGACGTAATCATCTCGAATCTACACCACATCGAAGAACCAAGTCCAACCTGGATAGGACTCTTCCTCCCAACCAAAACAGAGGATCCCAGACCTGCATCATCTTTGCCCAATCTATTCCCTCTTCCCTTCCTATCCCATCCCGTTCTCCGTCTCCCCGTTTTGAGAAATCCTCCCAACTCTGAACTCTGAACAAAGGCCAGAGGGACTTGACTCCTGTGCGCCATGCTTCTTCTTTTTTTTTTGTCTCTGAAGTCTCCGCCCCGTGTCTCGTATGATGCTGTCGTTGTCGTACTGCTCCAACGGCCAAGGATAAGTGACAGGCTGGAGAGGAAGAAGTGGGAGAAGAATGTGACTGAATGCTTTTTGGTTTCCACAACAAAAGAGAATAACCCCT
This sequence comes from Aspergillus persii, assembly GCA_002215965.1. Taxonomy (NCBI): domain Eukaryota; kingdom Fungi; phylum Ascomycota; class Eurotiomycetes; order Eurotiales; family Aspergillaceae; genus Aspergillus; species Aspergillus persii. The sequence continues at coordinate 4,897,869 of NGZO01000001.1, forward strand.
GGGCAAGAAAGGACCCGAGATACGTATTAAAAGACGAGGGGACAAAAGACGAAAAGACGAAAAGACAGAACGAGAACAAGGCATCGAATATATGAATAGAGGATTTAGAAAAAAGGGGGAAATCGGATGTGACCAGGGAGAAAAGGTGGATGGAAAAAGAAGAAGTAAGATCAACCAAGCAAAATCTGAAATAATATTCATTACTTTTCATTCTTAAGCGCGAGCTTCTTCGCCACTGCGCTCTTGGTTCCGCTGTTGACCTCCACGACCTCCCTTGCCGCCTCTTTGACCGCGCTGGTTACCGGACTCGGCGGCACCAGACTCTCCACCCAGAGTGAGCTGGGCAGTTGCTAGCCGGTTGGACAGCTCCATCTGTGTACGGATGGTGTTGGCCAGGTAGGACACAACCAGGACATCCTGGATGTGGTTGTTGCTAGAGAATGGACGTCAGTAACCACGGCGGCCAGAGAAAGGAGAGAGATATTAAAAAGAACACGTACAAGTCACGCTCGACATCCGCAGCGTCGACCTTAGGAGCCAAGGCAAGGGTGTTCAGGAGGAACTGGCCCAGAGCAGTAGAGGCAGGAGCCTCCTCGTCGATAACCGACTCGACATACCGGGAGACCCGGTCAATCATACCCAGAACCTCCTCGATGGCGCGCTCCAGAGCCTCGATATCGGTGAACAGGTTGGTGGCACGCTCTTCGGCATCGCGGGCCGCCGAGACGGCCTCCAGACCACTCTTCTCGGCCTCGCCATAGCGGATCTCGTAGGGAACGGGGATGAATGCGGCGCTGTCCGCGGCCCGCTCGGCCGTGACGCCGACGGGGGCGGAGATGTAGGCCCGGGTCTCGATATCCTTGCCGGGCTCGGTCGACACCGTCAGGTGGACGGCCGGGTGAGGCCATGTGCCGTCACCCTGGCCGCTGTAGAAGTTCTGGATCAAGGCGGAGAAGGTGTTCAACTCGGACGAAGTGGCGTACCAACCGACCAGGACTTCCTTGGGGTTGGCCTTGAGATGCAACGCCAGCATCTGCTTCTGGTATTCCATGTCGACCTCGACCTGGTCCGTCGTCTCGGTGTGACCGACAGCGAAGGTGCTGCGGATTTCGACCTCAGTTCCATCCTCCGATCGGGTTCCTAGCAGGGTTCCGATGACACGCTCCTGATCGGCATTGCGACGAAGAGAATGATCCAAGATCGAGAAGAGCGCCTAGCATGCACGGTCAGCCACCTGTCCTCATCCCATTCCTGCTTTTCGCCTGGTTGGATCGCAAACGTACCTGAGGCTGAATAACCACGCCTAGAGGGGCAGTCGTCGGTGCAGACCCCACTGCCACGGGGCCCAACGGACGAGCCAGATGAACGAAAGAATCGGATTCAGCCATGATGGAGGATGGAGGGGTGGGAAGGGTAAAGGAGCAAGCGTCGGGAGGGGAGAGGAAATTCGAAGACGGGCAGGGACACTTGGGCTCAGTCGCCTTGGCGGAGTGGAGAGCGACGCTGGAGGAGGGCTGTTGATCTAAATTTTTCCGTGAGGCCGTCCGGGTCGACTTCTTTGGTCGTGGCGGAGGTTCGGCGAGCCGCAAATTGTGTGTGCGAATCCCGCGCTAAGATAAGATAAGCAGAAAATATCTCTCTGCTCGATGTCTTCTGGTCTTCTGGTCTTCTGGTCTTCTGGTCTTCTGTACGGAGTAACCATTGAATCTAATCCACCCAATCCATCCAATTCCCCCAATGCCCCCGCCTCGGACTCGAGCCCCCCGGGGCCGTGGAAAAGGCCCCGGTGCCTTTGCGAAACGCAGAAGTGGCTTTACAAACTCCCGAGTGGAAGAGGTCGAGTGAGCTTATTCTCCGCCTCGCTGCCCATACTTCGTGCCTCCGCCAATTTGACTGACTCTTGCCCCTCAGCTCGGACGAATCCTCCTCTGGGGATGAAGGCTCCGGCGCCGAACAGTTTGAAGACGACATGGACCACGAAGGGCCCGTCGACGAGGCATCCTCGGACAGCGAAGAAGAGGACCAGCCAACAGGGCGTCCCTACAACGAATTGCTGCAGCTACTAAACACCGGCTCGGAGAACAAAGGTCCCGCTCGGAAGAAGAGAAAGGTTGAGCACAAGGGCCGCGAATCTGTGCGTGAAGCTGTTGCGACTCCGAATGAGGAAGAGGAGGTCGAGTCGCCGGCCGATGACGACGTGGAGCAGCCAGAATCCGAGCAGGATGAGGAGGATGAAGAGGACAACTTGGACGAAATGGATGTTGACGGGCAGGCAGACAGTGATGAGGAAGACGGTACTTGCATTCTTTGTGGGCGACGATCCCATGGTACATACTAACTTGTTCATAGATAGTGATCCCTTCGACGCGCATTTCTCGCCTCCAGAGGAAGACGAATTGGCCAGGAAGATTAAGGCTGCGGGAGCGAAGCAGTGGCGATCTACCAAGAAGGAGCTTCCAGAAGGACTGAAACTGGTGTACTCAGTGCCTGACCTTGGTAGTGATGTCTCGATGCTTCCGGCCATGAAGAACATCACAAACGTGAAGGTGAGCTTGCGGTGCTGGTTCTGCACCTGGAGAAGCAGCGGATACTGATGAAGAAACAGCTTAAGAAGAAGCTCATAGAGCCTGCGACGGAGCATATCCGGGAAATTAGCGGGCATGCTCAGCACCTCGCTCCCTACATATTCGACTACCAGGATGTTTTATACGGCGCCCGAACCGCTTCTAATGCAGCGGCTATGCAAGACCTACTGGCGGTCCATGCCACCAACCATGTGCTGAAGACACGCGATCGTGTACTCAAGAACAACGCTCGCGTGGCCAAGGAACAGGACACCGATCTCGATCTTCGGGACCAAGGCTTCACTCGACCCAAGGTGCTTTACCTGCTGCCCACCAAGCAAGCCTGCGTCCGAGCAGTGGACGCAATCACCCGGTTCTATCAACCGGAGCAGCAGGAAAACAAGAAGCGATTCGTCGACACTTTTTCGGGGACCGATGATGAGAGCTGGGAGAGCAAACCCGAGGATTTCCGAGAGCTCTTTGGCGGCAACGATGACGATATGTTCCGGCTGGGCCTCAAGTTTACCCGCAAGACCGTCAAATTCTTTGCGCAGTTCTATGCGTCCGATATGATCCTAGCCAGTCCTTTGGGTCTGCGGACGATCATGGACCAGGCCGAGTATGTCTTATGCCCTCTCCAGCTCCACTGGAGTGCACGCCAACCCCCTTCTTCTAACGAGAACTGACCTCTTCTCCCTCGCAGTACCAAAAAGCGGGATCACGATTTCCTGTCGTCTATCGAGGTGGTGATCGTTGACCACACCGACGCCCTGCTGATGCAGAACTGGGATCACGTCGACTACATCCTGAAACACCTGAATCTGCAGCCCAAGGAGGCGCACGGATGCGACTTCAGCCGCGTGCGAACATGGTACCTGGACAACAACGCCCGGTACCTGCGGCAGGTCATCATGTTAGCGTCGTTCGTCACCCCGGAAATCAACTCGGTCTTCACGTCGCACATGCACAACGTGGGCGGTAAACTCAAGGCGACGCCCGTGTACGCCGGGGCGATCTCGGAGGTGCCGCTGCCCGTGTCGGTCAAGCAGACCTTCTCGCGGGTCGACAGCCTCTCGCCGGCCAAGGACCCCGACGCGCGGTTCAAGCATTTCACCACCACGGTGCTGTCGACGCTGGTGCGCAACATTACGTCGAGCCGCGGCAAGAACGGCGGCGGCACGCTGATCTTCATCCCGTCGTACCTGGACTTCGTGCGCATCCGCAACCACTTCGCCACCTCGACGCAGACCAGCAATCTCTCGTTCGGCGCCATCTCCGAGTACACGGACATCCGCGACGTGTCGCGCGCTCGCACGCACTTCATGAACGGCCGACACTCGGTGCTGCTCTATACTGAGCGGTTCCACCACTTCCGCCGGTACCAGATCCGCGGCGTCCGGCGCGTGATCATGTACGGGCTGCCGGAGAACCCGGTCTTCTACGGCGAGATGATCGCCCTGCTCGGCTTGGATCCGACCGGCGTGGTCGAGGCCGCGTCCGAGGGAGGCGTGCGGGCCTTGTTCTCCAAATGGGACGCGCTGAAACTGGAGCGCATCGTGGGAACGAAACGAATGGGCAACATGCTACGGGAGAGAGGCGGCGATACTTTTACCTTTGTATGATTCGGAGACCCACGGAGAGAGTTGTATATATAATAGATAAAAGACCACAACACAGGGTCTAATGGTATAAATCTGATATCGCGTAGTTCTTAGACAGTGTGTAAACGCCACCCACTGTCCACCGATATCCAACATACGCAAACTGAACAGAGTCCCATTAGGCCATCGAAACCATCTTAGCCTCTAACTGGCAAGGAACAAAGTACCAAACCTCGGGTGATCCCCCGAAGACCGCGCCGCAAGCGCAGGGAATCCGCCTGCCGTCGTAATGTCTAATTATCATGCATCATCTATAGGATCCAACAAAAAAAAAAGAAAGGAAAAAAGAGTACAAATCCAGGCAAGACCGACTAAAGCACCTCAGCTGACGAGCCAAAAAATAAACAAAAAGAAAAAAAAAAGGTCGCTTGATGGGGATTAGTCATGGTTCTTTTTTAACTAGTTAGTTAGTTTCGCGTTGGCGATCGATCGGATAAAAATCCTGCTGGGGTATATATTCTTTCCCTTCTACTCTGTGTTGACGGCCGTTCTCGTGCCTGCCTGGGTTCTGTTACAAAGAACGAAAGCCAGTGTGAGAAGGGGGGACCTGAGAAGGAACCAGACACATACATACTCTGTATACAGATAGAACCATATCCAGCATGTCTGCTTCGCCCTCCGATCCCGGCCGGATCTCACATTCCCCTACTGGCATGTCCTGTGCAGATTCCTCGACTTCTCGACTGTTCAAATGGATGCGATTTAGTCGCCAGTCGAACCTCCCCTGCGAGAATGAAGACGATGCATGCCAACCTCTGCTGGGATCCCAAGCGTCTTCTTCGCCCGCGCCTTCGCCCTCGTCTTCCTGGTGGGAGAACGCGCGAGAGTCAGCCAGGGAGGCGTGGGCGCAAGGCAAAGGGATGGTTCTGGTGATGATGTCGCAGTTCTTCGGATCGTCGATGAACGTTATGACCAAGGTGCTCGAGAACCAGGGTCGCAATGGCCAGGGGCTGAGCCCGTTCCAGGTACGTTTATTTTGACCTACTTCTTGTTTACCGAAGTAGATTAGGAACTGTGATCGACACCGGCATGCGACCCCATACTACAAGTCGTACAGTACAGTTCGACGTCCTAGTTCCTCCTGACAACATCCGGCTAATGCCAACCTCCATAGATTCTCTTCGCCCGCATGTCCATTACCGTGCTGGCCAGCTATCTCTACATGTGGTATGCGAAGGTGCCGCATCCCTTCGGCACCCGATCCGAACTGGGTTTGTTGCTACTGCGCGCCGCCGGGGGGTTCTGGGGCGTCTACGGGCTCTACTACTCGGTGCAGTACTTGCCGCTCTCCGAGGCCACCGTTCTGACGTTCTTGGCGCCGATCCTGAGCTGCTATGCCTGCTCCCTGTACATGCCGCACGAGACGTTCACACGCAAGCAGCAATTGGCCGCGCTGGTGTCGCTGGTCGGCGTCGTACTGATCGCGCGGCCGTTCTCCCACGCCGCGTCGGATCGGGACTCGGTCGACAAGGTGCAGCGATCCCTGGCGATCATGATGGCGCTTGTGGGCGTGCTGGGCGCCTCGTGCGCCTACTCGGCCATCCGCATGATCGGCCAGCGCTGTCACCCGCTGGTATCGGTGACGTACTTCTCCCTCGTCACGACCGTGGTGTCGTTCGTAGCCATGCTGGTAATCCCCTCGGTGCCGCTGGAGTTGCCCGGCACCGCCATGGAGTGGACCTTGCTGCTGGGACTGGGCGTGTGCGGTTTTCTGCTGCAGTTTCTGCTGACGGCCGGATTGTCGTACGTGCCGCCGGTGCCACGACGGTCGACGACGAAAGGGAACCGAGGCGCCACTAGTCCGTACGGCAGCAATGACCATGATAATATCAATGATGACACGGTCCAGGTGCGTAAGCCGTCGTCGTCCGGGTCGCGGGCCACCTCGATGCTCTACACGCAGATGCTCTTCGCGCTATTTTACGACGGCGTGGTCTGGGGTAATACACTATCACCAGTGAGCTGGCTGGGCTCGGGACTGATCCTAGTCAGCGCTATCTATGTGGCCATGGCGCGGGAGACCCGGTCCGATGGAGGTGCAGCGGTGGTGTCCAAAGAAACAGACGAGCCGGACGAGGGGCACTCAGACGCTACAGACAACGACCTGGAGCGACGTCATGGGGGAAGAATGCCTGGAGGAAGGCGGGGAAGCAACGATGCATGAAGGGGGTTGAGCACTGGACAGAACGAGGTAGGCGGCCGGGCGATCAGAGGGGTTTTGGATTTTTTGGGAGGGGGAAGCATGTTATCATTATCAAAAATTGATGCATGCATCCATGCATGTATCAGCGCCAACACCGCCAGGATAGAGCTAGAGCTGCAGCGCTCAGGCCAGGTTGGCAGGGCTTGTGCAGAAGTGAGGCTGTCGGACTAAGACCTAGGAGGATTGTGCTCCGGATGGCATCATGGCTTGCATGACGAGAGGAGGACCTTGACCTTTTTTTTGCCTCTTCTGAGGGGATGATCTGGACTGAGGAATGCGTTGGGGATAGAGATGAAGCCGGTCCAGTATGGTCTAGCAGAGAGGCAGACAGTCTGTATAGAGAGAGAGAGAGAGAGAGAGAGAGAGAGAGACGAATCATGAATCATGACTGAAGAACGAATGCAGCAATGCAGACACCTGATAATTCAGGTGGCATTTCCAACCAGACCTGGTCCCGAAGCGGCATGGCGGCCCCCACTCTCTCCGCGCGGATTGGCCGACATGACGTCATTGGGTTGCACCGGACGCCGGATTGATCCGAGCTGCACCAATCAGAGCGACGGATCCACCCGAGTTCGACCGGAGACGGGCAGCAGCAGCCAATGGGGGCGCGGGCGGTGGGGCTTCCCCGGACGACAGTGGCCCTTCGCCGCCAGCCAGTGGCGGGCGTCAATTGCTTCCTGTATATCTTGTTCTGAATTCTTATATATAACCCAAGATGCCCTCCGGTTTAGGGTTTGCGGCTTTGTCTATCTCCACTCCTTGTTCCTAGCCCTCAACTCCTGTTCCTCTTTCTTCCTTCCTCTGTCTCCACCGCCATTGATCCTCTATCTACCCTCACTAGACGCTATATACTACTGCTATACTATCTTCCAAATTCCATGTTCTATACTATATCTTCCGTATACTGACTGCTTCCTGCCTTCTGCTTGTATACCTCAATCCACAATGCGTCACTTCGATGCCTGGCTTCTTCGAGACCCGTACTCCGTCAATCACTATTACCCCACGGGGCGCCGATGGCAAGAGGCCGTCCGCGGTCTGATTCAAGAACGCAAGATCTGTGCTCCCTCCGTCGACCTTCCGCTCTCCCCCTCTGCCACCCCGATCGATCCGTATGCGCGCCCCATGGCCGATCAAGAGGACTGCGGTTTGCTGCGTAAACTGCCCGCCGAGATCCGCTTGATGATATACGGCTACGTCTTTGGCGACGAGGCCGTGCATCTGGTGCAGGTCAAGGATAAGATCTGCCACGTCCGCTGCCGCCAGCCTGCCTCTTCGATCGACAAGAACCGCCGCTGCTGTCCTGTCACCCAGGCCCGCTGGCGACTCTCCGCCGATGGCGCCAACCCTGGAGTCGGACCCGGAACGAAGTCCGATAGCATGTTGTACCCGCACACACACCCGGACCTGACGCGGTCCCTGAGCAACTCGTCGCTGGCCCTGCTGCGGACCTGCCGTGCCGTCTACGCCGAGGCCGCCCAGATACTGTACGCGAGCGTGGTCTTCGACGTGGACGATCTGAACACCTTCGTGGCCTTCTCCGCCAGCGTGGCATCCGACAGCCTGCGCGCCATCCGCCGTCTGACCGTCCAGTGGTCACCCATCTGGCAGCCCATGGCCGGCCACGAGCAGAAGACCTCCATCTTCGCGCACACCCACAACGACCGCCTTTGGACCCTGTTTTGGTCGCGCGTAGCCGCTCTCCGGGGCCTGGAGGAGCTCCACCTGAGCTTGGATCTGGGCCGCTTCAGCGGCAACCCCGTTGGCGGCCTCGTTGCCGGGAAGCAGCGCCTGCGGTTGGCCATCGACGAGCCCTGGGTTGCACCTCTGTTCTGCGTGAGGGGGCTGCGATCGTTCGAGATGGGCATCACCGTGCGCTGCGACGCCTATGCAAAACGGGTCCTGGAGGGCGATCTGGTGCGGGACGCAGGGGCTCTGCGTGACAACCTGCGGGCCATTCTTTGTTCCCCCGCGGGGACGGTTCCTTCCCTTCCGGATGTCCAGTTGCAATTGAATCGGCCATGTGGAATGGAGGAGACGAACGATATCGCCATATCGAAGATGCGGCCTCGTCTGGCAATCACGGCGGCCTAAGAGTTTGTTTGATTCTCCCCGCCTTTCCTCTCCCTTCATCTCACTCCCTCTCATCTCTCATCTGTGGTTGACAACCTGATCTTCTCTCCAAAAACCCATCAAAAAAGTGAAATTTGCATTTTAGAGATACCCCATTTGAATTTGTTTTGTTCTTTCTTTGACTTATTTTCATTTTTCTGTCTTGGGAGTGAATTCCTGGGCCTAATCCAGTCTTACGGATCGCAAGTCTTGCCGGACATGTGCATCTGAAACAATAAAGCTCCTCTTGGTTAGATTAGGTGCGCTAAAATAGATTAGATGAAAATTGCATATAGTCGGATTCATCCGGCCCTTGCCAAGCTATTTAATCCAAAAGAAACAGAGAGAAGAAAAAAAAAAAGCCGGTCTCAAATCCACGTACCCTTGCTACCATCTATCCAAGCAATCTATTAGAGAGTAAATAACAGGGCGTTTCCAATATTTGGATATGTCCAATTTGACGTCGTGCTCGCGCTTCCACTTCTTTCTCGCCATCCCAAACAATGGGATCGAGCCCTGCATGCAGGCAAGGCGACTGCGAAACATAAGAAACAGAATATCAAAAGTCGGCGACACAATCAGCCATAGTAAATATAGAAAAACCTCCAAATCAGACGAACACCTTTCTCACTTATTCAAACAACCGCGAAGTCACAATAATTATGTTGAGAAGATCCAATAGTAATACCAATCAGAAATGAAAAAGAAATAATATGTCATCCGGGAAGAAAACATGTCATAGAAAATGAAGGGAGGGGAAGAAGTCGAATCAAACATTATTGTCTCATATCAATCCGTCAGAATTTCATACCAGGAGCTGCTTTTTTTTTTTTTTATCCCTGCCTTTTTTTCAGTTGGGTGTCTTCGTCCCAAATCGAGACCAGAGGGCCGATGAGAGAGAACAGGCATCTATGTCTCTTCCCAATCTACCCTGAGATCAAATGCCAGGATGGTCGTAGTGTTCCACGGCTTTAGCGTACACCGAGTCAGTCAGTTTAGAAGGGCATGAATCCTTGGGATCCAGCCTTCTAAGGCAGAAATATGAACAGATCCGACAGATCAATCAGAAGACCGACAACGAGGAACTCCCGCATTTACTTACGCGGAGTGAACCCCGGTGTTGGCCGGTGCTTCAGCTCTACCGTCAACATGGCCATTGCTCCGTTCTTGCTCAGAGTCATGTTCTTCCTCGCTGGTCGGAGAATGAGCTCGGCTCTCTACAAGAGACCGACGACTGCGCATCTAAATCACAGTTAGAGTGCTGCTTTTGTCGGGGCAATACAAGAGGAAGTTCAAACGAGGGATGACACTTACCCATGCCCTGACACCACCGATCAACCCTAGGCTGTAACCGGTCGCAAAGTCTTCGTTCCGTCCATTTCCTACAGGGCTATCCGGACGGCCCAAGGTCTCCACCCGCGACAGATGGGACTTGATCCCCGTGGTCGGACTAGTCAGACCTCCACGAGTGCTGCCAAGATCAACGCTATTTCTGGCGCTCGGAGCCGGGCTGCCGGGCCGACTGTTCTGCCAAAGCTGTCGCAATTCGCGGCCCAATTCCTGGCCGGTGGTCGACCAGTTCGTGCGAATGTTATCACGGATCTCGGACACATGGCGCTTGATTTCAAGTTCGTTCTTTTTCAGCCACGATACGTTTAATTCTTGTCGGGAGGCACCACGTTTGAATTGACGAGAAATGTATTGGTCATAATCACGGACAATCCTGGAATCGATCAGTTCCTAGTACATTAATGTAAGAAATTCGCATCTTGAACCAACCGTGTGATAATGCCCGTGGTGCTGACGCCTTCGGTCCGCTGGGTGACCAGGAACTTTCCTTGAGCCTTGATCGGAGCATAAATATCATCCCCCTCCGCGGCACCGTAAGGTAGATCGTCATGCGCAACGTAATCAATTTGGTGTTGATCGATGAATTCCGGCGTCACAATCCAAGGGCAGTTGGGAATGACTTCGTCCACCCATTTGCAGTGACGCACAGTCTCGGCTCGTTCCGCACCGCTCAAAACCGTGAGGCCCTTCCGCAGATGAGTCTCGTCATCTCCAGTAACACCGACCATCAGATGCACATCCGTAAAAGCTTTCTTGGCCTGCTCGAGTTGACGCATGTGGCTAAGCAAAGGAAGAGCCAAGCGGCGTTAGCATGGACTCGAACCCGGCATTGAATTGGTCGGAGGACGTCAATCTTACCCCATGTGAAACAAATCAAACACACCATCTGCATACACCCGGACCGGGCGTCCCGTGGGCGGAGGGTTCGTGGAGTATCCCACAGGATCCTGCAAGCCGGCCTTCTCAGGTGGCTCCAGGTTCTGACGGGTCTGGAGGTGTAACCCGGGTCGGCCCTTGCTCTGGTTCTCGATATCACTGCTGGCGACCGTAGTTTCGGAGGGCTCGCCGGGATCCTCTTTGCTGATTCCCGACGGTTCCTCGGCCGTAGGGCCATTGACCGAGCCGCCGTCGATCGAGTTCTTCCTGGCCCGTTTGGAAGGTGGGACAGTCGCCGTGGACGTCACGGCGGCGGGAGCATGTTGCCTGTGCTTGCTAGACGAGGGGGTTGCGGGGGCGGTCGACTCGTCACCCTCTTCTCCGGATGCATCGCGCGACGAGGGCTGCAGGAGATCGGCGGGATTGGGCTTGGTAGCATGGGCCGGGAGATGTTGGGAAGCACTGCGCTTGCGTTTGCCAGCAGAGGATGGAGAGGACATGGTGGCTGACCGAGGGAGCACAGCTCAACTTCTGTCGGGGAGAGGGGGGGATCAATTCGCAGGAAGTAGAGAGAGGGTGGTAAGAAGAGGACGCGTTAATCGAAGAGGTACAGGGGTGATTGAGGTTGGGTTGGGGGAGGAGAAAGAGAGAAGAAGGATAGGTAGGATAGGTAAGAGACTGCGAGAGCGCAAGCGGGAAGAGCCGGTCGAACCGTAGGTAGGACAAAACACGGGACTGACGACGCTCGCGGGCTTTTGAGGAGGGACCAGCGATGGAGAGGACACGAAAAACGAAACGAGGCGGAGTTCCCGGGAGTTCGACTAGGGGGGAAGGAGCCAGAATCACGAGTCGCGAGTCGCAAAATCGCCGGAGAGAAAAAAAAAAAGGAGAAGAGGGAAAAAAAAGAATTCCTGAGGCCGAGAAACATGGCGTATGGGAATGGACCATTTTCATTACGGTATTGGCCAGAGCCGCTGCTTGTACCTCCGCGCGCACACGTCGGGCGGGCGATACTTCCTTGGTACGGGCTGCAACAGTACCTTACCGTTCGGTCGGTATCCACCGCAGTCCCTGGAACTTACCCGATGCGGCAGGCGCTCCCCAACGGGTCCTACTTGGTACGGGACGTGGCTGCCTGGTTGGCTTACACCTCCTAAGTAGGTACTTCACCTTCTAACTTACTTCTACTACCCCAGGAAGAACAACGTTCGTTAATCCTCTCGATTCCAGAAAACGCCGCGGCTCGGCATTGACTTCACCGCCATGCCATTCCTGCCCCAGGAGCTCCCCATTCTGCATGCTATGCTTCGATCCCCGGAGACGCCGTCATAGGTAGTCGCTCTAGCCCTCCCTCGCCTTCGCCTTTACTACTCTCTCCCAGTTGGGGCTTTACATTAGCCGCCCTAGCGAAGCGTCGTCTCCTCTAGTGAGTCGTCTCGTTCGTGATCGTCATGCCATACCCCCAGTTAGAAAGGAAGAGACGGAATCAAGAAACAGAGGGGAAAGAAGAAGAAGAAGAGAGGTCAAGTAGAAGGAAGATCGTAAAGAGATATCAAAGTTCATCAATAGCGGTCGGTTTGTGCGGTATCTTGCGGGAAGGCATGAAACAAGACGTACTCTCGTGAGATCTGCCGCTTGCGGCTTCGAGAATGAAGAAACAACAGGAATAAAAGATAAGAGAAGAAAAAGAAAAAGAAAAAACACGCGCCCTTCCTTACCCCATTCCAAGGCGAAAGTATCACCGTCAGCCTGTCCGGGTGGACATTAAACAGATAAACACTTGGCCAGCTGAGTCTGATTTCTCGCTGCTTCGCTCCGCCTCATTCATTGCCATAGGAAGTCGACCACATGAGACAAAAGAAAGAAAAAACAAGATAGAGAGAAGAAAGAGACGCACTTAAAAAAAAAAACAAGGACATGGGAAGGGGTGGGGTTGAACAGGACGCGGTAGCACGGTGCTCCCGAGGTGATAGAGCAGGGAAGGGGAAGGGGATGGCAAAGATAAGGTAAGGTAGATCGCAAGGCCGGAATCAGTCATCAAATCACAATAATCGTTTTCAAAAGCCAAAAAGAAGAGAAAGAAATAAAAAATGCTAAAATCCCATCATAACTACGAACTCGTAGATTGTTCCGTGGTTCCAGAGTTGTCACCGGAGGAGCTCTTCGCGGCGGTCGAGGGGGACTCGGAGAGATTGGCGGACTCGTCAGACTTGGGGGCATCGGTCTTGGACTGAGGTCCCGGTGTTCCTTCACGCTCATTTCGGACGGAGTCCGGCGATTCGTGTTGGGCCTGACGGGGCAAATCCCGGTCTTCCTCGGTCTGGTCAAAGAGTTCCTCATCATTCTGTTCAGGGATTAATTCGGTGCCGTCTCCCAAAAGTATTATGCGACCAGAACGCACGCTAAAGCCACGGGCACGATCATTATCCATCTCATAGTCATCCGGGTTCTCTTCAAATTGGTTACGAATGCCAGGGCCGCGGAATTCAGCTGCGTCCCCGTTCAGTCAGTAGGGGTTCGAGGCCGTGGATTCCTCAAGAGACTTGCCGTATTCCGGAGGGGCACAAGGGCCGTCACCGTTGGCCACCCGTTCAGCGATCTGATTGTACCATTCTTCCTTGGTTCTACCGTTCAGAAGGCCCACGATGGTCATGGTCATGTTGTCGCAGCCGACCCCACCGGTTTCGCTGTTCGAGGCGAGGCAGTTGTCCATCATGTTCTCACAGATACGGTAAAGATCCTGCTTGGCGGCGATACCGCGCCGGACAAACTCGACCACGGACTGAGAGGTCTGGCAATCCCAGATACCTGGTTGCGACGGGCGAGAACGTTAGCGGCTATAGAGAATACCGATGCGATCACCAGGGAGATTTGTCATACCATCACAAGCAATGACAAGGAACTCATCGTCGTCACTGAGTTCATGAACCGTCACATCCGGGTATGCAGTCACGATCTGCTGCTCGGGTGACAGTTCGGCGCTCTTCTTGAATTCAAAGTCTCCAATTGCTCGCGACAAGGCTAGGTTGCCATTCACACGGCCAAAGTCGACAAAGCCGCCGGCAGCACTGATACGAGCCTTCTCACCTAATTGTGTCGTCAGTATGATTGGCGCGTCACCAAAGCCAAAGTTGGGTCACTAACCTTCGTTCTGCGGCTTGTGATCGAATGAGAGGGGTTTCGCACGGCCCTTGACGCCGAGGACCGATCGTGAATCACCAGCGTTGGCCTAGAGGATCCGGTTAGATACTGCGATTAAGGTGACTTTGCCAGTCCGAGCGGACCGGCAGAGGAAGACATACGACCCAGATTTTGTGCTTCGAGATCACACTGACGGCAGCGGTGCAGCCGGAAACTTCTTCCTCGTATTTTGGGTCTGGTCGAGTCAGTGCGAAATAACAAAGGCGGGGGAGATGTGATGCCGTCCACACGAACCTTCTAAGATGGCCCGATCAGTCGCCAGAAAACCGTCTTTCAAGGCTTGCTCAATGTCGCCCTTTGCGAACGAGTCCTGCTTCGCGACGATCTTGTGCAGGTTCTCCCCGGCAAACAAAGCCACTTTATCGCCACCATGCCCATCATATACACCAAAAAAAGCGAGACGTTTATCGGGTTCGGAGGGGGTATCTTTAGGAGTCGTATATTTCGCGTACAGATCTAAGACAGCAGCATGGGCGTCCTCCATGCTGATCCGCCAGCCTTGCATGGCAGAGACGCCGTACACACAGCACTCATCTTCACCCTCGGAAGAAGTCTAGATTGTTGGCATCGAGTTAGCGACCGTGCAGACCGCAATGGTGCCTGACCATCCGCCATGGAAGTGGTTGCGGGAAATTTTCTTCCACTGGCAGAGGACCCCGCAGGCGAGGATCGCCATAGGACACGGAGAGGAGGAACAGGCAGGGAAAGATACAAAGATAGCCCCAAACCAAAACCAAAACCAAAAATGGAGAAAAGTAAAATAAGACAAATAAATCTAGGGGAAGATGAAGGGTGACCGAGAAACATCCTAGGCGAGTTCTGCGGGCAGAGCAGGGAAGGAGTGGAATTGCGTAAAGACAGTGTGGGGGAGCGAGGGGAGCCCAAAGGGCGAGTCAATCAACTCTCACAAAATCGGTATTTTTTTACTCACTTTATCGACGACTGGCTCTGACAAAGTCTGACCCATTATTGCGACTAATCACAAGGAACAGTATGAGGAGGGGGAGGAGGGGGAGGGAGGAGAGAGAGGGAAAGACTTTCAGGCCAGGAAACGCACACAATGAGGGACAAGTCAGGATCTAGGAGGAATCGGAGTGGTTCTGGGAGCGAGAGGGAGAGAGAGAGAGAGGGAGGGAAGGGAAAGAGAAGGAGAAAGCAGGCCATCCGGTGGGCAGCGGCGGGCAAGTGGGAGGGCAGAATCGCCGGGCGGCGTGCGGGAAGGGGAGGGCGAAGACGAAGGGCGAAGGCTGCCGCAGGCATCCATACCTCCTACGGCGCACTGCGTATCAACGACGTACGGGTAAGGTCATCATCGGGGGACAGTCTGAGATCATGGATATCTACCAACTCGGTCTTCTGTCTTCACAGGCCAAAGTGGGGCGCTGCACCCGGCTTGGAATGAAAAGAAATTCTCGCTCGAGTACTCTTCTAGTGCTAATGGTTCCCAATTGGTGACATTCTCGGCCTCTGGGAGTTACAGTACAAGATCTTCATGATCACAGACGGGATCTCGCCATTGTTGGCCTGAAAATTCTGCCTGTCGCGTGTCCAAGATAACACTTTGCTTGTCTGCGGAGTACCTTACCTGCCAGTACGACCTCGGTTCCATCAATACCCATCTGTATATACCGTACAGAACACGTTTACCGTACGGTATTGACGGCGAATACACAGCATATCGGGGCTAATTTCCGTACGGGGACCTCGTACGTACCTTACATGCATACAGTACATACCTCCCTTCCACCTGTAAGGGAGGTACGGTAGGTATGCCGGTGATACGCCCGGGCGCCTGCCTTGCTTACCGGTCAGGTGTCCTTGCTTCTTCAGCCCCAAGTAAGGCCCTCCCGGGACAAAGGACCTCGACAGTGATCCGCCTCGATTTCCCTGGATTGATTTAACTTTGTCCTTGGCCGTCTACTTTGATGCACGCAAATCGCAGCGCGACTGCCTATCTCGAGCTGATGTGATGTAGCTGGCTGGTTTATGAATAGATGACCTAAGCCAGCGACGAGCTAACTAGGAGCAATGCCCTAGATCTTATCATTCTCGGACTGCAGAAATCAATTGAAGTGAAAGTTCTATTATCAGTTGCCATTCAAAGACTAGGTTGAACACCCGCTGGCCTCCTAGGCAAGGACACACTCAGGCAGGTGATTCAATTCGGGAGGAGTCCCTGGGTGCGCCTCTTATCGCAAACTACACACCGAAATTTCGCTTGGCTGCATCTGCTTTAGTGGACGCATAAAAGTCGATGATTATCTATATGTTCAACTAAAGGGCTCTAGTCACTATGCCACATAGCTTCATCAGAGTCTCGGACTATCGCGGCGAAATCTACGTATGATAGTTTCGATCCCTACAGTAAATGATACATTTCTAGCATCGAACTCATTCTCTGATAAAAAAAAATATATGTATTGGGACTTTCGTTTCTCTGCGAATGTGGAATCTAAGCCGCCCAAATCACTGGAACTTCAAGTTCCTCTTTGCAGATGACCTACAAGATTCTCCATAGCACCGATAAATTTCATCGGTGGCATCATTTGCCCCTTGTTATAGTCGTTGATGATCATGTTGGAAATTATTTCAAATGCAAATCGTACACCCCCATGCAACAAATGCGCCTACGTTACGACGCAATAGGCGATATAAACTTCACATTATCCCCAAAGGAGTAGCTCCGTTGGCTGCCCCAATGGCTCACTAGTAGTCCGGGATACCAACCGATATTATTACTGATTAAAGGAAGGCATGAATGGTAGGTCCTGTTGGCACAGCAATAACCAGAGCAATCTGTTTACGATATCTGACTTTGATAATAGTCATACGAATTGACTAGAGAAGGTTCATATGTATGGCATACTCTAATCTACTTCCAACTGCAAATGGACGAACTAAATGCCAAACCAATGTTGTATAATAATCGTATTGGTGGCGTTGGGCTTCGGTGTAGGTGGCTCACCAATGTGTAGAGCCCTGCAGTGCTAATACTCTGAATTTGTTCCACATCAAACCTCACATCCATGGATAAAGCTCCAAGATTGCGAATCTGGGGTGCGATCGCTGTTCCCCTCTTATCTCTAACTTTTCCTTAGTGAGGAATCCGGACATCGATGCCCCTTAGGCCCATTTTATATGACCCAATTCTCATACTGTAGAAGAGAAATATAGACTTGATGATGTAAGGGAATTGCTATTTGCTGTTCTGTGATTTGGCTCATATAAGCAGAAGGATTCAAAGCCTGCCATTGTCAAGCGATTCCTCTTCAAGACCAGGCTTCCATTTTGGCAATATAGCGTGACTGAACTGCACGGACTTTTTATATAAGGTATCAGGATGGTTGGTATAACCGTACCTGCTAGCTGATTGAAGTGTTGGCCCATAGCGCTGGTTGAAGAAAGCAATCTGAGAATATTTGCAACCCATTGATTCTAGGTGACTGGTGAATGACTGCATAAATATCTAAGGATACCATCTTAATATTGTTCAACCCAGTTAAATGAGTCTCAAGTAGTATTTTTAAAGCAAGAAACTGAACCGAGCTTTCGAGTCGTTTCGACTCTGCGAGGGGTCCAGTAGGGCTAAAAGTAGATTTAGAGTTGCATTAGTCCGAATCCACCGGCCCCACCCGCGGCAAGATAATCTAAGCTTTGCACCCCGCCGAGAAAATTTTGTCTCACTTGTTGGCTGGAAAAGATGGCAAAGGTAATCGACAGGTGGAGATATGTCGAGTCTATCTCTAGTCATAGCTGGCGCGCTGCCCGTAAAGGCACATCAGGGCTTAAGCTTCTTATCGGTTTCAATACCTTTGATCACACCTATTCTGACATTGTACCTGTTATTTGGTAACTATAGATTAGCAGCGATGAGGATTGATGGAAACATGGTAAAGCAATATAGCTCAGACAGTAGACTATGGATATCATGCTGCAAAATGCTTGCTCTCGCTGGCGTTAAAATAGATACCGAGCGACACTTATAGAACAAGATGATTATAAAAAAATGCTCCTTCTCCCGCTTATACAAATGCTATGTCACTCTTCACGCTGCTATTCATGTCCCTAGAGAGTCCTCCGTGGCTATATGCGTCTTTTTCTGCCTGTCGAATCAAGCTGGCTCGTCGTCCCTTGCTGTCGAAAAGTGCGGATGACGCAGATGAACTTTTTCGGAACGGGTTTGTGGATGTGCTGGCTGGCTGTTCCTGCAAGTTCGAATGAGATCGCGAGAACTCATACTGAGTTGTCCTAGTCTGTGGTTCCTCGACTAGAGGGGTAGGATGGGCAGCTGCGTTTATTGAAGGGCCCTGCTCGGCCTGTCGCCCACTTTTCAAGCTGAGTTCACTGAAGAAACGAGGAAGCGGCGTGATGGCTTCAGAATATTTCTGTGCAAGGCTAGACTGACTTGGTCCTTTTCCAATAGGTGCTAGAGATCGAATGTTCAGGGACTCTTCGGATAGCGATTCAAGATAAGCAGATTGCCGATTGTCATCGGTGTAGATGGATGCGGACATGGCAGTTGACCATGGGCGGTCGTAGATCGATCGCCTGTAGTCTTCACCGTAATTGGAGCTGCCGATTGTGTCGGTCCGACTGGCCGTGCTTCGGGCCCTCTCTAGAGCGCGTAAACCAGAAGACGTTCGGCGGCTGAGCTGTCCTGAGAATAACGGATTGGATGAGTTTCGATGCTTTGCTCGGCTGTGCACAAATGCCTTCAACGAATCGGACTCCGCCGCATTGGAATGGTCGGATTCCACAGTCCGCAAACTTATTCGCTTTGGGTATTCAACGCTTTCACGAGCTCGAGGGGGGGGTCGAGGGAATAAAGGTGCTAGGTTCCCGACACCACTCTCGTCGCTCTGAAGGGACGCATGAGTGTTCTGCCATGATACTCGAACGACACCATGGCCTGGAGGCCCGAAGCCACCTGCTCCATGCCCAGCGCCGCTGAGTCTCACGGGGAGGCCAGATGCGATTGACGAAATTCCACTAGAACGCTTCGAATGTCTCCTAGAACGAGATGACTGCGCTGAGTGTCGCTTCAATGATCTTCTTGGCTGGATTGATCGAAGTGGTTCTCGGCGACGGGTGCTACTGGTTCGCATGCGCCTGGGTGGGCTGTTCTGGAACGACAGACGTTTTGGTTGCGCAGGAGCATTCTCATTTGGTGCATTCTCATTTGGTGCATTCTCATTTGGTGTATTCTCATTTGGCGCGTCCTCGTGTGGTGCAGTGTTGTTGGTAGCAGCAAAATCCCATTCGACGGTGGGATTTGTGCCCTTGTCTCTGACGGGTGATTCGATCTTTCGCTCGCTAGAACGAAAGGGACTTGTATTCCATAAAGGTGCCAATTCCAATCTTGGCGGTTTTGATGACGGCGAGGGACTGTTGGCTGTTCGTGGTGGCCTGCCCTGGGTCGTGTCTTCAAAGGGTTGGCAATGCGGCAGCATTGGGTGGATTGGACCTGTAGGAGCAAATTTTTCCTGAGTATCATACCCATCTTCCGGTGTTGCCGCTCTACGCTTGCGACGCCAACAGCAGAAGAGGAGCAACAGACTAGTGACGACCACAACGGGGATCACCACCGCTATTGCAATAATCCCAGCCTTTTTCCCATGAATCCCGCCACTACCACCTGGATCGGAGCTGCTGGATTCATGTGATTTGTCACCTTCCACAATATCAATGGTTAACTTCCGAGTATCCTTTGCAGACCCCTCGCTAGCCTTGAGCTGAACGGACTTTTTACCAGGATTGAGGTCAGAAGGAACATGACCATAAAGTGTTCTGTTCGCAGCGTTGTAGTGCAGCCACGGCAAATCATGTCCTATTTCAACCTCTACTTGTAGAGAGTCGTTTTTGAGAACTGTGTTGTCCAAAACAAAGGTAAAGTAGTCCCCTATCACTGCCTCGCAGCTCTTCACCTCATGGAAGAACTGCGAGTACTGCAGAGTAACGAGGAGTCTTGCTTCATCCTGGTATTTATCCATGACAGATATCGTCACATTCTCATCGGTTCCATCGGCAGGAGGGGTACCGCTAAGCGACATGGACTTTTTATCCAGTTTAATCCAATCAGGCGAGTCAACTTCAATGCCTGTTAAATCAGCAGGCACTGCTTTGCGCCCATCTAGGGTCAGGATCTCTTCGAAACGAGGACTGGTGAATTCTTTCCCCCGGCTAACAGAAAAGGTTTGGGCGCTTTCTTCGAAGGCCAGTATGTGTGGACTGACTGTCATATCGAAACTAGCTGCGGCTGCGCCAAAGCCAGCCACATCCGAGGCAACAAGGTTGAAGCTGAACGTTTGGGGACCAATATTTGGTGCGACGCCAGAAAAGCGGAGGCTGGACTGGTCAAATCCAATCCATGACGGCAAAGGAACATTCTCCGGCGACGTTCCGTAGTACACAGTAGAGGGTCGTGTATTGACGAAAGTGTCGGCCTCAAAGGATATCGAGAAAGAGTCGCCCGAGTGTATGAGGATGGTCGAAGGTGCCGACGTAACTCCAATCTTTTCAAGCTGCGGCAGCAGTGGCTTTCCCGGCTTTGGACCTTCATCTTTCGCAACAATAAAAGTCACCTCCATGCTTGCCGAGTCTGACCCGTCTGACGCCACAAGATCGAACTTTGGGTGACCTTCATCCTCCTCTGTGGGGGTGCCCGAAAACGTACGGCTGGTGCTGTCGACATGGAGCCATGAGGGGGCGTTTGAGAGGGAGTATTCCGTGTTCGAGTCAACGCCGCCGAAGGTACCTTGAGAGAAAGTAAAATTGAATGGCTGCGAGACTCTGGCCACAGGAGGAAGTTGTGAATTCACAGGATAATCCGTCACCAGCGCTGCGTCAACGACCAGTAAGATACTGAAGACAAGTAGTGCCCAAAGAGCCATATCTTCGAACTGACCACTGCCAGGAAGAGGTCTGGTCAAGAGCACCCGTTGTACGTCAGTATACTCTTAACAAACCATTTGATTGTGGTCAGTATGGCATCCAGAGCAACAGTGGTTGGAGAAGGATAAAGTGTCAACGGTGTTGCGAGGGAGTAGGATTTCCCTTAGGAAGAAGACCGCCGTGCTAATACGAGGGCCTGCGCGCCAAAGGGCCTTTGGGCACAGGAGAAGCGCGCAATGCGAAACCCCTTCAGCCGAGCCATACCTGGATATGCTTGACATCACGGAAATATGGAACGGTGCTAGAGAAGATGGATGCCGGCGCGATAAAGGATCACGTTGCGAAATGCGTGCTCCTGCAAGGGATGTTTCGCGCAGGAGTCATGGAACGCCAGCCCAACCCCCAGTTTAACCAAAGCACCTCTCCTCTCAGACAGGGCAGGTCAGGACTAGATGACCGGCAAAAGTCTCCCTGTCACAAGCTTGCCCTTGGGCAAAATAGGTCGCGAGTGACCAAGGAGACGCGTAAACAGGCAGGAATGGTCCCTTAAGGACCATTCTCAAGGCCGAGAACCATTTTGATCCCTGTACGCCCGGGCGCGTAGTAGTCAGGAATCTCCTCTCGTGCTTCGAAGCCACTGCGAATGTACAGAGATCGGGCGGAGTCTCTAGCCTTGTCTACCCATAGTTGGATATACTGGCAACCTTCTTTTTGTAGACGACACCGAATGTGATCCAACAATTGCATCCCCACGCCCTGCCGGCGATGGGACTCGACCACACAAATCTTATGCAGCAAAGCTGCACCTTTTTGCCGGACATACACAGCATACGCGATCACAGGCGAGGTTGCACCGGGCGTTACTCTTGTTGCATACAGGACTCTCGTGTTCGGCTTCTTCCTCCATAATTCCTCGCCGAACCCAAAAGCCTCATTGGCGGGGAAGGCCTTCTTCTCGACGCGTGAAATCTGGGCGAGAATCTCGAATGCTTGATCCCTGCCTAGGGAATGAATGTCGGATATTTTTAACTCGGCCTGCATTCTTGCGACTCCTCCAAGGATCTACATTCACGAACGGTTTGAAAGCCGGGGGTGTAACAATCCGACCAATGGGTCTAGAGTTCGATGGGCCGCGAGATTGAAGCAAGATCGATGCGCGACTCAGGCCAGCTACCCTGGAGAGACTCGAGAGTGGAAGGGGTGGAGGGAGTGAAAGGAGTGAAAATAATGAGGTGAATTGCCGTTGTGGAGGATGATGGTAACATACCGGTAAATGACAGCCTTTCGCGTTCTTGAGATACTGTACATATACAGTACCATACACCGCCGTAATCTGCTGCTTTGCCCTTCTTTTCCCTTCTTAACTACCTCCAACTGTCTAGGTGCCTGCCTTACCTTAATTGCCTACTACATGCAACCCCCATCGTAACTCGTTGGATACCTTTCATTTGCATTCCTACGTTCATCTGAAGGCTTGCGAATCCAATCCTGGCCTTGCCTCGCTGAGTCGCTACACCCCGAAATGCCGCCGCAATCCGATGACAAGCGCCAGGCTGCTCGCGAGATCGTCGACATTCTTCACGAGATTTCAACGCTCCTTGTATGTGATCCTTCTGCCATTCTTTGTCGTGGCATCGTATCCTGTGGGTAAAATGCACATATGAAACGACGCGGCTGATGCCCCTTGTATGCGTCTAGAACACACATCTAGACCGTACAGAACTCTCACTGTGCGTTTCTCTTATCGAGAATGGAGTAAATCCGGACGCTCTGGCGGTAGGTTGCCCGATGATCCGCACTGCATTAGACCTACCAGGACTAATGTCGTTACCTCGGCTTTGCAGACCGTGATCAAAGAGCTAAGAAAAGATGCCACGGCGGCTTATCCCAATGACCAGGGTCTGCCCGAGTGATGGATAAATGTCCCCAGTTAGTTGCTTGTGTTTTGTTTATTTTGTTTCATAGCTCCAAGAATACCCGGACTTCCATGTGTGAGGAATCAAATTGCATAGTAAATAATAGGTGTACGTGCCACAAATAAGATTAACGAAAACTACCCTTGAACCCTTTCATGCCTCCCACGCGGCAGTCTTTGGTATCATCAACATTGTCTTTGAAGAAACAGGAAATCAGAAACCAATCAAGACGCAAGTGCAATAGTACAGAACCCAAGAGGGCTAAATTGACAAAAGCTGGATTATTTATGGTTTCCCTGCGTTGTCCGTCTTCTGGCCATCTTTCGACGCAGAGCCAAGCTCGCCGGTCATTCCTTCGGACGTATCTTTCTTTGTGCGATCGGCCTCATCTGCAGCCGGAGGGTCCTTGGGTTTTGTATCCTTCTCATCCTCACTGTCGCCTAGGCTAAACGGGTCGTGGTCGCCGACGGGAGATGGTTCTACTGTCGACAGCGGCTGCCACTTGCTCGGCTTTCCTCCCGTAGAGCTGCGTTTGGAGGGTTCGGAGGCATCATAAATGTTACCTATTTCGGTGGGCGGCCCTTCCTGGAAAGACACCTTGCGCCTATCAGGAGAAGGTGAGGAGGACTTGTAAAGGTTCGGGTTCCCCAGAGGTCTAGGGGGTTGCGCAGGCGGAGCTAGACTCTAGATTAACCAGGTGCCCGAATGTGCGTTTTGGGAAACGTCAAACCTTCTGAATCTCTCAATTCAAGCGCAGAGAAGTCGTCACTCAAGACTTGAGGATCGGCATCGTAACGTTCACGGTCGCCGCTGCGACGACCAATATCCCCGCTCCGCCTCGGTCGGTTGTAACCCTCAGTACCGTAGCCCTGGCTGGATTGACCACCTTCTTCTTCTTCACCATCGAGCCGCTTGCGCACGGTTTGAAACCACGAGCTGACTTTAGACTGGGTGTCCAAGAATCCCTTGCGGATGTTTTCACGGATCACAGGGAGGTCATCTTTTCGCGGAGAAAACCCGTTAGTATTCAAAAGGAACAACCAAATGCCAGTGCTTACCATCAAAAAAGCTATATTCCCTTTCGTCCGAGTGCTCACTACCCCTCCGAGAGCGCTCATACGGAGGGCCACCCTCATACTGGGACTGCGGGGCACGGCGGTTGTAGTGTTCAGCAAGTTGACGAGCATACAGCTCATCTGCTTCTAGCTGTCTCTGTGCTGCGGAAGGACGGGGAGGTTTGGGAGGAGCTGCCACTTCTTCGGCGCTCGGGTCGGTCATGCCTAGGGAAGTGATGTTAGTAAACGTGCTATGCCCACTCCCATCCGAAGACCCCCACGAACCTAAAAGAGCATGGAAAGCTCGTTCAACATCATAATTACTTGCCATCAACACTGCCTTGACAACAGACGCCTCAACTGTGGGAAACGCTTCTTTAAGGGTGTTTTCTGCCTGCTGCTGAGGACTCAATGGGCGCGGCGGCTTCGGCGGGGCAGCTTCTGTCGCATTCGGCTGGGTTGACGCTGAAGGAGGGACCGAAGTAACGCCAGACTCCTGGGGCTCATCGTCGAAATCCAAAGGACGTGCCGTGGTAGGGGACTCGGGTTTCGGACTAAGAGGCCCAGTGGGGGGTTTGATGGCGGACTGCAGTTAAATAAGCGAATGCTTGAAGACACGATTTAGATAGGAGAGGGAACCAACAGTCTTGTCCTCTTCAGACATAGTGAAGCTGCGGGGAAGTAGATGTTCAGGGGTAGAGATTGGCTCGGAATGAAGATGAAGCTGCTTCGTTTCTACCGACACTGGCAAAGGGTATGCGACAGCAGAGTAATGAGCCCGCAAGGCAGAAAGCAATCAGGACGTTGTTATTGGAAGCTCCGAACATCAGCCACACTTGGGCGATGCCGATGCGCAGTGACGTTAAGCCACGTGACGTATATGCTGAGATAAGCAATCCTGCACCTGCTCTCTCGGGCCACTCACATTCGCTTGCATTTGGCCCAGACTCAACCCTTACGCTCTCCGAGGTCCATTCTCCGTGTTCTCCCTTGAGCTTGAGCCTGGGGCTGTGGTACTGAGTATAGGGGGCTTCTGTGAACTCAATATGTCTCACATTAGCTCGTCTATCAACACCTAACTTGAGACTCGATTGTGTGTGGTGGTGACCGCAAATGGCGTCCGAACTGGAGCTCTCCTCCACTTTCATCCCTGCGCTGTACAAGCCTGCTGCGCTGTTGCCGATCGCACGGCATAGGCAAAGCTTACTTTATCTTGTAGAGACGTATCCCGTCACTATCGTCGTGGGACAAACGGGCTGTGGGAAAACGACGCAATTGCCTCAATATCTCGACCAAGCAGGATGGTGCGCCGACGGGAAAGCTATAGCAGTGACGCAGGTGAGTTTCAAGCAAGTTTGGGGGGTTCCCGTATGGAAAGCTTCCCAGGGAGCAAGGCTAATAAGCAACTCCCTCTAGCCGCGCCGGGTGGCTGCCACAACCGTGGCAACTCGAGTAGCCGAAGAAATGCGCTGCAAGGTGGGCGAGGAAGTGGGATACTCAATTCGTTTCGAGGATCTAACCTCCGCTTCTACGAGAATCAAGTTCCTAACGGATGGGATGTTACTTAGAGAGGCCCTTGTAGACCCTCTTCTATCACGGTACTCCGTAATTATGGTGGATGAAGCTCACGAAAGGTCACTTAGCACAGACGTCCTTCTGGGGATCCTCAAAAAAATCATGAAGCGTCGCCCCGAGCTCAGGGTTGTGGTGAGCAGTGCAACGCTGCAGGCTGAGGACTTCCTACGGTTCTTTGCAGGTGATGGTTCCAACGACGATGCTGAGTCTGATCAAATTGATCAAATTGGGGGTAATGTGGGACGGATCATTAGCCTAGAAGGTCGAATGTATCCTGTGGATATACTTTTCCTCGAGTCGCCCGCGGAAGAATATGTTGAGAGAGCGGTTAAAACGGTTTTTGACATACATCTGCAGGAAGGGGATGGCGATGTTCTCGTGTTTTTGACCGGCCGAGAAGAGATCGATACTACTGTGCAATTGATCTCTGAGCGCGCTGCATCTTTGCATCCAAAAGCGCAAGGACTGCTTGCCCTTCCCCTTTACTCCGGTCTCACGACGGAGCAGCAAATGTATGTTTTCGAACCAGCGCCGGAAAACACGCGCAAGGTGATCGTATCAACAAATATTGCCGAAGCATCTGTCACCATTGATGGCATTGTATACGTCGTCGACTGCGGATTCGCCAAGCTAAGGTCATATAACCCAACCTCCGGGATTGAGACGTTAACAGCAGTACCGATTTCGAAAGCAGCAGCCGTTCAACGGGCCGGTCGGGCAGGTAGAACGAAACCTGGGAAATGCTTCCGGCTATATACTCAGCAGGTATATGAGGCCCTTGCGGAGGCCACCGTCCCCGAAATCCAACGATCGAATCTGGCACCGGTCATAATGCAGCTCAAAGCTCTCGGCATAGACAACATCGTGCGATTTGACTTTTTAACTTCGCCTCCTGCCGAGCTTGTGATTCGTGCATTTGAGCTCTTGTACTCTCTCGGAACAGTGGATGATCATGCCAAGCTCACCAAACCCTTGGGTATGCGTATGGCTGAACTGGCAGTCGATCCCATGATGGCGAAAGTTCTCCTTTCCGCGCAATCCTTTAATTGCTTGAGCGAGATTCTTTCAATCGCAGCCATGATCAGCCTCCAAGGGTCAGTTTGGGTACAGCATGAAGGGGACAGAAAGTCAGCAGACAGCACTCGTCGAAAGTTCGCCGTTGAAGAAGGCGACCATCTAACGTATCTCAACGTATATCAAGCGTTCGTTACAGTTGGAAAAAAGGATTCCAAATGGTGTCGGGACAATCTCTTGAACTATCGGTCTTTGCAGCGGGCTGTGAGTATCAGATCCCAGCTGAAGCGCTATCTCGAGCGGTTTGGCATTCAGGTTGACGAGACCCTTTCTTCGTCTCGCTCCAAGCCACCTACACTGGCCAATTCGTCCGAATCACTTCGAAGGTGCCTCACAACCGGATATTTCGCTCACGCTGCCAAGATGCAGCCCGACGGGACCTTTAAAACCGTCGGCGGAGGTCTTACACTTCATGCGCACCCCAGTTCACTGATGTTTGTACGTGATTCCCTCCGCTCGTACCACTTGATGCCCACCCCATGCTGACTTGATGCCTCTAGAACCGAAAGGCAGACTGGGTCATCTTCCACGAGATATTGCAGACTGGAGAGAAAACCTTCATCCGGGATATTACCAAGATTGAAAAAGGATATCTTGTTGAATATGCGCCCAACTATTATAAAGTTCAATGATAGGCCGGGTGTCGCACTCAGTTAGGCAATCGTCTCAATATGCAGCAGGAGGGGCGTTCTTTGAGAGTCAGTTGGTTTTACTATACCCTATGTGGATCAAATAATGAATAGAGAGAATGAAGAGAGATTCCCACGTAGAGTGGCCATTGACGTCATGCGGATGGCTTTTTGTTTTTGTCGCTTCGGAGCGGAAAAAGATCCGCCTTCAAGTCACATGTCGACGTGAGCGTAACAGACACCGTCCGGGCAAACAAGCCACCTTACCAAGTCGCATCCATCCCATCCCTAGGTACTCAACAATGTCTGGGCATCATCATCATGGTCATGATCATGGCGGCCACTGCCATGGGGAAGACGGACATGACCATTCCAATGACATAACACCCGCCGTCCAGTCCCTTCTGTATTCGCAGATTCAGTTTGATTCTATCACGACGTTGAACGGTATGAAGAGATACATCCAGATGCAATCTCCCTGCTTTCTGCTCATGGCCGCAGGTGAGTCCTGACGTGAAGCTTTAGAAGCTGTCCCAAACTCGGGGGCTGCAATCGCCCAGAAGACGTGGGCGGAAAGACTGAACGACCAACCCGAACTCGAAAGCGATGCCGATGAGCAATTGCTTATGTATATCCCGTACGTCATGTCTGAACCGGCCTTTGTGTATTTTCGTCAGTTTTGTTTCCAATTCAGCTTTTGCTGCTGTGGTGTGGGATTCCGTTCATCTTCTGTTGATCCTTACCCCGCCACGTGCCCCTCATCCGCCGCGGAGGCACCAAAATACGTGCTTGCTAACCCCTTCCACCTTCTTCCAGGTTTACCGGACAAGTCAAGGTCCATTCGCTCCTCCTTTATACTGCGCCCACTCCATCTGCCCCTAAGACCCTGAAACTTTTCAAGAACCGCGATGATTTGGACTTTGCAACGGCTTCTGAGCTCACGCCCACTCAGATAATCGAGGTTCCTCAGCCAGTTCCTGGAGCAGATATCTTTGAGCTGCCTTTGAATCGTGCACACTGGAATACTACAACCTCTATCACCTTGTTTTTTGAGGATAATTGGAGTGATGGTGAGGAAGAGGTGACTAAGGTTGGGTACATCGGGTTCAAGGGGCAGTTCATGGCTCTGAATCGGGAACCAGTCAATTTTCTCTACGAAGCAGCTGCCAATCCGGGCGATCACAAGGCGATCCAGGGTGTGAATGATATAGGTGGCAGGATCATGCCAGGCCAGTGAAGCATCTTGGGATTATCATGCCTTTTGGAGTGGTACGCATCGAGAAATATGACTCTACGGTTCTATGTGTAACACAATCATTGACAAAAGATTTATATCGAAGGTGTTAGTAAGTTTACTGATATACATGCAAGCTAAACAAATGCGCCCAGGAGGTGGTGGATGGGGAGAAGAAGAAGCCGGAGAGGAAGAAAGGCGAATGAATGAACTCAGGTATGACGACGCTAGAAAGTCTAAGGGCAAGTCGAAAGCATGGCTTTCCCTCCTCAAAACGAGTACTTCCATATAAACCAGAAAGTTGAGAACAAAAAACGAATAATAATATAAACGCTGGTGATGCTTCGAATGACTGCTGGTGAAAAGAATAGAACAGGTCATGTAGGAGACCCGGAGCGGCTGCGCGTTAAGCGGGAACAGCAGTTCGCTCTTCAGCCTCGGCCGGAGCCTTGGCCTCTGCCTGTCGCTTTCCTTCTTCGTGTCCGAGCGAAGGAGGCGCTGCTATAGGAGGAGTCGGTAGATCGATCGGCTTCTGCGTTTCGCGCTGTAATGCCGCGAGTTCATCCTCAACTTCGTCTTCATCCTGATGCGACAAATGGCCAGCCAACATTTGGCTGATTTCCTGTACCGCAAGTCCTCGATTAGTACATAAAACACGTAGTTAGTTAGCATTAATCCATGGGTATCCTCACCTCTTGATAAGCTCTGGCTTCCTCCGTCTCGCCCATTAATTTCTCTACCGCCTCAATGCCTCCCATCTCCTTGTTGATGGTCTGTAGGACCTGTGTGCCTTGTCGCAAGCCAAATAAGACATCTTTCTGCACGAGGGAGAATTCCACCTGACTCGTCAGCTGTTCTAGCTGTTCAAGTTGCCTGTCCGTCTTGGCGAGAAGTGATTCTTGGTATTTCTTGCGGCGCAGAGCAAGGAGCGCACGTTTGCGATCACCCCGAGCGAGACACTCCTTTGCGATTGCGGTCTCCCGATCGGTGAGGACAGTGATACGCCGTTGATATTGATGGAGTTTATCTCTCTGGTTCTTCAAGTCGAGGATCGCTCTGAGGAGGGCATACGCAGATCTCAGTATCGCCTCTGCCAAACCCAATGACGCACCATTGAAGGGGAGGGATAGGGATTTATGCCGGAGGGTGGATAGCTTTTGCAAGCGGGAGAAAAGAGAAGAGGAGGGAGTAAGGAGGAGCAAGACCAAGCTAGACCGAGGTGAACACTTACCTATCTTGAGGCGAGATCTTCTGGGAGCTGGTGGAGTTGCCCATTGTCAGTCACCGCATGGTTGACTTGGGTTGATGAGACTCGATAAGAGCGATAGATAAGAAGGCGGCAATTGAATGGCGTGCGGCAATTCCGACTTACCGCCGGCCTATCGATTATCCGGAATAAAATAAAATTATATCATATCGTCGGAATCCCATGTGCGTCGATCTCGCCGCCACTGTTCAGCTCGATCAATCGCCTTGCCGGGCTCATAAATCATGCGTCGCGGGGGAAGGCCGACGTTGAGGCAAGGCCTGGACCGGGAGGTGAGAGAAAACTTTCCCCCCCAGTTGATGTTTCATCTCTGTCGACTTTGTATGTATCTCTGAACTCTTTTGCAACATATATAGGTCTACCAGGTCGTGCGCAAAATCATTGATGATCAGTCGGGAAATGACCGAATACGTCTCTCCGTGCCGGCAATCTACGATACAATTAAGCGCTCCAATTCGAGCCTAAACAGGAAGCCCAAGCGCATGCTGGAAGACAGCATCGAGCGAGTGGTCGAGGTGGTCAAGACCGACGAGCTTGGACAGGATGACGAGGATTCTGTGGAGGGCGACTTCGCAGGGCTAGAAGAAACACCACCGGCTCCGGTATGCGATTATATCCTTGCCAACTGGTATACATATTTCGGGGGCACAAGACTGACTCGACCGTAGCAGGAGTCCAACAGCCTCAATAAGAGCATTGTGGGAATGTGGAGTTCCAATTCGAAGCAGACAAAGCCCGCCGAGCCCAATAATGCCGAGGCCGCCCCTTCTGCAGGCACTTCTTCTAGCAAGAGACGACAACAGGGAGGAGAATCGCACTCCTCCAAGCGTCGTAAGGCTGAGAGCACGATCGACCGATCACCCCCAACTCACGTGAGCCTTTCAGACCTCGGAGGGCTCGACGATGTGGTCCAGGACCTTGGAGATCTTGTGATTCTCCCCATGACGCGCCCTCAAGTTTACATGTCATCGAATGTGCAACCCCCACGGGGCGTTCTACTGCATGGTCCACCAGGGTGTGGGAAAACCATGATCGCAAATGCATTTGCAGCAGAACTGGGGGTGCCTTTTATCGCCATCTCAGCGCCTTCTATAGTCTCCGGAATGTCGGGAGAGTCCGAAAAGGCCCTTCGAGAACACTTCGAGGAGGCCAAGAAAATAGCCCCCTGTTTAATCTTCATCGATGAGATCGACGCCATCACCCCTAAGCGAGAAAGCGCGCAGAGGGAAATGGAGAAGAGAATTGTTGCCCAGCTTCTGACGTGTATGGATGATCTTGCTCTGGAGAAGACGGACGGCAAGCCAGTTATCGTTCTTGCAGCCACGAACCGGCCCGATAGCTTGGATGCCGCCCTACGTCGAGGAGGCCGCTTTGATAAGGAAATCAACATGACTGTACCGTCGGAGCCTGTGAGAGAGCAGATTCTCCGAGCACTCACACGCAAAATGCGCCTTGCTGATGACCTGGATTTCAAGACGCTGGCGAAGAGAACCCCAGGGTTTGTCGGCGCCGATTTGAACGATCTGGTTTCCACGGCCGGTTCTGCAGCTATCAAGAGATATCTAGAGCTTCTCAAATCCCACGGCGGGGAAGAAATGGATATTGAAGAAGTAGATGATATCAGCCCCAAAATCAAGGAGTTGCGCCGTCTCATCGCCCACGCCAAGGAGACGCCAATGGGCGAGGAAGCCCAAGTTGTTCTGGTTTCCAATGCAGATTTCTTCACAGCACTTCCCAAAATACAGCCATCGTCGAAGCGAGAAGGCTTTGCCACAATTCCTGATACCACTTGGGCAGATATTGGCGCTCTGGGCGGCATTCGCGATGAACTAGCGACAGCGATTGTCGAGCCGATCAAAAATCCGGATATCTATGCCAATGTCGGCATCACGGCGCCCACCGGAGTGCTCCTTTGGGGTCCCCCTGGGTGTGGTAAGACCCTATTGGCGAAGGCCGTGGCTAATGAGTCGCGCGCCAACTTCATCAGCGTCAAAGGCCCCGAGTTGCTCAATAAGTTCGTCGGTGAGTCGGAGCGTGCCGTACGGCAGGTATTTGTGCGTGCGCGGTCATCCATTCCTTGTGTTATTTTCTTCGACGAGCTCGACGCTTTAGTACCTCGACGAGACGATACGCTGTCCGAAGCCTCTGCCCGCGTAGTCAACACCCTGCTCACCGAGTTGGATGGCCTCGGTAGCAACCGCCAGGGCATCTATGTCATAGCGGCTACCAACCGGCCGGATATCATCGATCCTGCGATGCTGCGCCCAGGCCGTCTCGAGACACTGCTCTTCGTGAACCTGCCCAGCCCTCTGGAACGGGTCGAAATCCTACAAACCTTGGTCCGCAACCTCCCCATCGAGTTCAACGAGGATCTGAGACGACTGGCAGAGGAGTGTGAAGGCTACAGCGGTGCCGATCTGGGAAGTCTACTACGTCGGGCTGGATACTCCGCCATCAAACGACGGGATAACATCGCAATCCGGGACTTTGTGGCTGCGAAGGAGTTCATTCGGCCGAGTGTGACGGATCTGAAGAAATACGAAAAACTGCGGAGAGACTGGGGTGGAGGTGTGCTGTAGATGTAAATAAATACCACAGATTTCCTATTTATTGTTGTTCTTAAATAATCCCATCATAGACCTCCAAACACGATGAGACCACACGGCCATAAAGTGTTGTCACCCTCAGGAACACGTTGGGGATTGGGGTGCCTTTTCTAGAAGAGCTTGCTCTACTGAACTGTGAAAAGAGCGTTATGCGTAGAAAACAATTACAGGGTAAGAACTTTTAATGGATATCTAACAGGAACATTATGCACACCAAACGCCTCATGTAGGTATGGCAAAAGATGATGACAATAAGGAATTACATCCACAAGCGGCAAGTTCCATCTGCGCCTGCACTGACACACCAGGCTTCTCGAGGATGCCAATCGATATCCAACACTCCCAGTTCCCCGGTGATTTTGTGGCCCTTAAGCACCTTAAGGGGTACAATACTGGCATTGCTGAGCATGTCACCCGTGACGCTGCCGTGGAAGATTTGAAGGGAGCCATCGTCACTGGCATCGGCGAATAGAGGGTATCGGCCACCGGGGTGAAATCGTACGGAACGAATGGCCTTGCGGTGGTACCGCAGAGTCTTGTATGGGCGCTGCGACAGCTCGAGATCATGCCACAGGAGACGCCGATCGTACGAACCAACAATGAGGTTGTCACCGCCAGAGGCGGTGGAAGAAGTCGGGTGGATATCGAAAGATGAAATCCAGCGAGCACCCGGTTGGATAATCTTAACTAGAAGCTGTCGTGAAAGATCGTATGCGCGAATAGTCCGCTGGTTGGCAACAAAAAGAATCGGCTTCGAAGGATGGAAGTGAGCTGTCTGGGGAGGACCACCGCCCTTGATGCGTCGGCGGAAGGGGAACTGGGTCAGATGCTTAGAGAGAGTGTGAATGGAAATTGCCACAGAAGCCGGAGTAGAGGATCCAGGGCAGACAGTGACGAAATAGTCACCGCGGCGATGCCAGGAGATAGACTTGACAACATAGCGAAGAGGAATAACCGCACAAATACCAGAATCTGCTAGGGTCGACGAAGGACGGATCCATTGGGGAGGAGTATTCTTCTTGTTTTCCTCGGCGACACTTGGAGCAGGTCTGGAAGCCGCGAAGCCCCAGCCAGCATCCAAGATATCCAGGCTAGCTTGTTCGATTTCAGGGTCGACAATTGGAGGTACCGCAAGGAAAATATCGTCACCCGCTGCGGCTGCGAGTACCACCGCATCCTTTCCAGGTCTCCAACGAACCACATTGACAGGCTCCTCATCGCCGATCTTGACATTCCACAGTTGACGACCGGTAAGAAGCTCCCAGACTCGGACAGTTCCATCATCACCACCAGTAGCAAGCCACACCCCAGTAGGGTCGACAGCCAGGGAACGAACACGACCCTTGTGCCCCCGGAACACTGTGGCGCAGGCAGTTGGGAATGGCTTCAGTTCTTCAGGGCTGGGAAGCTTAGGGAGAAGGCTTTCGGGGTCGATGTTCAATTTGCTCCTCCGAACCCGAGGGGCCAGGTAGAGATCCAAACAGCGCTCAAATTTTTCCTTGACAAATGATTCGTATCCGGGAACTTTTCGAAGAGAGCCGAAATCATTGGGAAGGAATTCGCGCTCCCGATCCTCTGGGTCTGCTTCTTCCCAAGATTTCCGCTCTTTCTTGTCGGGTAGATATTCGGCAGGGGGGTGATAACTCTCCTCATAACCCGGTGGCGGAAGTTTGGGAGCAGGAACATTCATAGGATGATCCGGGCGTTCTGCTTCATCCGCCCACAGATCATACTTGATGATATCTTGGTCTGCTTCATCTTCTTCGGCTGGAGGCTTGAAGGGCAGGATACGTCCTTCTCTGATTGCCTTCACAATTTTCATGACCCGCTTAGCTTCGTGTTTAGAAGGCACGAATCGACGCTTTGGTTCTGGTGCGGCACTCAGGGGCATGATTTCCTGCTCTCTAGTGAACCACTCCATGAGTGGTTCGTAGGGGTTGAATTCTTCATCCGGAATTTCGTTCATCTGGACTTTACGCAACAGCTCCAGCTCATCCTGGCTTAATTCCAAGGGTTTGCCGGTCGAAGGATCAGTCAGACCAGTCCAGCCCTTGGGAATCTCGATGCTATCAAGAAGTGCATCAAGAGCCTCCCCCTTGGCGGGACGCATAATCTTCTTTCCATTGATGTCGTAACCGATGTGGGGGTACTGGTCGTAAAACGACAGGGGAATGTCACCGATGGTGTTGGCGTTTTCGTCAGCATCGGAATACTCTGAATTGTCATCGGGATTGATCTCGTCATAGAGGAAGCGGTCATTCCCATTGGCGTCCTTTTCGATGCGAAAGTTCGGTTTTTCCTCGTCGGAGCTCTCGTTGTCTTCCGCCTGTGCAGCCCCCATTGCCTTGCTAGATTTTGCTTTAACAGGCTCCTCTCCCTCTGATGGGATCTCATCACTGTCCAACTCCTCCTCATCCTCATCCTCGTCACTGAAATCATCCACCAATTCAACCTCCGAATCGCTTGCATCCTCATCGCTGGACAGGTCATTGGCATCATCTGAAAGTGCGCCGTCCAAGCCGTCAGCGTTTAGCTCATCGCCTGAAAAAACACCCGGTTCCTCCTCGACATCGCGAGTGACTGCCTTGCGTTTCTTGGAGGCCTTAAGGGCAGGCATAATGGAGGAATGGCAGCGAATCCTGCGTAATGGATTTGTCTAATCTTTCTTCTCTTCCGGTCCGGAACTTTTTTTTTTTTAACCCTGCGGACTAACCCGACGGCCACACCGCCCACATGACACACCGCCCGCGGGGTCATCTTATCGTGGCCATTTCTTCGTGCCAAACTTGCGATCATCATTGATACCATCGAGATAATAAATGCCTTGAATGCCACCGCTGCGGACCCTTCGTTATAATGCAGTCTGATAATTCCCAGTGGAGTGAGCCCCTTCCTAGCCTGGCAGGTGGGACTTGCGCCCAAGATGCCGTCGCAACCCCCGCTCAAGCGCTGAAAAAGCATGCGGCTTGTGATGAGTGCAGTAGGTTATCTACAAACCTAGATTTCAGATACTTTCGGAAATTGCTCACGAACTTTTTTTCCCAATAGGAAGCCGAAAGTTGAAATGCTCGGGTGAAGCAACCGGATGTAGTCGCTGCCTCAAACAATCTCTCGTCTGCCATTATTCCGTACAGAAGCAAATGGGACGCCCACCGAAGAAGCGGGCCCGAGATGATAATCCAGCTCAGTTCGGTCTATCAGGATGTGAAGGCTGGCCTGATTCCGATAGCTCTCGTCTTGCTTCGCTTGGAGCAGATACGCCCGTCCCGGCAGAGCCATATCCCTTCTGTGTCCCAGTCTATGCTACCCCGTTTAGTACACCAGAGGCATACCCTCACCTGGTATCCACAGACAACAACCATAGCCATTCATGGCAGTTGGACCATGGGAAATTCTTAGATCCAGTTCCAGCAACCTCCAGTCCATGGCCCGACTTTTCCAGCGTATCCGCGGCAGCTTCTAATTCATTCACGTTGCCGCCTGGGCTGCCACAATTACAATCTCCCCCACTGTCCCCCTCCAATTCAGACTCCTCAGAACCTCAATGCACATGCCTATCGTACTTATATTTATGTCTCAGTCATTTGTCCTCTCTTGCTCCGTTCCCGGTCTCCCAACATACTTTGTGTTCGTTGTTCATTGGCGCTAGGACTGCGCGTGCAGTGATACGATGTCAGGCCTGCCCGCGGAAATTTGCCACTGGTTTACAAAATGTCATGTTCACCGGTACATTGCTAAATGTTATGGGTGATGCCTGGCTGCGTGTGTCAAAATCCGATGCCGTCGAGCTTGGGAAGCAAGCAGCACCATCCAACTATGTGCAGGCCATTAACCAGAATTCTCCGGACCCCACCGAAAGCTGGAAGGAATGGCTACGCCAGACAGTCAGAAGCGGGGTCCTTGGAGGGCCTAGCGACCCTGCTGGTTCCGTTCAATGTTCAGACTCTCCAAGTTTACTCTGTCTTATTCAGGAGATGGAGGCTCGCCAACGAAGGTGGCACCAATCCCATCCACTTCCCCCGTCCGAACGTCTAATTACGCCACCTGAACAATGTGCCAAACCCTATGACCCTCAAGATGAACAAGACTATCTCTGTTTACGAGTGGTCAAAAGTGCCAGAGAAGTCATCGCGAGATTTGAATTCAAGCCGTGCGAGTATCCGGATGGTGTAGTCGCCTGAATGTCAACCTCGAGCTTTCGGCATCAAATGGATATATCGGTTTTTGGGGCGTCAACACTCCCTCTCATGTTATCTCAACGCAGTGAACTTCTACTTGGATGTTAGCGACTTATGATACGACTTTCCTTTAGCATACACTGCAGGTCTCCGCAGATCAAGGCGTGGATGTTATCTTTTCTTGTTTGACGGTGCTATAACGTTCAAACCTCCGTCAGATATATATTACTACCTACCTACGGGCAGTCAAGCTGCAGGAACCTCGGTGCATTTTATGATATATGGTTTACTTTGATCAACAAATGCATGTATATACACAAATACAACAAATTATTTTTTAATGAACACAGGCATTTCTTTGATTTCGGTTTTATTGCTTGTTTTGAGATCAATTGAAAACACTAAGACGCATAATGACCACTCGTTCGCCAAGAATAGATTACCCATAGAAAGATTTGATATAGATACAGAATGTCGCAATCAAAAGAAGATTCATAGAGGACATCATGGAGGTAGGATGTGAGAAAAAACGTATCAGAAGCTTCATTCGTCGTCGTCGTCATCCACGATGAAACGATTCTTCTTTCGGGCAGGAGGAGTTCCAGCCGCTTCTCCCGGAGATGCTCGTCGCTGCTTGGGTTTCGCGGCGGCAGGCTCGTCTTCCTCGCCCTCGGCATCCATGTCCTCATCTTCAAGGAGATCCTCGTCCTCGTCGTCCTCGACAACTTCTGGCTCTTCGTCGCTGCCAACCAAAAAGCCGTCATCTTCATCATATTCATCCTCTCTCGTGCGCCCCCTGCGATCGTAATCCTCCTCATCATCGGTGTAAATTTCACCACGGCGGTTAGGCTTGCGCGGTTTTTTGGTCCGAGGCCTCGTGGTTAGCAGTCCGTCGTCATCTTCCAGCCCACCAACAGTGAGGCCAGCACCCCCGGTACGAGAAACGCCGACGCGACGGCCGCGGTCGAGCTCCCGATCGGCAAGTTGCTGGCGTCGGCGAGCAGCCTTCAATTTCTCCCGTTCTGCAA
Organism: Aspergillus persii; assembly: GCA_002215965.1. Lineage (NCBI taxonomy): Eukaryota > Fungi > Ascomycota > Eurotiomycetes > Eurotiales > Aspergillaceae > Aspergillus > Aspergillus persii. The sequence goes on from NGZO01000001.1 coordinate 4,935,292, forward strand.
GTTCTGCTTGTCGTTTGGCAAGCTCGGGATCCTCCGTCACTTCAATTACGGGCGCCGATCCGTCCGCGGTCTTCTTGCTACCACGAGTAGCTGCGGCCAAAGACTCTTGAAGACGCTGGACGGCGTCATCGGTTTCCATGGTCGTTGGGTAAACGGTAAGTCCATGAGTTAGGTGAGAAGTCAGCCTGAACACGGATGAAGTTTCTGCGGCAGCCCCCAAATACACGTGCGAGTCCAATTTGGTATCATAATCACCCGACTTGTTTAGGGGCGCCAGCGGTTTGGTCGAAATTCTATACTGTTCTTTAGGCGCGGAAGCCAATTGGAGAGTCATTGAGCCGTCCTCCCAGCGAATGATACGGGCGTTCGATTGAAGGAGGGCATCGTTATCGGGGTCGTGGCGCCAGCAGAGAGACGTGGCCGCGGTCGAGTACGGGGGGGCGACATAAGTTTCGGGGTTGAATTCTTCGGTCTCCACCGACAAAAAGTTGGGAATTGGCATGGTATAGATCTAGAGCGGACAGTGTCAGCGAACATAAAAGCTCGCGCCCTGGGCTGCATCCCCCACGTACCTCGCCATTCGAAGTGACCGGCTCTGGCGCCCGACCCAAGCTCAGGTCCATAATGTTCACTGTTTCCTGGTATTCGCCCTGGTCACCATCTTCATAGTCCATGCGCTCCCCGGTCCTGTCAAGTCGATCTTCGTCATCCCCCGAGTCAAGCTCCTCATCATCCAGCGTCCGCCTTGGTTGGCTGGCGGTAGGGTTAGTACATTCTCTGTCTTCGTTTTTCCCTCTCTCTCTCGCAGAATGAAGATGGAGTCCCGAGGCCAAGTTTAGGGAGGTGGAGGGGGGCAAACGTACTCATCTTCATTCCCAAATCCTCCATCCGATCCATCTGAGCCAAAGAGATCTGCATCATCATCATCATCTCCGTTCACGTTGCCCGCATCAGAATGGGCCGGGCTTTCAGGTGCGGCAGCAGGGTTGCTACGCTCGCTCCCAGATGGGCTCGCTGGTTGGCCAGCACCCAAGGTCCGTCCAGGTCGACGGACCACATCCTCATCCGATGAAGACATAGTAAGCGAAAGGGGGCGTCGACCGTTCTGAGGACGCGAGGTGACAATGGGACGAGAGAGACAAGTGCATGTATGAGAAAGGCAGGCCGCGGAGCTTTGGGACGGCGCGGGCAGATGATCCGGTCCGGACCCAACGGGGCTTAGTGGCTTGGGCGGCTGGACGGGGCCAGACCGATAGAGGAGAAGCGCGGTTTCATCGATTCCATCCTCTTTCTCCCTCCTACTCGATCTCGCTCCTTTCGTCGTCCGTCGCTCGTCTGCTTGGTTACTCCGCGAAAGTCATCATGGCGACCTTCTTCCAGAGCGTGTAAGTTGGCCCTGGTCTACGTTCATCCCCCCCCTTCGCTCTCCCATTTTCATATACTGCTGTCCTCTTAAATCCCTCTCCCCTCTTTTTGTCCTTCGCTTTACCCCTAGAGCTGCCATTATGATGCGCCTCGGAAATTCAATTTACAACCTTTGCAAGACTCACTCTGTCGTGCTTTGCCGTCTCGTTTCTTCGTCTCACCTCCACTTCCCCCCTTTCTGGGTGGTTACCGCTCTCCTTCCCCACTTGTCGTATTCTGACTTGTCTCTCCATTCTCTAGTCGTCAAGGATTCGGCCGAGGGGGTAACAACAAGAATAACAACAATGCCCCGAAACCCAACAATGGAAGTCCGGCCCAGTCTCCGGTTTCCGAAATGCCTCAGGCAGGATCAGTACCCAATTCGCCTTCGCTCACGTCGAATCTATCCGTGGACGGCCCCGCACCTTATGACCCCGACGCCCCCAAGTACTTTTTCCAGGAGAAATATGCCCCCTTGAATGTGAAGGGTAACTTTTTGACTCTGTGTGCCTGTCCCAAAAACGTCGAACTGGGAGAATGGCTCGCTCACCAGAGTAAGTGGATTCCCTGAGCCTTGAGGGCGTTGGCAGGGCCCGAATCTCTGATCTTGTGGTGTGAATAGTCGTGGAACAGTATCGCCTGCTTCACGGGATGCTCCAAGTTATCCAGGATGTCAATGCCGTGACAGGATTTCCCATCTGCAATGAAGCTACATGTCCTACAATGTCGGCTGGCCGGTAAGCCGTATCTACCCCATGAGCATCTGGCGAGGAAGCCCCTCACTAACGACGCTGCGGTTTCCAGCTTGACCTACACCTGGCTTGTTGATGGCCGTGCTGCGAAGATTTCGGCCCCTAAATTCATCAATCGCGTTGAAAAATGGATCGTGAGCAAGATCCACGACCCTGTCATGTTCCCGACGGACAAAGTTACCGGCATGCCTGAGACTTTCGCAATCCACGAGGCAGGAGGCACGAATCCCTCCAGTCTGGGAACGGGCGCCACCGGGGAGGAGTGGATTGGCAAGTCAAGTGGCTTTCCCCAGACGTTCTACAAAGACTGCCAAGGCATCATGAAACAAATGTTCCGATGTTACGCGCATTTATACCATGCGCATTGGCTGAATCCCTTCTGGCACATCAACAAACATGACATTCTCAACATGTGCTTTGTCCACTTCGTCACCGTTGCCAAGTATTACAAGCTTGTCTCTGATAAGGAGATGGAGCCTATGCAGCCCCTCATTGATTTATTCATCAAGCAGCAGAGAATTCCTCCCGAGGCTTTGTCGGGCGGTCACTGGGGCCAGCCGAACTCTGGCTGAGCTAGAGGACAGGTGTTTTTCTCCCCGCGTTCATTGGCAATGAATAAGTTTTCTGACCTGGTGTTGGAACCTTACTCCCTACATGCGTGACAATTAACGGACGGTATGACCGAGAGTTTGAGAAATTAAGCATTTAGCATGCGATGTGAATATCCTTTGACTGCTGTTACCCTTGCATAACATTTTCCTGTCGAGATACAATTATCAACCCAAATCCTTGTTTACTTTTTTGGCCTAGATGATAAAAAGTGCATCGATTCCCTCATGTCGAGGCTTCATAGTTGGTTGGGGCTTTTTGACTATTCCTAGAACTGGCGTGGCGTGGAAATGAACCTCGTGAAATAATCCTAAACTGGAAATATGAACAATGATTAATCAAGGCTTCTGTTCTAATCGGCAGCGTCCCGAAAGCTTGTACATGAGTAGGCGGATGGTTGCGTCAAGGTTTGGCGGGCCGTTTTCGAATGTCGTGTCTTCCGCCGCTAGATCTTCGTGCGAGGTGATAGTAGTTGGACAAACAGGAGCTTCTGTCTGTTCTACAAGGACGTTGGGCGTAGCCTGCTTTCTATGCTCCTTGAGACAAGACCCGCGCACCAGTAGGGACAATAGATAATTGTCAACGCCCTGTTTTTTTTTTGGGTTCTTCCATCCTCATCGAAAAGAGAGACGGCAAGTTAAGAACCGCGTCAAAGGTAAACGCCCTCTTGGTCCTGATCAGCCTGTGTCTCACTTTGCCTATTCTCCGCCGCAGAAGCACCCGGCTGTGCTGTAACTGGGCTTGCTCCATTGGCCCCATTCATCACGGTTGGTCCGTTCTCCGAGGCCTCCGTTCTTTTTCCCTCTGTTTCAATCCACTGTTGGCCCCGGCGTTCCACTTCCTCCTGTAGCAAGGCAATCCTCTGCGTCATAGAAGCCATCACGCCCTCGTTCTCAGTGATGTAGCTTTCCAACTCTCGCTTCTCTTCTGCAGAGTCGCATGACTCCAGCACAAATGTTTTTAACTCGTCGTTTGAGCGCTGCAGGTGGGCAATGGAGTTTCGGAGTTCCGCGGCCTTGGCGTAAATAACAGAGAGGGACAACTCCTGGATCGCCTCGGCGAACATGGAGGGGGTGATAGGGATGGATTCTGCAGACATGGCGGGCTGCTTTCCCTTCGCCGTGGGTTCGTCGCCGTTGACGAAAGGAAATGAAGTGAAGTGAAATGCGACCTTATCGATCATCTATCAACACGTGACCCTATCTCCACGTGCCACAGGTCCGACGAGGCCCCGACGTCCATCAGTCCAACGCTGTCTGGATTCCATCTCGGTGCGCCCGAGGGAGAAACGGCTCTCCGGGGAACCGCACTGGCATAGTTAGCTTGGCGTGAATCGAAGCGTAGGCCTTCTAGCCATTGTCACCGATCCCGGTGTCCCGCGGCCGATGCCAACCAATATCTTCGGAACAACTGCTCGGCGGGCCCGGAGAAATCCCGTTCCTATCAAGTCAAGTTCTCCGTCGTGTCCGCATCGTCTCTATCCTTCGACCGCCAGAATTGAGCCTCCTCCCTCGAGCTCTCCGCAAATTGGTTGGGATTCGGGTGCAGCCCGTAGTTGCAGGATATGAGCAATGTGCTCTGCGTAGCATGGCGCGTTCCATGCTCTGGGCTCCGGCCCTCGAGCTTCCTCCCGTCAAAACCCATGTCGCTCTCTTTATCCGGATGCATTTCTTCTCATTCATTAGTTTCGACTAGTGTGTCCAGGCGGCTCGCCAGCACCCTAAGGCCGTTGCCATTTTCTACTCGGCCCACGTTGCCATGCGGACCGATTCAATCGCCATTCTCCGTCTCTCTCGCTCGCTCGTTCGTGACCTCCGGCTCTCTCAACGCCGCATCAGCACCCCCGGTGGAACATGGTATTAAGCCCCGTGCTGAGCCATTCTCGCAAACCGAGATCAATGCAATCTTTGGGCCCGGCGCGAGAGTATCCCCTCATATGGGAAATCGCATACTTGCTGTACTGCATGGCCGTCGTCTCAATGGCACTCCTGAACTAGACCTCCCCAAAGATATCACTTCGGCCGTCCGCGGGCCCAGCCGCGAGAAAGCATTAGAATGGCTTCGCGAACACTATCCCCTCGACGAGGATGCAGCGATTCTGGCGCGGTTCGAAAGAGAAGAACGTGAGGAAGAGGAAAAGCTTATTCGACGCGCTGAAAGCTTGGGCCTCTACAAACCCCAGAGCGGCTCCTTTGGAGCAGAGCTTGGAGAGTCAAACGACCCGTCTGGCCGGAGTATCCTTCAGGAGACCAGGCAGCGGAATGAAGCGAGGATTCTGAAAGAGGAAGAAAAACGACGTCAAGAATGGCTCGCGGGCGAGGGGCAGGAACGTGAGAAGATGCAGCGCGCTGCTAGTCGCGATACAGCGCTTCAAACATATGAAGAATCAGGCGCATTAGAAGGTAAGTACTAAGAAATCCCAACTATCAGAAGAGTCTGGAGATGCTGATACTCCCGATCCAGCCCGACCGCGCGCAGACCCTTCTCAGCGTCCTTTTCTCGCTTGGGTGCAGAAGCATCACCTCAGAGCAACAGAATGGGATATTGATATCTCCCATGTGACTACCGTTAGTCGTGAACCTGTGATCTCTCATCGACATACGCGGATGCTAACGTCCTTTTTTATCCATGCATAGAGAAGTCGGTTGCTTCCAGCTTTTGCGTTCACCGCGGTAGCCCTCGGCCTTTGCTATGTCTTCGCATTGTATTACGAACCTCCAGCCAAAAAAGACCGCCTCTGGCCTACGATACCTCCGGCAGCAGCCACAGTATTGGCCATCATCGGTGCTAACGTTTGCGTCTATGCTTTATGGAAAATATGTCCTCCGGCGTGGAGCATGCTTAACCGTTATTTCATTGTCGTCGCCGCCTACCCTCGTACCGCCAGCTTGGTGGGAAATGTCTTCAGCCACCAGACAATTAAACACCTTGCCGCAAACATGGTGGGCCTTTGGTTTGTGGGCACCCGACGTAAGTGTTCTATGATATTACCTTACCAGGTGAACACCGACTAATCTTAGCTTGTTTTCTGGTTTTTTGATAGTTCATGATGACATTGGACGAGGAAACTTTCTGGCCGTCTACTTTGCCTCCGGCATTTTCGGTTCCCTCGTTTCGTTAACAGCTAATGTACTGCTGGGCAAATTAACGATGACCGCGCTGGGAGCCAGTGGAGCTTTGAGTGGTATCATCGGCTCCTTGTTAACACTTCATGCCGAGTAAGCATTGGCCAACACATCTCTCTGCCTTTTTCAAACGGATCTCTGACTCTTCTCATAGTCAAAACTTTACCCTCTTTTTCATCCCCAAGGAATGGCAGGAGACTGTGTCCGCCCCGGGACACCTCCTTCTTGCTGGCTTGATCCTTTTCGACCTCCTGGGGACGAGGGCGCCGTTGATCGGTGGCAAGGTGGATAACCTGGCTCACTTAGGTGGAATTCTCGTCGGCGTTCTTTGGGCCACGGCATATAAGCGGCAAGAGAAAGAGCGTTTTGGGAAGATGTCTTGGTTTGAACGACTTTTTTGGGGCGAATCCAAATAGGATTTGTTCGGGTCTCGAAATGCCGGCGATAGGTAACGTCACGCGGTATTTGGATCCTTCGCTTCGGCTCTTGTTTTATTATTTTGCATTCGCACTCTGTATCGTGGCACAATGCCAATACCCCACTTGTTTTTATCTTCGGAGCGTGTTTATCAGAAATCTGTAGTCTTATGCTCGTTACCTGCGATGCTCGGTATGGTGTGTGAAGTTCGGGACTGGGTGTATGATTCGTACGGGGGTGGTGTTACGGATATCCCTGCTGGCTTCATTGGACTTGTCGAGGACAAAACGAAAAATAAACATCTTCTAACATGAAACTCCTCGTTGTCATTTTGGTGGGGAAACATGTCTCCCTCGCCTGTGAGAAGTTGGTTCACGGCAGCCAGCATTTTCTACTAGTGTTGGGGATTTGTTCCATCAATCTTCGCCCCAGCCCATTAGGTAGAAGAAGGGATAGAAGAACCGGAGCCAGCTTGGATCCTGTTTAGTCCTAAAGTGAGACTTCCTTGTCCTAGAAAAAATGCAAGACAAGGAAGGTTCTTGATAATATCCTTTGTCTGAACTGTCTGAATTGTCCGTCTTAACGACTCGAGAGCTTCGAGGTGGTCGAACAAAGCGCGGTTGTCAATTCCATTGTCTAAGGACCTGAGGGGGAGATGCCCAGTCTACAGATTCGTCTACAGCATGGTTGATGTCCCAAACTGCCCCGGATTCTTTTCTCCCCTGCACTTACAAAGCGCAGTGAAGTCCTCCACCATTCCCCTGACACCTTCCTCTCTCCATTCTTCTTTTTTCTTTTCCCAGCCTGTTTTGCCATCTATCTCCAGAATCCTCCATCACCTTTGCCTTCTCGTTCATTTCCCTCTGCTCGCCTGATTTGATCCATTTTCCGCTGTCTAGCCTCTTCCTCCATTTTCAGCCCTTCAAACATCACGTCGCCATCATGCCTTTCAGAGTTCGCTGCACCGAGGCTAGAGAAGAGCCAATTTCCTTAATCTTCAAGATTAGCAAAAACTTGGAGGAGATCAAATACGCGCAGCAAGCCATAGAAAGCGGCAACCTCTCCATTAATGACGTTGACCAAGTTTTTACGGGTGACAACAATCTGGATCGTGCCCACGAGGAAGAACGGACTGATCCAGCAGGATTTCATAGCGGTTACCCCAGTGGTATGAGTGACTGCTCTGAGACCGCATCGCTGGCATCAGATCACTCTACCGAGTCGAGTTCAAGGAGCAAGCAAGCTCAAGACTTTTCTCACAATGTTCGTCATCCGTGGGACGTGGTGGACTATCATCTTTATCTTTGTAAGATGGAGAATGGTATGGACACATACGCCCGGCGCAATAACACGTATGTATACGACGGACTCGATTGCAGGCCGATACTCTACAGCGAGCTTTGCGACCAAAGAGCTTTCCATCCGTCCAATATTGGGGACGACCCCAAATTCATATCTTGGACCCTGCCCGTGAGTAACGGCAAATCATCCTTCAAGGGAAGGAGCTATGTCCTGGGTTTCGACTACAATAGCAGGACTCTCTTCGTGCGCCAGTTTCACTGGATCCCCGATAGCACCGATGACATTTGGTGTGTGTGGGATGAGGGCTTTACCGTTTATCGTCTGACAATCTCCGACTTGATCAAGGTGCTGGATTCGGTGCTTTCCGGCAAAGCCGACGTGAGCAGAGGTATTCTCAGTTCTCACACCCTCTGTACGATCCCTCGTACTGGCGACGATCCTGGTCTCGAGATTGTCATTGCCATTCTACTTTGTCAATGGGTGGTCGACTTTGCGACAGTGTTCTCGGGGATGGACACGGTGGCTTGCGATAATTTCACGAAAACTCTCGCCACCTACATGGAAGACTGCCGCAGAATTCTGCAGCGAGCCTCTTACAGAGCGTGGTTCGCCTCCCGTGACGGCCATACCATGAAGGATTATTCCCTCATGGCGGCATTCGACAAATACACCAACGACCTGTACACTTTCAGTGAGTCGGCGGAGAGTGGAAGTTTGGACGCCAAGTCATGGCACGCGCCAGGCCTTAATACATGCAAGATGCTCCGTCGCAGAGATCGATCTCGGAGAAGAGAGCTGACTGTATGGCAATTGGAGGCTTTGTTCGTGCGTCCCGCATCTGCTTTGCCTGCAGAATCCTCTGAGCAGGTCTTCAAGAAGATGTTGGCCAGGCTTGAAGAGAATGCCCAGCCTGCTTTCCAGCTCGAGCCTCCTCAGGCACCTTCTCCACGCCCATCCCCTAGCGGGTTCACTCCTCGTGGTTCCTCGGTAGTCGAACCGTCGTTCACGTACGGCTCTCCGGATTTTCATAGGGTACCACTCATCCTTCTTCTGGAACACTCCCTTGAGCTTATTGAGACCTATCCGGGATTGGACACTCCGGAGATTCGTCGCCGATTTGGGAGCTTACTGGCCGAAATCGGAATCGACATCGTGGCCTGCTTGACCGACTCTCCCGCAAGGAGCGAGAACAACCGTTTGACATATCCCTACTCTGTTGGCGGCTCACAGGGGGCGATATCTCGGCCCTAGGGTTCGGTAGAAAGTCTTCCTGACTAATACCAATTGTTTCTTTTTGCGAGACAGCCATGGTGGTTGCGACCTTTTGACGTTTTGTATGTGTACTGGACCCTTCTGGTAACGGGCATTTTATTGCTTTCTATGTTAAGAGAAGGACATATTACCTGGAAAGAACGTGAGTGTTTTGATGGGCTGGCTGATATGTATGTAAGTGTATATGTAAATAAGTATGTAAATGTAAGTAGTGATCCATGGATGCAGCCCTAAAGCATGAATCTTGTAAATCCACGGATGATGCGGTGGCGGGACCAGTGGCTCGAGGGTGGGTTTCTGCTCGCATTCTGACATCGCATTATTGGCCACGTCGAGCTGGGTCCCATCATTTTAATTTCGTGTGTGGCTGCGTGCCATGGATCGGCGGGCGAGGTATTGCTGCGCAACTGGCATCGACAAGAGTACGCGAGTAGCGATCAGGGGAATAATAATAATTAATTAACCGTGTTGCTAGTTGGTTTGCTTCCGTTGGATGGTTTGCATCGTTTTCCTCGGCGCCAGCCTTATTGCCTGAGGATCGCCTCTCGTCTCCCTTTCTTTTTTTCCCCCTGCCTTTCCTTTCCTTCTCCCTCACGATCCATCGATCCACTGGCCTTCTCTCTCTCTCTCCCTCTTCCCTCTCTCTCCTTTCATTCCCCCCCTCTTTCCCAATCACTTTCTTTCTTTCTCATTCGGTCACCCACTCCCTCGGTTTTTCGTCTTGGGACCTGGGGCTTGGGACTTAATTAGTTGTTTCACTAATATTTCTTGTCTTCTTTCAAGGGAGAAAAAAAAAAAACCATTTTACTGGCTCCATCTATTTATTTATCTATCTATTTATCTATCATTGTTTTCTGGAGGGATTCATTAATTGATTACTATTAGTCTCGGGGAATTCATTGCATTGCCTCTGCTTCAACTCTTCATCCGTTCTCTTCTTTGCTTTAATCGAATATGGCCGAACAGTCCGGTTCGGGTGAGTTGTTTCCTTCTCTTCGTGTCGCTCAGGGCTGACTGGTGTCCTATGCATTCGAAGGCGTGGACCTCAATGGCCAAGCCCCTACTGCGCATGCCCAGATTGATGTGATCTGCGGGCCATTGATTAACTTCAAGAACATGGATGTAACTGCTGCCTCGTCCGTCTGGCGTGGCAGCGTGTTAATTGTCACCAAGCCGGGTCAGACTCTGCCGCAGCTACTCTTGCGCCAGGCTGGCCCTGTAGCGAACGGCGCGGCAGTCCATGGCGCAACATCCGCCCACCAAGAGATTGCGATTGACGGTCTCCGCCTCTATGAAGATCCTGGAAAGGCCTTCTGGCGATTCTCGCTCGCCCTAACTCTGGAATCGTACGAGTCGCGCTGGGAGTATCACATCCCGGGTTTCCGGTATGCCGACGGTCTGGACGCTGCCGCGCCCTGGGACTTTGTCGTCCCCTCGGCGTCGCAGTCCATGCGCCTCATGTTCCATTCTTGCAACGGCTTTTCCGTCGGTACCGACATGGACGCCTGGCTCGGCCCAAGTCTGTGGAACGACGTCCTGCGGGTGCACGCGCAGAGGCCCTTCCATGCCATGATTGGGGGTGGCGATCAGCTTTACAATGATGGCATCCGAGTGGACGGCCCTCTGAAGCCGTGGACCGCCATCAGCAATCCGCATAAGAGACGCGCGCATGACTTTGACAATGCCATGCGCGCCAGCTGCGACGATTACTACTACGCCAATTACGTCCGCTGGTACTCGACCGAGCCATTCAAGGCCGCCAACGGACGCATCCCCCAGATCAATATTTGGGATGACCACGACATCATCGATGGCTTTGGGTCATACACGGACCACTTCATGCGGTGCTCTGTTTTTCGTGGCATTGGGGGTGTCGCCTTCAAGTACTACTGCTTGTTCCAGCACCACATTGCGCCGCCCAAGTCCACGTACACAACCGACGCCCCACAGACCATGCAGGCCATCAACGGTACGGCCGGAGCAGACCCCCGGCAATTGGAGAATACCTACGTGCTAGAAGATCAGCCCGAAGATGACAGTTGGATCATTGGCAGGCGCCCAGGACCGTACGTGGAGGAGCGGAGTCGGAACCTCTACATGCGCCTTGGTAAACGAATTGCCTTCATCGGCGTGGATGCCCGGACCGAACGCACGCGTCATCAAGTGAACTATCCGGATACCTACGATGACATCTTCGCTCGTCTGGAGCGCGAGGTGTCCGCCGCCAATGGGGATATCAAACATCTGGTGGTGTTGCTGGGCGTGCCTATCGCATACCCCCGTTTAGCATGGTTGGAGAATATCCTGAGCTCGCCCTTTATTGCCCCCATTCGCCTGCTAAACAAACGCTTTGGCTTTGCTGGTGGATTTTTCAACCAGTTCGACGGCCAGGTGGATCTTCTTGACGATTTGGACGACCACTATACCGCCCGTCAGCACAAGCGTGAGCGCCGCGTCTTCATCCAACGACTCCAGGACTTCGCGAAGGCCCATTCTGCTCGCGTGACGATCCTAGGCGGCGATGTCCACCTGGCCGCCATCGGCCGGTTCTATTCGAACCCCAAGCTTGGTCTGCAGAGTGAGAACGACGCTAGGTACATGGTCAACATTGTCAGTAGTGCGATCACCAACAAGCCGCCTCCCAAGGCCGTTGCCAATCTCCTGGCGCAACGGAACAAAATCCACCACCTAGATGCGGATACCGACGAGACACTAATGGACATCTTCGACCGCCAACCTGGCGGTCAGGAGAAGAGCGCCTCGTGGAACAAGGTCACCATGCCATCCCGAAACTATGCGTGTATCACGGAGGTCGAGCTGCCGGACCCTAACGAGGATGGATCGGTCCCCCAAAGTAGAACCGCGATCGAACATATACCGAAGGACGGACATTCTCCCCTTCATAGGGCCGAGGCCGAAGCTGGCTCGTCTTACTCGGCGGCGGACGGCTTCAGCAACGGAAATGGCGTTTATGGCGGTTTGGACGTGTCCATTCGCGTGGAAATTGACCCCCAGAACCGTGAAGGTGCGACGGACGGGTATGGGTTCAGCAGTAAGTGCTCCTCTCTTTTCTTTCCCCTTTCCTAGCTATCGAAAAGTCAACTGACATTCAACCTAGTTCCCGCATTGAACTACATTGCCTCGCAGGACAGCTCCCGGCGCAGCTCCCGCCCCCGTTCGTTGCGCCCTCGATCTGCTCAGTCGCAGGCGCAGAACAAGTCAGCCCGTCCCCAGACGGCTACGAATTAGCCGTTGTTTACTATTTCCAAAATCCCCGAAACGCTCCCTCCGAAGCTCAAACGACGCCACCGCAGCTTGGCTTGTCGCCGGGCAAGGTGTTTACTATTTGTCACAATACCATGTTGTTATATATCCCCACCATCTGTATAACTCATTTGTTTTTAATCGAATGCTTTGTTTATTTTCTTGTAGCTCAGCTCTCGCATTTCGCCGGGGGAAACTCTTGGTTCCATCCATGGGTGGATCGCGATGGAAGCCCTCCCGAATGACTCGGCAGGAACGTCTCCTGACGGATGAACGTGCCCAGCCCTCCCTCCTAGGTCAGACGCCACCCTTGATGACCATAAATTGTTTCAACATCGACCGCTACAATTATTTCTATATACTTCTATAGCCACAGTGCCAATAAACCGAGAGTCAAACCCACAATGAACATTTTGATAATGTAGCCATCCTAAAGGCTAAAGATGAAAGTGTACTACAAGAATGGACAAACGAAAGAGAGAGAAAAATACCTAGTGAATAGAAGTTGGTCGAATAGAAAAGTATCCCATCCATTATCCAATGCCACCCCGGCCAGCTGAGCAATACGTTCCTAGACCACATGCTATAACGGATTGGAGTCATCCTCCTGCAATTCCATCGTCCCGAACGCAGCCACTGGACCCCGTCCATAATCGATACTATGCCCTCTGCGTCTCCGGTGAACCCCTTCATTAGGAATGCGTCGCTGTTCAGGCATGGAAACATTCACGGCCGGGTACGACTCGGACGGCCGTCGTCGCCGCACAACCTGGTAACCTTTATCCAGCTCGACCTCTACCACGCATCGCACCCACAGAGCACTCACGGCTGGCCACAGCCCCTTTTCGCCCTTCAAAATCCAATGATCCAGCTTCTCCTTGGTTGGGTTCTCGAACAGCTTGGTGAAGTCGCCCCAGGAGAGATCGGGGATCAGCGTAAGGCTGGGGCCGGGGATGGTCTCCTCGATAAGGAGGCGGCCGATCCACTGGGGGAGGAGACCGAGGAAGCTCAGCTGTTTCAGACGGTGGCGGAATTCTGCAACGACCAGGCGCATCGGGGTCCGGGTGAAATTCCAGCGCCCCACGGGCCGCTGGTCAAGAAGCTCTGATTCAGAGCTGAGGAAGGGAACGAGGTATGGCCGCGCTTGTGAGATAATGAAGTGATTGACGTTAAAGAGCTCGGCGATGCGGGATAGGGGCGACTCCCCCTCATTGTATTGAACATGCCTCCAGGGCTGAAAAGTGACGTCTTGAGAATAGGGCCACGGCACAATCGAACCGGTTTCGTCCTTGCAGTAGATCGTGACTGGCTGATACAGTGAACTACTGGATACATTAGAAGCCACGGCGGCAGACCAGATTAACTACAGTTTCCTTGTTAATTTAATAGAGGCATATCTTCGAAACTCGTTTTGGGAAGGGTGGAATACATACAACGTTCGGTGCTGTCAGGTAATTCAATAAGTTCGGCGCCCCCGCCTTACTCGACGTGGCAATCGTAATATTCAGGATGCGTTTGGACCGGCCATACGCCTCTTCAAAGGTCAGATCACCGAGATTCGCTCGTACACATTCTTCAAGCACCCCTGAATCGAAGAAATGGCCTTTCTGTACGAACCGCTTGATTCGACGCATGAGAGTCCATAGCCAGCTGTCTTGCGTTTGTCGCCACGGCCACTGACTGCGGCTGTCGGATATCTCCCATTCCCGTCGGCGGTCGAAGGCGGTTAGGTCTATGCCGTCTCCGTTGAGGAACGTCAGTAACTCGTCTTCAGTGTGGACTCCAACCAGAGCAGCAATCAGGGCCCCGGTTCCCGTTCCGGTGATGATCCGGGGCAGAAGACCCTGCAGATGCAGTGCCTTTACGACGCCGAGGTGGCACAGCCCAAAAACAGATCCACCTTGCAGAATCAACGTCGTTCGCCCGAATGCCTGGCGTGTGTCGTGAAGCAACTCCAGCTTCGCCTGGGACGTAAACCCGCTTTCGTGAATTGGAGTCGTCTCCAGGGCCGTGACATGCTGAATAGCGCGTGCGACTTCGGCAACGTATTCGGTGATCAAGAGCTTCGTGCCGATATAGGCGTGGACGAAGAGCTTAGGCGATGTGATATTGCCCAGGTTACGCACCAGACCCGACCGAAGCAAGTTGACGAGATTCAGAATGTCATTGTTTCGTTTGGCCGTCCTCAAAGCTTCCAGTCTCCCCTTGATCAGCCGAAAATCGTAGTGGCGGCTTGCGTAGTTGTCTCGCCTGGTCCCGGTTAGCGTGTGGCTACATCCTTCATTTCCAGCTATAGCCTTTCTATGATGGCCTCACCATGCATCCGAATTGAGAAGCTTGTCCAGCTCCAGGGCGGCTTCCTCCCATTCTTCATATCTCTGTGCCGATGCCAAAGCCTGTCGAAGCCTTTTCTTCGCATCTGATGTCAGCCATGAAAAAAGTTGCTAGCCATGCATAAGAGTTGGGTGTAAGAGTTAGTCCGAGCCACACATTGTATATATGTATGCAGATAAACCTACAACCTTCCAAAACAACACCACGTCCAATATCATCCTGCAAAAGGCAACGAATGCAGCACATATGCGGATAGATTTCGACGAGTCATCCATTGCGGCCATACATAAACGAGAACTTGCGGGGTGGGAGGATGTTTGAGGAGAAAGGCATGTCAATTACGGAGGAAGGGCGGGGAGGCGTCTCTTTCACATGCTCCCGCCGTCATGCCGGAGGGGTGCCTTATTCTCCAGGGTCCGGAGTATAAATTCTAGAAACCAACTTGGCCTTCAATTACACCTACGGCCCAAAGGCACCCAACATCACGATGGAACAAGAAAAAAGAAATTGGATTGCTCATCGAAAGCCGAGTATTTTTTCTACACATCGCGTCTCCCAAGGTGAGAAAAGCCATATCCGTGGACACGTAAAAGGGGCATTGGAATTCCATGATCCTTGCTTTTTTTGCTTTAATTTCGCTTTGCTTCCCTATGCAAGTGGGCGAAAATTAAGATCCTCCAGACATCCTATCTACCCACCAAGGCGGACAATCCTCGTCACCATTTATTCCTCAACAACGTTGCCCTTCTCCGACACGTAAAGACCATCAAGGAACTGGTGAACGATCAAAGGTTAGCATTCGGTTCCTGACAAAGCTACATTGTGCCCGCCTCGACGGATCGCGGAGCCCATTCTCTCTCACCTTTCGGATATCCTTGTTGCGGACTCTGCAGATCTGCTGGATGTCGGCGGCGCTCTGGGAAACACCCTCCAGGGAGTTGCCGAACAGCTGGAGCTCATCCTTGACGCTAGGGGAGGTAATGATCTCGACACCGGGCTGGGCAATCACACGACGAACGTACTTCTCGCCCAAGAAGTTTCTATGAAGGGGGAAAACAATCCATCAGCACATTGTTCTTTGCTAGGAAATATACCCGACCAGCGCAACTGCTTTTCATCTTCGTTCTTCATCTTCAAGAATGTCGATTCCAAACGCCCTGCGACTTCCGGTCTTCCGGTTCATTGTGTGGTCGGCATACCTGATCTCAACCTCGAACAGGCCAGTCTCGCCGTTCTTCTCAATGTTGACGTTGATGGGAAAGTGAGCGTAGACGTAGCGCATCTTGTACTTGAAGCCCTTGGTGACGCCGATGATCAAGTTGTTGATGAGAGTGCGGACGGTACGGAGGGTGGCGATACCCTTGCGGACACCGTGGTGCATCTCAATCGAGATGACATTCTTCTCGGGGCGACCGAAAGTGACGGCAATGTGAGAGAGGTCCTTGACAAGCTTGCCTGCAATACCAGAGGGCGCCGGAAGTCAGTGTGCGTGTTCAGGGTGGCGTGTACTCCCCCGCGAGGTCTGATTCTTTGCGAGGGAGACCGCTCGTTATATTGAAGAGGAAGAAATGGCATACCTCGGGGACCCTCAACGGTCACAATCCGCGAGCGAATGTGAACCTTCACTAAAGGACGAAATTCGAATCAGCTTTCTAAATCCCTTTTCTGCAGACGCATGAACATGGCCAATCTCCGTCACCCTCCTCTTTTCCCTAGGCGTTCAATATTTCTTCCTCCCACCGGTCGCCATGCTGAGGCTGGCGCAACAGCCTCTCCTCAATCGTTGTGCTTCGCGACGCTCATCCTCCATCCGGCCTTCCCTCCGGCAAGACACCCGAAACAGAAGGTAAAATCAAATGGGGGACGGTCGATTGCTCACCATTCTCGGGGATGGGCAGCCGTTCCTCGGAGTGAATGTACCGCATCTTGACTGCGTGGGCTGTGGAATGTCCGAGGGGAGAATTGTCGATGTCGTCGTGCGGTCGGTCGTTCGAGAGGATCGAAATTCGTCGAGACAAACCGCAGGCTTTCTTTGGTGGAGCGAAAACCCACGGGTTGTGCGTCGCTTAAGGCCCTTTGCGGTTTAGCGCTATCCGCCTAGGGCTGCCTGTGTATTGTCATTTTACACCGGTTCCGTATGGTAATTTTGCCCTCGAACTGTATACCCTTTAAGACACTGTTGGCTACCTTAACCTACCTACTTATGTACATGTACCTTAGATACTACCTAGATAGATAGGTAGATAGATAGGCACCTACTCATAGGTAATCATAATCACAATATTTGATCAGGAGCAATACCTAGGTAGTGGTCTTGTTGATCACACTGACCTACTAGCGACAGGACATGACACGTGACCAAGCAAACGCCAAAGAGTCCGTTGCCAGCGTCCATGATGAGAATCGAAAACTGGTTTTCCAATGATTATACATTAATCGTGGACTATCCTTGAAATACCCCTAGATATCCATGTTATATACATATATATATATATATATATACTGCGATGTAAATGATCATCCAGAGCGCCAGGCCAGTGACCCGCTGATATAAAGCACAAAAAGCAGAACGGGAGTTATACAATATACACAATCGCTCTCTCACCTCACTGACAAGAAACCCCTGTTCTCGTCTCACGTCTCGACCTAGCGGACGCCGGCCTTATTTACCAGACTCCTTGTGGTCGACGCTTTGGAGCCATTTGCCCCCGAAACTCTTCAGAGTTGACGCCAATTCATCTTTCTCATCGAGAGCAGCAACATCGTCACCACCCCCAATGCTTCTGCCGCTCACTAACACGTTGGGAACGGTGCGGCGGCCTGTGTTTTCGGCTAGGAGTGCCTGCAGCTGGGGACCTAAGGGATGCTGATCGAGCTCCACCACGTAAGGCGCCGGGACGATTGAATATTTACCGAGAATAATAGACTTGGCTCTCGCACTGTGAGGGCAGTATGATTTCGAGAAAATGATGACTGAGAGAAGTCAGCAGAGTGGCCCAAAATCCCAGAGGAACAATCCCAGCAAGGGAGCGGTTATACTAACTCGGAGAGCGTTTCAATATACTATTGAGCTCGGTTTTCGCCTCGACATGATCATCAGCAGCTGGTGCTTGTTCTTGCTTCTCTGGTTCGTTGCGATGCTTGGTGACCGTCATCTTTGTCCGTCCCGCGATTGGTATCTCTTCGGTCTCTTCATCGCTGTCTTTGGGGATCGCGGGCTTCATCTCGTCGGTGACAGGGTTCATTGGCGTTCCATCGGCCGGTCTCAAACTGGGCGGTTCTTTGCGCGATGAGCCCTCTGCGGTTGTCCCAAAATTCTTCGCATCCCTATGAGCTTCTATTGCCGCCACGGTTGATTGGTAAAACTTCTGGTTTTGGATCCTCCGTGCATCGCCCTAGATAATCGTCGACCGCCGCGTCAGTAGGTAGATTATAGACTAGTATCAGAAAGCGCAGTATATACCGAGTAGTACAATGTGATAATAATGAAAACTAGAACGCCGATGGTTAATAGCTTGACGCGGCGTATAGAAAGCATTTTGGAAGATGTCTGGCAGGGGGTTCCCGAAGCGTAAGATCACGAGCGGACGAAGAACGACGAGCTTTGTGTAGGTTTTGTTTTTGAAAAAAAAAAAAAGAAAGAAAGAAAGAAAGATTGCCGGGTCAAACGACCTGTTGGAGCATCAGAGTCGGATGTGCTTTAACAGGCGAGTTGAGTGGACAGATCATAGGCGCAGCTCCGACACCAGTAAAAGCGGGACATTTGGCGCAGGGCAACGACAAAAAGAAGCTTTAGTCTGGCAGCGTGAGCATAGAAAGGTTCTCTTCGATGTTCTCGGGCGCCTGAAAGCTGCCTCAAGAAGACTCAAGTCCAACTATTGAGGGTCGAAGGAGGGTGTCGGGCGTGGAGGCTTGCACATGGGAGAAGGGGAAGACAGGAACGTTCGATGATGTCCTGGTCGGGGAGCGGCCCGCGCGCCTAACTTGTTACGTCACGAGCAATCCGGCCCACATCCTTATCAACTCCCTACCTAACTAGTACAACATCTTCCAGACTTGGCGGATCATGTCAATTAGGCATTATATTACCAGCTATCTAGGTATAGTATAACTGGGTGTTACGCTAAGAAATTAGTAAACGGCAAATGGAACATCTCCATGGTATCATGATCGAAGGGGGAAACGAGGGCATAAATTTCGCAGAAGAACGGGCAAGCAGTGACCGCAAGACCTGCAGCGGCACGACTAGACCCTTACACTTGAACAGCAACCCCTGACCGTGGTCCCATGGTTCCTCGGCGCTTGCCCTGGACCACGATCATCCAGTCCTCCCATTCCTTGGCAATCTCCATTAGCACATTGCCCATCACCGCGGCCGAGGCCATCAACCCATGGCCTTCGCCCTCAAGGACTCGGACTTCACAGCGCCGCATGGTTTGACCCAGCCACCGGACGTTATCCACAGGAACGCGGGTGTCCCTGCTTCCATGATGAATGACGACGCTTCGAGTAATGTCAACGTATCGGAACCCAATTTCCTGGCGCCTTTCCAAGCACACCAGCAGATCAACAGCAGGGTTGGCGTTCGCGGTAGCCAATTCCCAGATTTTATGCGTCAGTCGGACATCGTAATCAGTCTGGCGTTCCCGTTCTTCAGAAGCTGTCACTGGGACCTGAGTCGCCGTGAATTCAGGCTTCTTATCCGCTATTTCGTTTGATACCGACGGGGCTTGAATGTTTTGAAAAGCCCGAAAATCCGTCCCCTGCTGGTGAATCTTGCTTGAAAACCGCTGGGCCCCGTTACTCTCGAAGGAAGTCGGGTTGAATGAGTCCTTAACCGTCGCTCTTCGCCGGGAACGGCGAGGGGACTTTGGTAGACTCGAGGTAATACTTGCGCTGGTTGCGCTCATGAAGCTGGAGTTTGCTACCTTCAAAATGGATGTCGGAAGCGCACGAAGGATCCTCTGCGAATAAGGAACGGCATTTGTGGGGACGGGGGCCTTGGGCGAGCCTATACTGGACAATTGAGAGGGAGGTATCCAAGGGGCCAGGAGATGGATCCGGCCTCTGATGTGCTGAGGTATTCTCAAGGCGGTGGCTAGCGCATAAATGGCGCCAGCAGAGTGAGCAAGAATGGAGAACTTGGTCACTTTAAGCTGATTGCATACAATCGCAACATCATCTATTCATGAAGTCAGCCATCCATACTTCCTTGCGCGTGAACCGGTTGTTGCGGACGTTCTTACCAGACCAGCTAAGGGGCGCCCCCGCCTCGCTCACATAGGGCCCACTTTCCCCCACGCCAGGCCGATCCAGCGTGATGAGCCTGAGATGAAGCGATCGTGCTAGCTCGTCGTAAAAGGCCATCAGATACCGAGTGAGTCCCATTCCTAAACAGCATAGCACCACATAGCCCTTTGGGTCCCCGACTTCCGAAAACGCTATGACACGGCCGGTGGCGGGATGGACCACCTTCTGCGTCAGTTTTGAAGATGATACATAGTCATAAACCGCCGTATCGATAGAATCCGCACTCGCCGGACGCTCGTCTACAATCGAGTCATGTCCCGGAGAAGCCTGGCCGGGCGCCAAATGGCTGTGATTTCGGGACGGCGTCGAAGTCTCCATGGATTGTCGATGACGGATCCTTTCGATTGAATCGGACTTGTCAAATGATTGCCTTGCTGATAAAGGCTGCATGGGTACATTAGTCGGCCGGGATGTGAGTGTCGGGCTTTTCCGTTTCACCGATCTGCTTTTCCCGGTCATGACCGCTGGGTATGGCGCGCTTTCGTCAGATCCGAGTCCAGATTTGCCTTCATTCTGGCCATGAAAGGATCCCTCCAGACGATCTCCTTCACCGAGTTTCCATGATGACGGGATTTGTATTGAAGAAGGCTCTATAACGGGTTTGTCCGGACTGTCGTCAATTTCCAGCTCAGTCTTGATCTTCTGTTGCTGATCCTTTAACTGCTGGATCCTTTTGGTCACTTGCTCTGCCTCGCTGCTCGGCCCCGCAGTATCCTTGTCTGCTTTCATCTCTTTACTTCCCGATGACGAATACCGAGTATGGCGAGATCTGTGGCGCTTGGGGCTGGAGGAAAAACTATGTCGCAGAGACGACTCGCGGGCAGGAATGACCCGGCCATTTCCAACACCACCCGGGGTGCTGGGGGCGCTCTCACGGGTATGTTGCGAAGGTTGTCGCTCCTTACTGGAGCTTCTGCTAACGACCGTCTCCTCCGTAGTGGGGATCATGGCAGATAGGCCGGGGCGCCCCTCCTCGACGACATCTGCCATAGAATACAAGGATCGCAGGCTGGCTCTACTGCGGGGAACGTTGTGTTTCAAGCTGTCGTTGTAGCTACTTGTCTTCCGTAACCTCTCCGCTCGCTTGTCTTTATCCCCGCCAAATTCCCGCGAGCCTTTCTTCAGTACGACCAGTTGGTTCTTGAGGCTCTTCCTTGAACCCGATGAAGCAATGCTGGGCGCAGTCGACACTCGAGGGCCCGGTTCCGCCGTGATCATGCCAAAGGCGTAGTCCTCGTATGCCGCCTTGGACGAGGTGTACGAGCCCCGAGAGGTAGGTCGTCCGTAGGAGGGAGAATGGTCGGGGGCGGGTTTGGACTTTGGGGAGGGAGGAGCTCGAGCCATGCGAATGACGGGCGCAACCGCTGCATCATCCGGATGCAGGAAGGGGGTGGTGGGTGGTTCATCGGAAGCTGGGGATGCCCCGTAGCTCACACCAAAACCATGCTCACTGGGCGGACGCCGGTCCGATAGGGAATGCTGCTCGGACGCAGCGGGCGAGAATGGATCCGCTTTCGAACCAATGCGCGGGACGCTGTCGAAATGAGATTGCAGGGGTGCGGAGATCGTTGAAAGGGATGAGATCAAGGAGGAGATCACCTCGGGCGATGCCGGGTCAACGGTGGACGGAGTGGTGGAAGAATGCGAGCGCGATGGTGTTTTGCGATGTCTCGACAGGAAAGGGGTCTCCAGCATCGACACCACCGCATCGTCATTGCGGTCCATGGCGACCATGGAGAGAAACTCGAAAATTTAAAACCCCTTCCAGAGCGGCGGGCCCCCCTTCCGGTCCGAATTCAGAGACGGCTGAAGACAAGATATGCGGATGGCCTTGTGCTGCTCACCTGCATGATCTGGAGCGAGCAGGAGGAATTGGCGTCTGCAAGTTGACCGAACGGCGTCAATCTATAACGCTCGCTACCTACTCAGTATAGACTGCAGGCGTTGTACGCATGCGCCCTTCGCCCCCAAAAAAGAAAAAAAAAAGTTTAAAATTTTAATATGAATAGATTAAGAATTCAGAGACAAGAGGATCGTTCGTCGCAGCCCCTTGCAGGTGAGGGCTCCCCTGCAGAACGTTATTTCTTTGGAGTAGCAACGAGGCGAAGAATTGTCGATCAACGAGAGGGAGGGGGAGGGAGAGAGAGTGAGAGACAAAAAATAAAAATAAAAATAAAAAAGATACTAAAGGAAGGAGAATAAATTGAAGTGAATGATCGGGATCCAATACTATTAGAAGCAGGCTAGAAGAAAAGGGAAGAGGAAGAGGAAGAAGAAGAAGAAGCGCCAAAAAAGGGGGAGGAGAGAAGAGGAAGCAGAAGCAATTTGGGACGATATGGGGATCATCCAACCCAATTAATTAATTGAAAAAGAAAAATCCAAAGGACTCTCTCTGGCAGAGGGAAGGCACGTCGATAACCCGACGTTAATAAGAAAGAATTGCAAGTTCTGCTCACCATCACCATCCTCTCGCTCTCCCTATCGAGTTTCCATCGCCCACAACCGAGACCGGGCCAATCTGGATTCTGGATAAGGAAAATAAGCCAGAGAAGAGCCCTGCGGCCGCTCCACCGGCGGCCCTCGATGGGGTCTGATTCGACCAGCCGACCTCCGCATGGTTCGCAGATCCAAATTTCACGGCGTTTGGCGGCCCACGAGATCACTGGCTGTCCTGCGTCCAAAGTTGGCCTCCGAAATCTTAATGAAATCGGGCGATCCAACTAGATCTAGACACATACAGACAGATACTGTCCCTATCTCTTGAGTGTAACCAGCAGTACTTGATTGACTCGAGGGACATGATATTCTGTACTCCGTACGATGGTGTCCACTTTGGCTTCAGATCGTAAGGATCCTGATGCTGGCTCCACTGTCGGACCGAGCTGAAATACTACTGAGTAATGTCGACAACTCGTCGTCGTTCTTTGTATCAGAGTTCTAGAACCGCTATGTGCGGAAAGGAGTTTGGTCGATAACAAAACTTGGCGAACACTCTTTGCCCGATGCAGAGAAGTATAGACCTGTACATTTGGCTTCTTGATTGGGATTCTGGACTCTGGAGAGAGCAAAGGAAGGCAACGGAGAATAAATGAATCTAACAATCTTTCAAAATATAAATGGGTCGACGAGTACGGAGTGCAGAGTAAGTTCTTTTCATATCGTCCGGGTAGTCCATACTCTATAATAATACTTGGTACACAAACAGGTCAATTGGGACGGGGAAAGGCTTGGCATGTTTCGCGACTTCGGAATGGCACCCGCCGTCAACTTCCCCTCCGTCACCACCACATCCACCCTGCTTTCCCCGTTTCTCGAGCTGCACGTCGTATCCGAATCCGTCGCACGCCAGTCTCCCGTGCTGGACTCGAGAAGAAAAGAAATGCGGTGATCTAAAACATATGCGAAGCACCTCCTGTCCGCAATGGACGCCTACCCCGAAGATTACGTCGTCAACAACCTCCCGTTCATCTTGCTGTCGGGCTTGGAAGCTAGCCCCAAGGATGACCCCGAAGCAAAGCAGACCAACTACCCTCTTCTCCGCGAGAAAGGAGTGAGGGTTTACTCCGATTTTCCACCGTTGAACAGCCCGACCGCCAATGAACTGCGGACCGTGCTCGTGGAGGAAGATGCGTCGGCGGCTCCGTGCGACCCGCGAGAGGATTTCAACACCGAATCGCCCGGGATAAAATATAAAATCAAAAGCGTTGGCCGGGTAGGTCGGTCCATGTCCGTCCAGGCAGTCGTTGATGTGCCGATGCAAGAGAGGCTTTACTGACGGGTAGAAAGTCCTACAGTCTCCCTCCTCGCAAAGCTGACCCCCCTCCCGCGTCCCCGCCGACAAGTCCGCCAGGCAGACAGAATAGCGACTTATCGCATGCGTCGTCGTTGGTGCTTCACTCCCCAATCTCGCCCTTGACTCCAAGCTCCCCGACTTTTCCAGATGGGTTACTCACGCCGCTATGGGTTACGAAACACCAGAACTTGGTCCCGGCCGCCGTGATCAACTTCTTTCCGTTCTGTCTAGACCATAGCATGAGCTCTTTACGCGACAACCAGCTGAAGATAGAAATCAACGGCCTGAAGAAGGAATGGACATACTCTGGCTACAAGACCCGTTTCGTAGTAGTCTTGCTGTCGGAAGAACCCCACAGTGGCTACATTGGAGACGCGGATGATAGAGTGGCGAGCATTCGCAGGGCGACCAACCTGGACCCCAAGTCCATTTTCCTTCTCCCTTCGGATGCCACGACCTTGGAGCTGAAGGAATTCACTCGGTCCTTGCTGTCATTACTCCAACCGTCTATCATGGATTACTACCGAGATCTGTCCAAGCATGCCAGGCGAAAACGGAACCGAAGCACCATACCTCCTCCAACGGCGCCGCCAACAAGCGGAACCTCTCAAACGCTCTCGCTGCAAGGATGGAACGTCCGATATGAGTTCAAGATGGGAATCTTTGCCGAGTTTCGACATGAGATGGATGCCGCGCTGAGGAACTACGAAAGCGCCTACGAGACTTTGTTTGGGCAGGAGGTCTTCGAGAATATCGCGGGATGGAACCCACGGTTTAATCATGCACGACTTTTGGCAGATTCCATTGCCATACGTATCATTCGTTGCCTGCTTTGGTCCAGGCAAACCACTGCCGCGGTGCGGTCGTGGGTCAGCCATCGCAACCATTCCGAAGACATCATCAATAGACGCGGCAAAGGAACAAGAAATTATGGTTGGGAGGCCTGGGAGGCGAGATGGTCATTGGTCATGGCCCAACTAATACGCCAGGCTAGTATACCGTATTTCACATCCGTTGGGATCACGCAGGACCAATTCAATGAGCAGTTTTCGATTTTCGTGCCTCGCGAGAAGAATAGCCCCCATGCCGATACAATCATACCCTGGGAGCAACTGCATCATGGAGGGTATTGGCTTTACCGATCGGCGAAACATTCGATGCATCGCAGAACTCTGGCGGAGCAAGTACCTGACGAGGACCGGATCCCGCCGGGACAATCCCCTGCTTCTCAGATTGCGAGCAAGTCGTATCTTTACGATACATATTTGGCCCCGGACACCCATTTAGAGGCACCTCAGACCGGCTCTGCTGGCTTCAACCACTCATCTTTAATATTAGATACTCTGAAGGCCGCGCTTGAGGAATTTGCAAAGCGAAACCAAATCAGAAAAATGGAAAGCATTACCCTGGAGATAGCTGAGGAGTATATGCGCATTGGTTCGTGGGCCGATGCTTATAATATGCTTCAGCCGCTTTGGTCAACTCTTACCTGGCGACGATCGGGCTGGTGGCAACTCATGGCAAAATTTGGATGGGCACTGCGAGAGTGTGCTCTACAGGTACAGGATAGTGAAATGGTGCTACGAGTCGATTGGGAGTTACTTCATGGAGGTGAGCCTCTCCCCCACAAGGCTTCGCAATTACGTTTCTTGGCGATGTCTTCCATTTGCCTCGCAGTGCTGATGTTCGATTGCAGTATTTCCAACGAGATCTGACTGGCAGTACGATATCCACCACTGCCTCGAAGATATTCCACTGGTGAAACCCAAACCATCAATTGTCCTTAAAGCCGAGGATATTCTATCTAGTGGTAGGTTTGCGAGAGGACCTGTCTCACTGGGTTTTGAAGCTAAAAGTCACATGTGATCATAGCCACTGCCTCCTTTATATTCGCCAACTCCGAAGGGAATGTTGGCGAGCCTTTACGAGGTCAGATTACGATAAAATCATGCGCTCAGAAGGTCTCGAAACCAATCCGGTTTTCCGAGGTTAAGGTTGTTTTTGAGGGCTGCCTTCGTCCGATAAAACTCGAGTCTGATAATAGCATGGATGCTAATACAACGGCGGCTTTCACCGTATCTTCGCTTTCATTACGTGAACCCAGTATTTCAGGCGATTCGACATCGTTGCAATCACCTACCAATTGCTTGACAGCCCTTGTCAGTGCAGCCGATATGACCCTTGGGCCATCTCAGACCAAAGTGTTTGACTTGACTTGCATCCCGCGAGAAGCTGGAGACTGTCGGGTTGCAACCGTGGCCCTCGTTGTCGAGGAGGACAAGTTTGACATGGCCTGTGTGGCCACAGACATGGCCCAGCGGGAGTCATTCTGGTGGCGAACTGGCGCGAAAGGGCCAACCCATCGAAGGGTTGGCAAAGATCGGGACACAACGCGGTGTAAGATCTTGCCCAAGCCGCCCAAGATTCGGATAACGACCCCAAATATCAAAGACAACTATTACACCAACGAAAGGATCGTTTTGAAAATCGGAATACACAATGAAGAAGACGAAGCCGCAGATGTTTCGACCGAGATCCGGCTATTCGGTCAACCAGAATCGACCGCTAAGATTCTATGGCTTGACGAGGAGAACTGCTCGGATCCCCAGAGTTCTGAACGGAGCTCCCCGATCGAGGGTGTTGCCCATTTTGTGAAGCGGCCGATTGGCGTGATGGCGAGTCTTTCACAACAGGAGCTTGCCATCGTACTCACAGATACCCAGGACGCCTCAGATTACGAGCTTGAGATATCCTCCATCTACCACCTGGTATCTGACATTCAAACGCCTATAATTGCAACCCTGAGCGTGGGTTTATCGATCATCCGACCATTCGAGGCCAACTACGAGTTCCTCCCTCGTCTACATCTTCAACCATGGCCAGATTTCTTTTCGGTCAAGGAGGACCTACTTGCTAATGAAAATGGGGACAAAGCAGGGGGCCTCCAACAACGATGGAACCTAAATTCCAAAGTGGTCTCCTTTGCATTGGAGCCCCTCGTCATTGAAAACGTGAATCTGGTGCTACTCGGGATTGCTGGGGGAGCCACCTCTGAAATAGGCCCTGAATTGGCTGTCAGTCCCGGGACGCCGGAACTTCATCCCGAGGAACTTCGTGAGTCCAATTTCGTATTAGATATACAGAAGATGGTTCTGGGCGACCGACGGCCTACAGCGCTGAGTCTGGCGCTGGAGATCCGGTGGCGCCGGGCAGATGAAAGTGACTCGCCTCAGGATAGTACTACTACGAGACTTGCAATCCCTCGCTTTGTGGCGCCAGCTGGTGAACCTCGTGTGCTTGCTTCGGCGACACCATCTCAGACCCTTTCAGGCCTCATTCACCTAGATTACACACTCGAGAACCCGTCGATGCACTTCCTCACGTTCAACTTGACGATGGAAGCCAGCGAGTATTTTGCTTTTAGTGGCCCGAAGACTATGATTATGCAACTGGTGCCGTTGAGCCGGCATACGGTGCGATATAACTTGCTGGCATCTAAGAAAGGGCTGTGGATTCAACCACAGCTCCTCGTGGTTGACACATACTTTAACAAGACGTTGCGAGTGCTGCCCACAGAGGAGATGAGATCGGACAAGAAAGGCATTCTGGTATGGGTGGACGCAGATGACTAGAGGGTTTGGGCCATTTGTAACGATTTGCATCCCTGGCCATATGTGTGTATGTGTGTAACATGTTCCTGTTCTTTCGAGAAAAGCGCGGTAGGATCTTTGCATAGAATAGCGTCGCATTGGCAATGAATGATAGATGAATCGAAGTCCACGCCGTACAGAGTAGGTGTACCGGTCACGTGATACTGCCCTTATCACGCGCGGCCCAAAGCGGACTAGCGGCGATCGCAGCCGTTGCCCGCAGCTCCGTTAAGCGCGGAGAGAGAAGACGAAAGCAGCTCGCTGCTGGTCGTTGCGTTTCTCATGGCTCGGCGCCTCCTGCAATCTCGGATCTCTCGGTGAATCATCATAGTATCCCGTATCTTGAGAAGACTCTTATCTCTTCCCCTCTCCCCCCGTTCCTTGCTCTCTCGTCTTCGGTCTGCCGCAGTGCGACACCTTCCGTTGAACTCTCGCCTCGTTGGTCGTCATGGCTGCGCAGGCGGCTTTGATTGCTGATACCATAGTTGGTATGAAGCGGGCCTTACACAAGGAGTCTAATTGTATGCTCTGCTGGACATTCCAACTCTTGCCCCTCTGGCTGGCGCCCTCCTGACTTGTTTTCCTCTAGATTCAGCCCCGGATGACCCGATCACGGAACCGACAAATCGAGGCAACAAACTACGAGCCAATGCACAGCATGTTCGTGAGGGCGCATTAGGATACATCCACTCGGAGGACCTCTACAAGCAGGTAGGATAGCTCTCTTGTTGTCCCAAGAAATGCTTCTGCTGCGCGCGTCTGCTCCGCGGGTGGAGTGGCATTTCAAGAATCATTAACCTGGGGCTTAACCTTTTCGATTCTGCGCAGAAAATTGAACACGCCGGATACACCCGTTACATATTACAACAAAATCCTATACGATATGACTCTGAAGGCGACGAGCTAGACGATGATGACGAAGATTCCGAGGCCGATGCCATTGCGGCGGAAGAAAACCCTTTTTCTGAAATTGCGCTGGAAAGTAAGTTACCGACCTGTATTACAGTCCTTCTCTGCCCAGTTTCTCGTGCACGCCTCTTGATACAAGAGGCTCTTCCAACCCGGTCAACATGGCTTACGATTGTTCCTTGCGTCCAGATTTCTTGTGCCCTTTGAAGCATCCGTCCGAGCTACCTACCCATCCCTCGTTATCCCACGCCTATACCTCCAAGGCCCTTTTTAATATGACACAGGCCATTGATGCCAAGTTGCGGCAGGAGCGTGCTTTATTATGGCGCGCACGGAATCTGCATCGACAGTTTTTAGGTGACGGATCGTGGGTGCCATGTGGGACAATAGAGACGTCAGAAGACAGATGGATTTTTGAGCCTCGACTACCTAGCACCGGTCACAGCACCCCCTTAGTTCAGGGTCGGCTAAACGAAACTTCTGCACCATCTACAGCGGAGGGAAGAACACATGCTCAACACAATGAGCCACCAAAACCGCGCTCAGCAGAGCCCGTACTAAAGGAGTCACAACCGGGCCAGAACGGCGACATTCAAGCTGTGAACAAGGATGTGGAAATGGCAGATGCTCATGACCAGGACGCGCAAAGCAGCACCCCCAAGGATTCCCTCGAACAAGGGAAATTTCCCAAGGCTGAAGAAGTCGATACACCCGTTGGGGATCTCCCGCAACATCCAGAGACCGCGGCCCCAGGCCCACAACCCAATGGGAATAGTACAGAAAACCCGCAGCCAGAGCAAGATCGGGCGTCTGACTCCGACCACACCCTTGAAAAGGAGAGGAGAGACAATGGGGGCGACAAACCTGCGACGCATGCCTCGGCTGGTCGGGGAACCTATGCCGATGCGCAAGGGAACCAGACAGACCGAGATGAAGAGATGCATGATGGAGCTGAGCTGGAACCACGGCGCATGACAACTCGAGCTCAGGTCAACGCCGTCAGCCCACATCAGGAGCTTGACCCAAGCCATCTCTCCCCACCGCCCACCTCTGACACTCTCAGCACGCTTCCAACACCACATCCTCTTTTCCTCACACCCAATTCCGTCCGACCAGATCCGAATTTTGGTCTACCGCCCAACGAGGCTGAAGATACGCGGCGACTACTTTGGTCGTATGTTCAGAAGCAGGAGGAAACCGTTCGCGGGTTCGAGCATATGTTGGAGTCTCTCCTGCGTGCCTGCCGGATGAAAGACGACGTCTTAGAGTGGTGTAAAGCGGAGGGCCACGTAGGTGAGATGAGCGACGGGGAAGATTGGTACGACCGTGAGAAATGGGGTCTTGCAGAAGGAGAAGATCTCAAGAAGGGGGCCGACGAGGATGAAATCGAGACGGTAGAAGAGAGCCGGACGACGAACAAACGAGGCAGAGGCCGACGAGCCTAAGTCGGCATGCATCTCTACCACCTACAATTATTTTTGTTATGCACGCCCGGTCATTTTGATCCATAGGCCCATGGCATGGAGTTGATGGCGTTTGTATGTTCAGATCAACGAGCCAGCAGAAAAATAGGCGTCTTCAGATGTTGTGGGCACGTCTGGGTTCTAAACTTCCATACATATTAACCGAGCCCCTCCCTCTACAAGAGTTTTTTCTTGACGAAATATTAAAATGAATTGATTGCTTTTTTTTTTTAATAAAAAAGAAAGAAAGAAAGAGTAAAATCTAGTGTTATAATCTAGCCACCCTTTTTTAAAAAAGTCCTATACTCTTTCTAGCTCGAGGTATCAGGGGTCGAAAACGAGGTAACCGACAAATCATCCACCTCTTTTCTGTTCAAACCTCCCTTTCCCACCTGAAATCTCGTCCGTCCAATACTCCCAATATCCCAATAGCAAAGTTTTTCTTGTTGAATATTCCGCCCTGTTACTCACCTCGGCCGGCTCAAACCACGGGGGCCCGAATGATATTAACCGTCTTCCGACCCTTCTTCGGTGTGATGGATGTTGAAAGTCCAGAGCCTCAACTGCTTTACAAGGGCGTTGCACCTCTTCTAAGTCGTAGCTCGCTTTCTCGTACATCTAGAGACTGCCCGTTCTTGCTACTTCTCATCTATTTCACTGGCGCTTGCCGCCTTGCTTCGACTTTGCACGCTCGCGTTCCCGCTTAGCATAGATCTCGGCGGTGAAAGGGCTGTCCAGTCGCGGTTAGCGAGTTACATGATATTTCTTGTCCTCTTTTTCTTGCCCGTTTCTCTCTTGTCGATTCGGACGCGCACAAGGATTGGATAGTTGCGGAGGGGCAAATAGGCATAGAAGATTGAGGTGCCAGAGGGGCCAGAGGGGAAGAAAAAAAGTGATGGATGAACTTACTCCTCCCAGCGAAGAGCAAACCAATACAGAATGAAGACCTCGGCAGTCAGGAAAATGCCCGCCACCTTGCCCTTATAAAGAGCAACGCCCAAGAAGTTCAGGGTGCTGCCCCAATACATGGGCGAGCCAGTCACGTTGAAGGGGAAGCCGGTGACGGGAGCATCCATGAGAATGCCGAAGTAGTCACCAAGGTACGTCCCAGTGACGCCCAAAGCATACATACTGGACAGGACGAGAACGGATCCGATGGCGAATAGGGCGCCGCCTAATACCGGTTGGTGCACTGGGGCGTAATAGGGTTGGTCTTCCAGGGCCATTTGGTACACATGGTCGCGAGCGATGCCCAGCGTGAAGATGGTGAAGGCGAGGAAATAGCACCCGTTGTAGGGGCCGCCGAATATACGAGTCAGGTAGTGGCTTCGATACTCTACAGAATGACGCATCAGGGTTATGACATGAGCCTTCTTTTATACGCAGGGAGACAATCATCTCCGAGAAGGTGAGCTAGAATTGAGCCAAAGGGGACCAACCGGCACGGGCCACGATGCTAACGGGAGGACGGGTCACGGTTAGTGAACAAGCCCAAGCTGAAGAGGAATGCTGAGAGAAGCAGCCAGGGAGGGTAGAACCAACTTACTTCCAAAAGATGGGGTTAAACGCAATGGACAGCGCACACCCTGGGGCAAAGAGCGGAGGTTAGGATCACATGCGGGGAGGATCTCGAAGTGCAGACATACATTGAAGGGATTGTTGGGATAGGTCAACAAAGTCTGTAAGGGTTGCCATGGTGGATAGTACGGGGGCAATTGAAGGGCAAGAATGTTGTTATTTTTTGAGGGTCTGAGAAAGGGAGGGGGAAGAAGAGGAGAGCAGAAGAGGAGAAGAGGAGATGGAAGTGGAGAGAGAGACAAAACAAAACACATGACATGACGTCGGTAAATACCTGCGTAACTTATTGGTATGCATTACGTAATTAATACCTGTATGTACCTCGCCTCACCGCCTCCCTCCGCGCCGATCATATCCGTAAGGTACTTCCTACCGTTCTCTATCTTCCTTCCTCGGCAGCTCGTCTGTTGATTTTCCCTCCCTCGCAAGCGTCATGGGAGAGTTTCCCTCGCTGAAAGTGCATCTGGTCCGGGGAGAATGGCGCTGAACCGTCGTGAGTTTGTTTTACTGGGCACCGGTGGGTTTATTGCGTGGGGTTTAGCCGTTCGTTGGATTCCTATTCTGCGGTTTCTGGGGTATGCTGTCGGACTGGGCATTCTCCTTGCATCAGCCATCTTGTTCGCGCTTGTTCTCTTCACTGTCCAAGACCCGAACATCGCGACGAATACCCACCCCAAGAGCCCATGCGTTGCAGCCGTTGCTCTCCGTCACTGGGGAGAGGAGTCGCAGGGCCTGCAAAAACGCTCCGTCTACCAGCCAGCCTCTCTCTTCTCTCCGTCATTTGTTGTATCGGAGGCCATTGACGACATTCTGGCTCTTCTCGTCCGAGACTTTGTCGCTTCCTGGTACAGAAGCATCAGCTCAAGTCCTGTTTTCGTGAATGAGGTAGACCGGGTGATCAGAATAGCGCTTGGCAACCTGCGCGATCGGATCTTGGAGGAAGACCTGGTGTCTCTCGTCGTATCCCGCGTATTCCCTCTCTTGACAAGGCACCTCAACGAGTTTGATGTCGCCGAGCGGTCGGTGCGCGGGCGCAATCTAACTCGAAATGTTACCGAATCAGAAGAACTGGATCTCGCCATTGCGAGCAAGTACCGTGATGGCAATCTGCATCCCGCTGCAGCGCTATCCCTAGCAGATCAAAAATTAGTGGAGCAGGAATATCTCCGAAAGATCACCAATGCGCTACTTCCCCAACTTCTCCCGGAGACTGTTCTCAAAAGCCGCATTGTCTCGGTGTTGGTCAGAGAGCTAATATCCTGCGCTGTCCTTTACCCCCTAGTATCAGCAATGGCGGATCCAGATACCTGGAATCAACTGATGCAGGCGTACGGGAGAACTGCTCTTCAGGATCGAAAAACGGTCCGTAAGCTCCGTGCGGCCTTGGACGAACATGCGTCTCCCGTTTCGAAGTCGAAGAATGCCCGTCAACTACCCCGCCTTGGCCCGAATGATTCCGAGCGTGCTTTTGAACGTTTTGTGCGAGCCATTCGGCGCTGCAATAATCTTTCAGACGCCAGGAGGTTCAGAGCACTCATCGCGAGTCAGTTGAAACGAGAGACTATGGTTGAAGGGCAAGACCAGGTTTACCTACGACGCCTGGAAACTGGAAAGAGAGTCCTGGACCAGAAGGTGTCCAAGCTTTCAACCAGTGGTGGCGGCCCGGTTTCTTACGCTTCGGCAGCAACGTCACACTTTCACCGCAAAAACTCCACGTCTCATGAGGCTTCGTTGGTGGACGTGATGCATGATGCGGCCGGCCTCTCATACTTCATGGAGTTTATGGATCGTCAGCAGCTGATGTCCCTTGTACAATTTTGGATCGTCGTTGACGGATTTCGCAATCCACTTGAAGATGATTTTGGCGACGAAAATTCCCCGGGCTCGACCCACTGGACAACCGCGGATCGTAATGATATGGCGTTGATAAGTGAAACGTATCTCTCAAAGAGCGAGCTAAAAGTGACTCCGGAATCGCGCCAAGCCGTGAAAGCATTTTTGAATGCGGGCAAACGGGCTACTCCTGAGCAGTACCGTAGAGCCAGAACAGTGGTTTTGACTACCCAGTCTGCGGTGTTGGAAGAGCTCCAAAGCACCTACTATCCTAAATTCAAGCATTCCGATTTGTACTATAAGTATCTCGCTTCCGACGAGGCCTCGCACCCGCGGTCTCATACCTCTCCAGTACCCCAGAAGAACTCGTCTGCGACAACGGAAGCGCTCGAAAAGCGGCCTCTTCCTCCATTAATGGGCCGCACAGCGTCACATCCAGGCGTCAGGCCAAGGGATCTTCGGAGGGCCGCGGTCTCCTCGAGTGATGTTCGGAGCATGGGCAAGTTATTCGACGATGACGAACCTCTACGGCGGTCCTTTGACTCGGAGCGATCGGCCCCACTGTTTGATGATGATTACGACACGGATCCTCTTGCTATGTCAACAAACAGTCTGGGACGGGATTCACAGAATGGCGAGAATGAAACGAACCAAAATCAGGTCCTTGAAACAATGGAAGCTGCGCTAAACGACATCATCACGAACGAGCCAAAGAATGGCCGGCTGGAGGATCTCAAAGGCATCGATCTTCCTTCACCTGGATTTCCAAGCAATGAGCCAGCTTCCAAATCTCCTCGGAGCTCGTTGGAATCGGCGCGGACAGAGTATCGGCCAGACGACAAAACGAAGCCCAGCATAGCCTCGCTAGGACTTGTAGACCAATCCTCACGTCTGGGGGTTTTTGCCGATGATCTGTTCCCCGATCAGCAGAAATTTATTGAGGATGAATACGAAGAGCCGGTGGGGACCGATGACAAGGATCCGGCCGATGAGGTGCTTAAGGCTGCCCCGGGTGACCTAGGGCTGACCGAGGCGGTTGAAGCGCTCACCGCAGACATCGAGAAACTAGGATCACAAGAATCAGTGGTCGACGCTCTGACCCGGAAGGCCGAGCTCACCAACAACACTGCAGAATTGAGGATTCTCCGAAAGTCTAAGGCTAGCATCCGACGTGAAATGCAACGTAAGGAGATGCAACGGCAGCAGTACATCATCCAAGAAAGTGACAACAGCCTGTATGGTCGATCGGCCGTTCGAATCAAGTCCATTGTCGTAGGCAAGGAAGAAGACGGCCGAGAGTTTGCCATGTGTATGTTTACCCTACCTTGCTCTGCTCCCTGACCCTTGCAACCCCGCTAACGCTTGCTCCAGACGTGGTCGAGTTACAAAGAAATGCCGGCGAGCAGATGCCCGCGGCATCTTGGGCCGTTGCTCGCCGATACAGCGAATTCCATGAGCTTCATAATAAGCTACGCATGAGGTACCCGTCGGTCCGCAACTTGGACTTTCCTCGCCGCCGTATGGTCATGAAACTACAAAAGGAATTCTTGCAGAAGCGACGGCAGGCACTTGAGGCCTATCTACAAAAGCTGTTGCTACTGCCGGAGGTGTGCCGCAGCCGGGATCTGCGCGCTTTTCTATCCCAACGGGCCATTATTCCTCGCGACGAGACTCCTAGTGAGGGAGAGACCAAGGATTTGGTGACTCGAATATACACTTCGGTCGCAGACGGGATGGATGACTTCCTAGGTAATTTTGCCGTCTTGGACCAACTTTCGACGGCCGGGCAGAATCTCATTTCCTCTACGACCACGCAGCACCCCGGTTCTGCTTCGGAGCCCGGGCTTGCCACAGAAGATGCTGTGACGGCGGCGGAGGCAGAAGCAGAGCTTAATGCCTTTGAAGATAGGGAACTGGAGCCTTTCATCAAGCCGATTTGCGACTTGTTTCTGGAGGCGTTTGAACTGAATCGAGGCAACAACTGGCTGCGAGGCCGTGCAGTGGTCGTCGTCCTTCACCAGCTGCTTGGCGGCACAATTGAACGCAAGGTGCGTGAAGGAACGCGGTCGCTGGTCCAGGACGAGCCCTTGCTGCGGTATCTCTCCCTCGCCAAAGAGGCTCTTTGGCCCGGGGGCTCGCTGCGTCAGAGTAAGGTGCGCACGCCGTCCGAGCGGTTGAAGAGTCGCACCGAGGCCAGCCTGGTGCTGGCCACGCTGGTTCCAGACCTCGCTGGCAACGTCGTGGGACGAGCTAATGCGCAAGGGGCCGCGCGCCGACTTTTCGCTACCCTGAATAACCAGCGACTCAATACTCATCTGGTGTTTACTGTCTTGGATGAGATCGTGTCCGCCCTCTTTGGTGGGGGGGACCCGGGCCGAGTGCGATGAAGGATATCCCCCCATGTTCATTCCGTATTATCGATGTATCCCCTTAGTGCCTTCTAGCCTCTATGGACACGAGCAGGAGTTCTGGTTGAGGGCCGTACTTAATAGATAAGATAATCTTAAAGTTTCTGGCACGAAGCCTACGAATACGTATATCTACTCCACCTTAGTCCAGCCAAGCGACTAGTGGCCATTAGCGGCCGTCAGGATGCATCATTACTCTTCAGTTACATCATACCTCTTTCTTCTCTAGTCAATTGCTTTATGCTCTACGCTGCTTACGTGGTTTGTTCTGGATTACAAAGACCGTTTGTATTGTTCAGCCGGCGAAGAGAGTGAAAATAATTCGAGGGATAGGCCCGGCGAAGATCTCCCGCAAGCAGGGGTTTCCGGCCTCGGCATATGATGGAAAAAAAAACCCCCCAGTAAAGAGACAAAGAGAATCAAGAGAAAGGAATGCGGTGACTAACGCCATCTGAGCTCCAGCATCTACATTTCCAGTACTCTTTAGAACAGACAAGTCTGGAGCAGCTAGACAAGAGACGAAATGTTAAGGGAGAAAAGCGCCCGCACGAACATTAGAGAAGGGAATGACTGTGAACAAGAAGAAACAGTTGATCGTTTTGCCTTACTGACAATGATCCATGTCTATGCCTCTTCCTTCTTCTTCTTGGACTTCTTACTGGGCTGCTGAGGGGGGCCATTCTTGGTCTGGTGGACAATTAGGCGCGTCCAGCACTCATCTTTGTCCCACTCAAAACCAGCAAGATAGGGCTTGTCAAGCTCATCGTCGGCCTAGGAGAACGAGTCAACTATGATTCGCAAGGAAGGCAGACACTTAGTGGTTCCATGATGATAGATATACCTTCTTCTTGAATTGTTTGTAGATTGCGTCCAGCGCATCCTTGACCGTGACTCCCTTCATGTTCCGAGCAGTCACTTCCAGTCCCAGCGGGAAGTGAAGGTCAATCTTCTTGACTGGTGGGTCGATGAGCTGGAGCTTGAGAATATCTTTGTCCTCGATTGAGGTTGGTGCGGTGTTGAGTTTCCTGCGAGGAATTAGTCTCTGGTAGACGGGTGGGAACATTCATCTCAAACCTACCATCCTGTCTTCTGCGTCTCAATTGGCAGCGTCAATTCAATCTTTTGTTCCTCTGTAGGATCACTTTGTCAGTGCTTGGCTCTCGCAGATAAGCGGAGAGGACTCACCGAGGTCTTTGATGTTCCAGACACCCCCCGACTGCGACGAGGTGCGTTTGTGGGTTTTTTTAGCCCCCTTATCCGGAGCCTTCTCGTCCTTGGGCGACAACCCAGCAACGGCGGAGTCGACCTTTGTGAGTTCGGTAGA
This sequence comes from Aspergillus persii, assembly GCA_002215965.1. Lineage (NCBI taxonomy): Eukaryota > Fungi > Ascomycota > Eurotiomycetes > Eurotiales > Aspergillaceae > Aspergillus > Aspergillus persii. Next base: position 4,972,039 of record NGZO01000001.1, read on the forward strand.
CATGGCGAAGTGTGGACAGAGGGAGAATGATAAGAGGGGAGGAGGATTCAAATAGATATCACTGTAAGCCCGGAAGGGTGTAGTTAGTAATGCTTCATACCACGAGACGATGGAAGTCGTCGATTTCAGGGCACGTAGCAATGAAGCGCGGTCAAACAAGAATCAATGGTAGAGAGGAAGATAGATGGAGAGGGAGGGAGGGAAGGAGAAACAAGAGAGAAGGGAACGGATGGCCGTCTACGGGAATAGATGGAACTTACCAGACTGTTGGAGAACTACTACCAGGGAAGAATGGATGGGAAGAGAAGAAGGGAAGGAAGAGAGAGAAGGGGGAAGGGTAGAAGAAGAGGAGAGAGAAGGAAGTAGAAGAGGGGAAGGGCCGGGCAGGTGACCATGACCCGGGCCATCATCCAATGCATTCATTCCAGGAGTACCGGCGACCTGCTCTGCCCGTCGAGCGCAGGGTGGCTGCTCGGTACCTGCTACTTCCAGGCCAGCAGGATCCGGTACGAGACCTCATTGGATTGCAGCGGATGCCGTACGATGGGCGAGGATGCGGGGTTTGGCAAGCCTTCATTCTTCGTCCCTTCGCCTCACTCGATCATTCGTGGAATCGCGCGGGTGCTTTCATTCGGTCCCCTGTCATCCCAGCTGTCTAGTGCAGTCCAGGGTGTGATGGAACGGGTATCCATACGTAGGATAGGGGGTGTAGGATAGGGGAGATCTACGGAGTAAGAGATGGTGATGATGGTGATGGTGATGGTGATGGTGATGATGATAATGATGATGTTATGGATCTCCACCTTGGCGCCTGTAGTGCATCCCTCCGACGGTTTCACCAGAAGTATTAGGAATCTCTGCCGCCAGCCTGCCAGTCCGCCAGTCCGTTCGACAGACAGACAGACAGACAGACAGCTGTCTGTCTGTCCAGCTCAGGAGGAAGCGTGAGGGATCATGTCTTCATGACCCTTACATTGCTCCGGGGCAACCGGATCACGCGAGTAACGAAGGTCGAGAAGCTCCACGAAGAATAGGAGGAGCCTAAGGCTGCACCCCGCATTCCCGCCCGCTCCACTCCGACCGTTTTAGTCCCGTACTTTAATCAAGAAGCGACAGAAGAGACAGAAAACAGACGAGATGGAATGTACCGGATAGACGGAATATCTATTCTCGATCTACAAAGATAGAGAGAGAGATTGATATAGTAGATTCATCCCGAAAGGAAACGCAAATACAGCCAGATGACCTAGACCCCGGTAGGTGACACGTCATGTCAGACCACCTCCCCTTGACATTATTACCTATTGATGGCTATCCCCGGGGGTTTCAAGTCATGGCATCATGGCCAAACCTTGTACTCTGGATGCTTCCCCCCCTCATTGTGGGATGATCGCTGCCCGCCCGAGTAGGATCGCCGGGTGGCCAGACAGCAGGGAGTGGTGTGACGCGCGAACCCTCGTCGATAGGGGTGGCGTTATCTCTTTCCTATACGTCGAGAAAATGAGGAGATCCTAAGGTAGGCGTTTGATTCGATGAGAGGCAGATCCCCCTTTTTCCTCTCCTTCTTTCTTTCTTTCTTTCTCTTCTTTCCCCTCTTTACAAACCACCTACGGAGTACTCACAAACCACCCGGCAATAAATAAAATATGTAGTTGTATCCCCCTTAAATGTCGTGTGACGGGGTTGATCATGCTAGATGAAACACTACCGTACCTAAACTTCCAGGTCCCCCCCTTTTATACACCCCATGGATCGTCGCGGTTATTTATGTCAATCATGCCGTAGACAACGATCATACCCAGGGTACAGAGTAACTCCGGAGTTAATCACGATGTTCGACGCGGTCGGAGGCGGTGAGCAGAGCGCGAGGATACTGCCGGGCGAGGCGGAAAGGCGCGTTTCGTCTCTTTCTTGACCCTTCTTGGTTCAATTCCAACGACCCCCCCCCCCGACCCTTTGTCTGCCCTGGATCACCCCAACCCTCTCGCCTTGACCGCATAAATCCAGGCAAGTCTTGCCTAGTTGGTGTTGATCCGATCGAATTTCTCGCCCCAATCCCGTGCCTGCGATATCCAGGTGGTGCTTGATCGGACGAGTGAAAAAGGCAAAAAGTCGTTCGAATGTCGCTCTTCGGTTCCGTCGGCGCTACGTCGACTTCGGCAGGCCAAACAAACACCACCGGTGATATCTCGAAAGATGTCGCTCTCGCTTCACCTCCCGAGGACAGTATCTCGGATCTCCAATTTTCTCCCGTCAGCGACCATCTCGCCGTGGCCTCGTGGGATAAGAAAGTTCGCATCTACGAAATCAACGAACAAGGTCAAAGTGAAGGGAAAGCTCTCTTCGACCATGAAGCCCCGGTTTTAAACTGTTGCTGGTCGCCGGTGAGTTCAATGACCCCGGAGCGCCCGTAGGGTCTTCCCCTTTCCGGCCTCTTGCTAACGACTCTGCTTCACGCCAGGATGGAACGAAGGTGGTAGGAGCCGGCGCCGACAAAGCTGCGCGAATGCTGGACCTGGCCTCAAATAGCACGACCGCCGTTCAAGTCGCTGCCCACGATGCTCCGATCAAATGCTGTCAGATGATTCCTAACCCGAATGGAAATGGCCCCCTGCTCATCACGGGCTCGTGGGATAAAACAATCAAATACTGGGATGTCCGAAGCTCGAACCCCATTGCCACGGTAGAATGCCAAGAGCGCGTCTACACGATGGATGTAAAGAGCAAGTTGCTTGTCGTCGGAACGGCTGATCGGTACATCAACATCATCAACCTGGACAACCCCACCAAGTTTTACAAAACCATGCAGTCGCCTCTGAAGTGGCAGACGCGGGTTGTCAGCTGCTTTAGCGATGCAACCGGATTCGCGGTCGGCAGTATTGAAGGCCGGTGTGCTATCCAGTACGTCGAGGAGAAAGACTCCAGCTCCAACTTCAGTTTCAAGTGTCACCGTGAGACGCCTCAGAACCAGCGCGACGTCAACAATATTTATTCCGTCAATTCAATTTCATTCCACCCGGTGCATGGCACTTTCAGCACGGCAGGCAGCGACGGCACGTTCCATTTCTGGGACAAAGACGCCAAACATCGCCTGAAGGGCTATCCCTCCGTCGGAGGACAGATCTCTAGCACGGCCTTCAACCGCACCGGCACCATCTTTGCGTACGCCGTGAGTTATGACTGGAGTAAGGGGTATTCGGCCAATACCCAACAGCTTCCCAACAAGGTGATGCTGCATCCAGTTGCGCAAGAAGAAGTGAAACCTCGTCCTGGCACCAGGAAAAGGTAAGAGAGAGGCACGAGAGAATCTAAAATTAGGCGTCGCTTGGGGTTGGGGTGCCTGGAGCCAGCTTGTTTCAACTCGATACCAAATCACATGGACCTGGTCAAGTTGGATTGATTACATTGCATTATTCTTCCTTCGTCTGTCTCTTTCTGCTTATTTCCCTCTCTGTTCAACATCCATCCACCATGTATTTCCCCCCCTTTCTCTTCTCTCTTTCTATCTCTCTTTTTTTTTTTTAAAGCCCCCCCGGAACTTTTAGAATCTCCTTGGGAATGCATATGAGCGAATAATTTCTGGTAGGCTATCTCTACGTGCCGGTTTTATATGTCAATATTTATGACCTACCCATAACTCCAAAGGAAGCGACGGCAAATTTGTTAGTAGTCAGATTTAATATTGCCTAGACAAAGAGTATTGATAAGAAGCACCCATCTCTGAATTATAAGTAGGTTAGATGAGTATCACACTCGAGTGCAGACCACTACGTAATATATTCTCTGGCGGGGTGGTTCCTATCTGAACCGGAGGGGCAGCGACGGAGGAAAAAAAAAAGCTTGCCGTCAGCTTCTGACTAACAACCACCACGACGTCTATCCATGTCTTTACTTATCTCCTGCCATCTGCCGTTTCTTTCCTCTGTTTCATTTTCCTAAATGTCCAAAAATTAACTAAGTGGTAAATTTAATCTATTGCCTACTCACTTTCCACCGTTCCTGCCCCCAACCGCCCACGACCTGATTAATCAAATGGAGAATAATCTACTTGAGAGCCTTCTTGACCTGGAAGAAGAATTCTACCAGGAGGGATATATTCTAGGGGTTTCTGACGGTGCAAAGGCCGGCTATACCGAAGGAAGTGTGTTTGCTGTTGAAAAAGGGTTTGAAAAATTCCTTGAGCTCGGGCGTCTTTATGGGAAAGCTCTTGTCTGGGCCCAACGATTGGCAGATACTAAGCTATCTGGGAACTTCAATAATGGCCTTTCCGGAAGTGAATCTTCTGAAAAACCTCAGGAGCATCGCCCTCAGGAAGAGCAACTTACTCTGAAGCCGTCTGTCTGCACGGAGATGTCGAGCTTCCCCCCCAGCTCCAGGCTGGCCAAAAATATCGACACGCTCCTCGAGCTGGTTGATCCTGCATCTCTACCAATGCAGAATACCGAGGAAGCCGTCACGGATGTGGATGAGCGCCTGAAGGGAGCAATTGTCAAGGCCAAACTCATTCAGCGTGCTCTCGGGGAGAAGGAAGACACATCGGATGTGCATCCGGATGCCAAAGCCACCCAGACCGCTGGCGACGGGACTGGCAGCATTGAAGACATCAGCGCGCTTAACATCCGCCACTGATTTGGAGTAACCTCCCCCCCTGGAGGCACTCAAGGAAAAGATTGTGTCGATCCCACGGCATGCAGCATCCCACGTCTTCTCGGAGTTCCTCCGGCCGCACCCAAGTACGACTGGGAGGCCTTCTACAAAGGGCGATCAATGGGTAAACCTGGGTTTTTTTAGTGAGTTTCGAGCGAATAACATGCATGCTTCACGCATGATATTACCCCTCCCGCGGGCCTGATTCAACAATCGGTTTATTCTTCGATACCCCTCAATGGCAATACACCGCCTGTCCAATTGATGCGACTGACCTGATCTTGGTGGACTATAAAATCTCCGACGGTCACTCTCTGTCCCCTTGATTCAAGTCTTGTATGTTTGTAATCGACCCAACTGCAAGTGTCAAAGATCACGGCACCGGACACCTTGCCACCGTTATATTTCTCGACCCGTCCGATTCAACTTCAAACATCCCAGATCAAGAACGAGAAAGAAACATGCAGTTGGTGTCTCTGCAATGTCAGTTACTTCTTTTTGGATGTGCGTATGCACAACCTGGAGTCGTCATGCCGATTTCAGAGCCCTGTGGTCCCTCTGTGACTTGTATCAATCGCTACGCAAATGTGCTACCGTGAGCTATATTTCCAGCCCATTAGCAGCGTAGATGAAGGAAGGCATGTTAATGCGCAGTCAGCTATCACTTCTTTCGCAATGTATCTACCCTGGATGCCCCGACGACATTCGGTGATACCTCGTTTGCCAACGGTTCTGCGTTATCAGAAGTGCAATCGGCAGATTTTGTCGTATTTGACAAAGAAAGGGGGCTGGAGATACTTGGCCCCAAACCCAGCTACGAGTTCATGTTTGCGGTGTCCGAAGCTGTCCACGAGGCGCCTGTTTACGTGCCATCGCAGAACAAACTGTACCTGTCACAATTGGCCCCTCCTGCAGGATACCTTCCTCAGCTAGTAGTCGATCTCAACCAAGAACCCCCCGAGTTGTTCGAATTCATTTCCGAACCGCCTGTGTATGCTCCAAATGGCGGTACTTTCCATAACGGCAAGATCATTTGGGGAGCCTCCGGAGGCAACCGATCCACTCAGGGCGGCGAGCAGCGTGTGTCTTTGAGGGTACTGGATCCAGAGACCAACAAGACAACGAACCTGGTCAATAACTACTATGGCCATTACTTCAACACTATCGACGACCTTGCAGTGCATCCAAAGACGGGAGATATTTGGTTCACCGATCCTCGTTAGTTGATCCCATGCATTTGTTTCAGCAAGCTGCCATGCGCCAGTCGAGAGTCATGGGCTGACGTTTGAAAAGACTATTCCTGGTTTAATTCCCTTACCGACACCCCTCCGCAACTCCCATCAGCTAGCTACAGGTACAATATAACCTCAGGTGCCGTCATGGTCGTGGATGACAGCATCGGCCAGCCCAACGGCATTGCCTTCAATCCGGACGGTACGACCGTATACATCAGCGACACTGCTGCGGTTAGCGGGCCCGTCGATCCTGACTCCGGCCATCCGGGAACTCCTTTTAATGCCACCTATCGCAGGTATGCTTACTGGCCCGAACTATGATGGCGGATTCACCGATCTAAATTCATGATAGGACTGTCTATGCTTTTGATGTGAGCGACGATGGCACTCAGGCTCTGAATAAACGCCCTCTCTATCTGGCTGCCGGATTCGTTCCCGACGGCCTCAAGGTGGCTGCCAATGGGTATATCCTGGCAGGAACCGGACGAGGCGTTGACGTACTGGACCCTACTGGCCAGCTTCTCCTGACAATCCAGACGAACTACACGGTACAAAACTTTGCCTGGACGGGCCCGCAACTTAAGACCCTTTGGTTGATGGGAAACAGAGGAATTAGCAAGGTTGAATGGGAGCTCGCCGGCCAAGAATTGAGATAAATGCCAGCACCGCGAGGGAGGTATGAAGTATCGAGCACGTGCTGATTGGAAAAGTGCGAGCGGGAGGTGGCGATTGGCATGGACAACACAAACGAAAAGGGATAGTGGTATCCAGAGGAAAGGGCGAAAGAGAGAAAGAAATGAAGATTTTTAGACCATCTCAAGACAACTCCCGATATCGCCCATGGTTCGAGAAAAGATTATGAATATGCACCATCGCCATTGTAAACCAGCAGCCGCTTTCTGAGGGAGCATGTTTCCATACACTATTGCTCCAAGCTCCGAGCGGCCATAGCGAATGCACCGTCCTTAGTTTGATGACCACCGATGAAACCACTCGCGTGGACAAAGACAGCACCCTGCGGGATGGCGGGCTTGCTCGACTTCTCCGCCTCAGCGGTCATGACGCCATCCAGATCCGAGTCGCGAACTCCGCGCCAGGACTCCGGTAGGGGCTTGCGCGATTCGAAGCTCCCCTCGCTGACGGACACACACTGCACACGCCACTTGGCGCCTTCATTAGCGCTCTCCGGGTAAAGAACATAGTAGACCTGTTCCTCGGGTTTCGATTCTTCTGCGCCAGACGCCTCCTGCTCGAAGTTGTACAGATGCTCCTTCCACGGGACGCCTCCCTGCGGTAGGACGATGATCCGGCCGGAAGGGTGAACGTCGCGACGGGAACGATAAGCGGCTCCGACGGTCGTGCGGGCAGGAAGCCAGGAGGAGGCCGCATGGTGCAACTTGCGTGTAAACACGTTGCCGATGAAGGTGCTGGCCCGGGCAAAGAGACTGTCCTCATCCTGGGGCTCGCCGGGCGGGCAAGTGGGGTCGGGGTTGTTCATATCGCCCACGACGGAGGCAATGGTGATACCGCCGTCCTTGAAGCGTTTCTGGATGCTGGCAGTGGCCAGAGCGGCCGTATCGTAGACCGAAACACCGTTGTCATTGGCGTCGATGGCCTCGATGAAATCGGTGTAGAGCTTCTCATACAGCAGGGTGACGTCCTCGTGGTCTAACGGCAACGAGGTGTGCTGCGCGATGATCGCGCGGCCAAAGTGCATGTACACCAAGCCGGCCGACGAGAGCTTGGTGTTGTGGCTGGGGAAGGTGGTCGCGAAAGTCCGCTGGTGATGGTCGTAGCGGTTGTTGGTAGGGTCATATTCGCCGCCGACGTCAACGACGGTATGGCAAGTGGCCAGCTGGGCAGGATCCCGAGTGCGGACGAGAGCAGAGGCGGAGTAGGTTGGGAGCTGACGGAGGAGATAGACCGCGAGGGCCTCGTCGGCGTGGAAATGGCCGCTACAATCCAATCAAAGGATCAGTAATGAGCAGACGATCATTGGAAGAGAGCGGGCCAGAAGGAATACGGGAAGAGAAAAGCAAGGGAAGACGGACTTATGGGTGCCAATCAAGGGCGAAGGGGTTTTCAGTTTCTTGGTGAGAGTCTCGTCGGCCATTTTGAAGAGGTGTCGGAAGCGTAGCATCCAGTAGCAAGGCGGCAAAGGTGGTTGATAAGTTGGGTAGATCGGACCAAGCCGATCCTGACGCCTTTTGCCCGCCCTCGAGGAGCGTTCCTCGTTGGGAAATTAGGGCTTGTGACTAGGGCTGATATCGCACGTGAAAACTTGTATGGACAATACACAATACATGTACCTAATATATAGTACATACATACGGATACAAGGGTATTACCTAATTGGTGCTTGCAGGTAAGAAATGTTGTATACATACCGTATTTGTATCCGTCCGTCACGTCCCGGTCTTTACCTACCTACTATAGCTTCTCTTAGCTGCTCTCCTGCTCCCCTCTCCCTCTCTCTTCCTTCACTCCGCTCTCTCTGTCTCTCTATGTCGATACTGCTATTGATACAAGGGATGGCAAGTCCATGAGAATAAAATCGCCTAAATTCCATTGATGATCGGGGAAATCGCTGCAAATCAAAACCTGGATACACGAGCCCCTTCTAGCGTTGACCGCTATTCGCAAACACCACCACTGATTTAGTCTGTCTAGTGGATGAGCAATGAGTCCCGTCATTTAGAATTAGATTACCATTTTCTTCTCTTTTCTTTCAAAAGTGCCCTCGGACGCTTGCCCTTTCTTCTAGAGACTGTGAGATTGGACTCTCTGGCTTGGACTGTCCGATTTTCTGTTTACCTGCGGAGCCACGTGCCTCAGAGAACAAAAAAAAATAAAAAAAAATAAAGAGCGCGCGAGATAAGATCGAAAAAAAAAAACTCTCCTGGAAGAACAAATCCAGGGCAGACAGAGCATAACAGCCACTGAACAACCGGAACAAACGCCCTGAAGGCTTTCAGTACCTTCTCTTACTTGACTTGCCTACTCTTTTCTTTTTCCTTTTTGCTTCTTCTCCCCCTCTCTTCTATCACCCACCTTCCTTTCTCCTGACTAAGGATTTCGTCACCCCCGTCACCTCCATCTCGATCTTCATTTCCATCCCTCCATATCACAACTCTCTTGCCTACGTAGCCTACGCCAGCGGTTGCCTTTCTACGCCTGCTGCCCTTCTTTCCCGATTATTTTTCTTCCATTCCCTCTGCTTCGTTTCCCCTGCCGAGCGCGTGCTGTTCCCCGCCACTTTTATCCGATGTGGCTCTTCCGGATTCTTTCGTCGGCCTTCTTCCTGACCGTGACCGTTTCGTCCATTCCACTAGCTTTCGATGTGGGCGGAAAGACATGCGGTCTGGCATTCTCCCTATCTCTAGCAACTTTCTACTTCTTGTTTTCGCTTCTGCGGCTTACTACGCCTGATCGTTCTTGGCTTCGTTCGTCCCTGATCATTCTCATTCGATCGACGCAATGGATCATCATTCCGGTTCTGCTGATTTGGTCCCTCAATCGCTTTTCAACCGAAGCCGATAATAATCCTGGATGGATTGAGCGAACCTTCAGCCGGAATCGAGCTCAGGATGTTTCGGTCAAAGAGTGGCTGTTCGGTCCCGGCGGCCTGGTAGAAGTGGTGACAATTGGCAACTGGGATAAGCTTTTGAGATGGTCAACGCCGTTCTTTCAGCTGGTAGAAGGATTTTGCAGTTTACTGGTAATCCAGGCTGCAGGGCAGATAACGCGCTGGCTAGTCAATCGCGGTGGGAGAAGCGATAGCTGGATGGTAAGTACACGTCAATGCATTCCTTTCTACCTCCGCCCAAGGGCTAATCCTCTCCTGTCAGATCGGTCTCCTGGTCCTTTCCGCCTCAATCATTTCAAGTGCCGTTTACTTTCTCTGGCGGGTCCTTCAATTCCCTGAAATCTCCAATGTTGATGCGGCTCTGATTGGCGTGTCGATTACCTGCGCTGTGATCTTGTGCGCGTGGGGGATCGGGAGTGGTCGTGGAAACCCCGTGGAGAGTTCTCTACTGTTCGCATACGTCGTCTTGTGCATCTACCAAATTTTCACTGACTACCAGCCTTCGTACCCCTTGGAGTCGGTTCCGTCCCCTGCACAAGCTGGAGACTTCCCACCGCTACCGCCCATAATCATGGCCTCTTACACCACCTTGCTCCATGCCCTATCCCTTCTACCCTCCATTATTCATGCTGCGTTCAATGTCATTACGGCGGTCTTCGGCGCGGTGACCCCGTCAGTACTGATCTCCTTAACCTATCGCATTGCGGTCCTGTACGCGTCCACTCGAATTATACCTGCTGTCCGCGAATCAGGCGCCCGTGCACTGTCCCAAGAAGCCTCGTTGGATGATTCGGATGCTGCAGGCCAGTTCCTGGGCCTCCTGAGCTATTTTTCGCCGTCTATACTCATCGCCGTTTACACAAGTCTTTTAATGCAACATTTCGCCTCGACCTCCCAAGCTATGGGAGGGAGTGGCGAATGGTGGAGCAGTCAAGGCGGTGGCGGCGGAAACCTCTGGCGATGGATTAATCTGGCTTGCACAATGGCCCTGTATGCCGTTGAACTTTGGCTGGGCGAAAATGACGACCTGGACTCGGGATTGGCGGGTCATTGGAAGTCCGACTGAATGAATGGCATTCAGCCCGGTAACTTTGGGGGCATTTTCAGCCGGCGATAAGTGGATCCCGGAGCGATGAAGAACATTCATTCACCCCGGTGTCGGCTACCTGTGCACACATCGATCGTTTCATCGCACGGCTGTATGGCATTTGTGGCGTGAGCCGGCCACGCGTGTTTCCGATCCATTCGCAGGGCGGTGCGTCGTTTGGAAGATACCAACCTACAATGCAAGAAAACTTCCCTTCCTGCCTGCCAACGGTCCACACATGCCTGTACCCATACAGTCAGAGCGTGGCACTTGAAGGAGGCCCCGCCTGTCCTGGTGAGCCTTTCTGTTACTTGGAGCCCACTAGCAAACATTGGAAGGACCAGTATGAGAGTATCGTGGCATCAAATCCAGTCGCCAGAATAACCCGGTTCTCTGTTTCAGTTGCGAGAAAATTGTCGCGACGAATTAATCAGACGGTGGATTTCTAATCAGCTCAAATCCATACAGATCTATTTTTGAAGCTACAAGCAGTGTGCTTGTTGTATTGACCTTTGAATTTAGGCCAACGTGCCTTATTTCTTACACCATCTTTGTTTGTGTTTTAGCCCAACTGCCCTTACTCTTATACCCCCAGCATTTTGCGTTTCTCTGTTGGCCTCGTGAATCTCTTTCTTTCAGTTTCTCGGATTTTGAAATGATTGGCGACATGTGATGCATGTGTGGCAACTCAGTGATACTAGAAGTGCCAGTTGACTTAGACATGGAATGTATACTACTGATTACATGAATGGCAATATCTAACTGCTAGTATCCAAAGATCCTCCATCGCATGTAAGTTGGATTTCATGGTATATAGGCCTTGCAAGATGGACTTGCAAAGTCGACAAAAATTCACCACCATGGAACGCAGACTGAAATGATTTCCTACTCACCCGAATTACCCAGAAAATCACCCCACCCAGGTCCAATCCAGAGACATTGGGTTTCACTACAATTATAATATTCTCGTTATTAAAACGCTGGATGTAACTACCATCGAATGGACTGACAAGATGCGGGGCTAGCGTTGAAAAAAAGCAATATCATTCTCTGCGCAACGCTTAATAAATCATAATTGGACACGCATAAACCACAAGCTGGATTTGCACTGATAAACAGGCGGCAGCACATACACAATCAAATACAACCAGACAGTTTGGGCTTATCATCACTCATGAAACTGAAGCTCAATGATAAAAAGCGGAAGTAGGAGCTGGCCGTTCAAAGACATCGAGTAAAACAACAGGGCCATATACAGTGAATAATTATTGGTTCCAAGGATTTGGAGGAAGCAAGCCATCCGGAAAAGAGGAAAGGAAGCAAATTCTCGGTGCAAAAGGGACAAATATACAGTCTGTATATGGACAAAGAATTGTAAAAAGAGGGGGAAGCAAGGAAAAGATGGTGGGAGAAAACAAAAGGAGTGGAAGGGAGGACAAAAGAAAAGATACGGACAGGCATAATGTCAAAAAGCAGATGGTTCATAAATTCGCTTAGGGCATCTCCCCATTTCGAGTTGTACTTTGTCCGTCAAGGGAAACAGGTGATGGTAAAATTTCGTGAATACATAAAAGAACATGAATCCATAGCGCCAGGCTCTTTTGATACCACCGACCAACGGATGGCGTGAAACGCAAAAATTGAAAAAAAAAAACAAAAAAAAATAAGAATAAGAATAAGAATAAAACGAGATAAGCTAAGAGGTGGCGGCCACCCTTATTGTCGAATTGGAACACCACCTTGGGTAGGAGGGGGGCTCACACTGAGATCCTTCGCATCTTGGTCCTTGGCTTTGGGAACATCGGACTCATCGGCACTGGTTTCCCGTTGCAAGTAGCTGGCCTCTTTCACGGGACTCCGACTCTGGAACCCAACAGATCCTGGGTGACCACTAAAGCTGCCGGGGATTTGCTGCCCTTGAGAGTTTGTGCTGGTACCATTGCTGGCGGCGGCGGGGTTGTTGGCTCCGGGAGACGTGGCGGTCAAGTGAGGGATATTTTCAGGTACAGGATGCTGTGAACCAATGTTGGTGACGCCAACGTCCGAGGCTTTTCCGGCCTTGCTCAGGGCATAGTCGCCTGAATCAAAATATTTCCTCTCCTGGAGAATTGACGGTACATTAGGAAAGGAGCGGTAGCAGAAAGTATGTGGCCAACCCACCTTTAGTTTATTCTGCAAAACATCTTTTTTGTTGGGCATTTTGCCATACAAGCGCAAAAGCCGCTGCTCATCGGGGCTCAACGACTGGAGGCATAGTTGACCATTAGCCACAGATCCCGTTATTCAACTTAGGGCGACAAGTAGGACTCACGCTAATATCAACCTTATTTTGCTGATGAGGATTCATTGCGAAGAAGAGAGAAGCGGAGAGGAATCGAGAGGTATCAAAGTAAGACGTTGAGTAGGGGTGATGGAAAAGTTGGGACAATCGAATAAAGACAACCCAAGCTAATGAATGATAAGGATAGGAAGCAGAGGTTAGGCTGCGGAGGAGGGGGAAGAGAGATTGGGAGACAGCGGGCGGCGAGAATCAATCAGCGAACGGGGGTGTGTCGTCAGAGAACCCCACCAACCCGGGATACTAGATCCTCGAGGTTCCCACTTGGCGGATTCGGCTGGTCAGAGATGGAAATGATGAAATCAAGGGGATCGACCACGGGTGTGGGCGGACGATGCTATAGCGCAGAAACGTGAACTGAGGGGAGAGATGGGAAAAAGATAGGGAGGATGAGAGCGAGAAAGAAAGAGAGTGAGGTCCGGGGGATAGACAACAGTACATACAGTACCTAGTACAGTACAGTGCATACACCGTACGGTAAGCAGGTATGTATGTATGTATCAACAATAGTTAGTTACCGTACGGCCACTCAGATGAGTCAGCGTCGTCGGTGCCGCTTTTGTCCTTTTATATTCAAAGAATTAAAGCCTCCCAAATCTCATCCTACTAGATATCTGCCACTCCGTAGATAGACGTAAACGCAGGCCTTCACCACCTGGCCATTCTTATCGTCCAACTTCTGCCGTCGCAGTTCAGTCCTAAATCCCACAATCGGTCAGATATATCTGCTTCCCCGTCCCAAATTTGACTCGCCATTTTAACCATATCTCCAGTGGGAACCAACACTACAAGCAACAGGGCCACAAAAGTAGCTTCGGGCCTCTCTTTTGAATCATCTGTCTTAAACCTGTACCTACGATGGCAGACCAAGGATCTCCAAACCCGGTGACGATCGTGGTGGAGCATTTGGACCCGGAGTTGGGCGCTTGGTCTGCTTTGGAGTACGGCTGTATCGCCCGTGAGGCACATGCATCTGGCAGTCGATTCCTCCTAAGCTCCGTCCCTACATCTCTGCAGATGCCCCAAGATCTGGCTGCGACGCAAGGCCTCGAAGTCGAACACCGCGGCATCGAAGAGCTTTTTGCAGATCGGAAGTCCAAGGTCTGTCTCCTGGACCCGGCCGCTCAGGTGGAATTGAGCCCTGCCGATGGAGACAATTTCGAAGTGTTCCTCTTCGGAGGCATCCTCGGTGCGGGCTACCCTTCATCTTATTATCTGACCTGAACTCGGTTCCTGGTGCGCTAACTGCAATCCTCCGTCGAGCTGTAGGCGACGACCCTCCTCGCGGTAAGCTGCCCATTCTGTTTTCGTTCTGAAAACGACGTGATCATGTCATTAATTTTTTAATTATCTAGATCGGACCTCAGAACTACGGAAAAAAGGCTATGCCGGCAGACGATTGGGTCCCAAGCAAATGACCACCGATACGGCGGTCCGTGTAACACGCATGGTGGTCCATGAAAAAGGTTTGCAGGCCTTAGGCTTCATTTCCCCGGCTAAGAATGCCAGTGGGCAGAATGCAGAAGGACTTATCGGGGATTACTGATCAATCTTATAGTGTCCTTGGAGCAAATCCAGTACCTGGACTACCCAGAGATCCTCATCAACGAGCATGAACGAACCGAGATGCCTTTTCGATATGTGAAGGGCGAGGACGGGCAACCCATCATGCCCAGGGTGCGTATTACTCCAGACGGATCTGCATCTTCCTTAGAAAACACGGCTAACGTGATTGTGATGCCTGTAGGGAATGGTCGACCTGATCAAAAAGGACGCCGACCAAGGGATCTATGATCTGTTTTGAATCTTTCCGGACAGCCAAATTAGTAATAAAATCCAGGCCAGGCCAGATGAGATCATTCATTGATTTGCAAATCCAATTCCTCTATTCTTCGATGCTTCTGTTCCTATAGAGACCCAAAAATGGCCGTCGACGCCGGAGCACCTGACCTGCGCGGTGCTTAGGTAAGCGGAGGACACGCCAGCCCGTTGTTTCATCGCCGACTCTCCGATCCATCGACACTCTCCGCAAGGGGCCTCTTGAGTCTTCACCCTTTCCCTTCCCCCCTCCTCTCCCCTTTCTCCGGCTTGTCCTTTTGCACATCACTGCTTTTCACTCTTTATTGTCGATCCACATTCCAAGGGTTTTACAAATTCCCGTTACTCCCGTTTCCCGACCTCGACTCTCCCGCACCAAGCAACTTCGTTATCGTCAGCAGCGTCGGCAGCAAAATCCATGAGTCCTTGAGCAGCTCCCTTGTCCTCTCAGGACCATTGCATGCTCCCGATTGTTTCTTCGCTCTCCAAACAAACTGTCGATTTCTCACTCCGTCTGTCAGTGAGCATGGCCCATCCGTTTCTGGGCCTGGGTTCCCGAAAGGAGAATGTCGCTACCTACCACCTTGTATCTTGGCTGCTATCACTACTCCTGATCGTGAACCCGGCTTTCGTCTCTGCCGCAACGGCCGCGGACTACTATGTACGCTCGCTACCGGGGGCTCCCGAAGGCCCGTTGCTGAAAATGCATGCTGGGTGAGTTTCCGACCATCGCTTAAATTGGATAGCAGGAACTTTTCTTCCGCCGGTTCTTGTTATAGTGGCTGCATGACATACGTGGGGTTGCTAATTCTTGACTTGTGAAGGCACATCGAGGTCGACGAAGCAAGCAATGGAAATCTTTTCTTCTGGCACTTTCAAAATCGGCACATTGCCAATCGACAGCGAACGGTGATCTGGCTGAACGGGGGTCCAGGTTGTAGTTCGATGGATGGCGCCCTGATGGAAGTTGGGCCTTATCGGTTGAAAGACCGCGATACGCTAGTATACAATGAAGGCTCCTGGGACGAGTTTGCCAATCTACTGTTCGTGGATCAGCCTGTAGGCACAGGCTTCAGTTATGTCAACACTGACAGCTATCTCCACGAGCTGGATGAAATGGCTGCACAGTTCATTACATTTCTTGAGAAATTTTTCGAGCTTTTCCCAGAGTATGAGCCCGATGACGTATGATTCCCGCTCCCATAATACACATACCCCAAACCATTGCCTTCTGACTTGTTATGATAGATTTATATCGCAGGCGAGTCTTATGCCGGCCAACATATTCCATACATTGCCAAGGCCATCCAGGAGCGGAACAAGAAAGTTCAGAACAGCAGTGCCCAATGGAAATTACGGGGTCTCCTGATCGGTAACGGCTGGATTTCTCCCGTAGATCAGTATCCCGCATACCTGAGCTTTGCTTATGAGGAGGGTCTTATCGAAGAGCACAGTCGGGTGGCAGATGAACTGGAGGTGCTACACTCGGTATGCCAATCCAGGCTACAAGGCGGGAAAAATAAGATCCATCTGGACGATTGCGAAGCAGTACTACAGAAGCTCCTGAGCCGGACGATGGACTCAAAAGGCACCTGCTACAACATGTATGATATTCGCCTCCGTGATACAGCACCGTCTTGCGGTATGAACTGGCCACCCGACCTCGCTGATGTGAAGCCCTACTTGCAACGGCACGATGTTGTTGAGGCTCTGAACATTAACCCCGAGAAGAAATCTGGATGGGAAGAGTGCTCGGGCTCGGTATCCAGCACGTTCTTGGCACGGAATTCCAAACCCGCCGTCCAACTACTGCCCGACCTCCTTGAATCTGGGGTTGCAGTCCTTCTCTTCAGCGGTGACAAAGATCTTATTTGCAATCATATTGGAACCGAGCAACTTATCAACAACATGAAATGGAACGGCGGAACTGGCTTTGAGACCTCACCCGGGGTTTGGGCCCCCCGCCATGACTGGACTTTTGAGAGTGAACCGGCCGGGATTTATCAATATGCTCGGAATTTGACCTATGTCCTTTTCTACAACGCAAGCCATATGGTCCCTTTTGACCTTCCACGCCAGAGCCGCGATATGGTGGACCGGTTCATGAAAGTTGACATCGCAAGCATCGGAGGAAGCCCGGCGGACTCTCGCATTGATGGTGAGAAATTGCCCCAGACATCGGTTGGGGGCCATCCGAATAGCACTGCTGCCGAAGAGCAAGAAAAAGAGAAAATGAAGCAGACAGAGTGGAAAGCCTACGCTAAATCTGGCGAGGCGGTTCTTGTGGTTGTGATCGTGGGTGTGTGCGTTTGGGGCTTCTTCATCTGGCGCAGTCGGCGCCGCCAAAATGGATACCGGGGAGTTTTTCATCGAGACATGAGCGGGAGCTCTATCCTAGAACGTTTCCATAGCAAACGTTCTGGCGCCGATGTGGAGGCCGGAGACTTCGATGAGTCCGAACTCGATAATCTTCACTCTCCTGGACTCGAGCGAGATCATTATGCCGTTGGAGAAGACAGTGATGAGGACGACGCAGCCCAGCAACATTCTCGACAAGCATCTCAAAGTGGAGGTAGTAAATCATGATATATATATGCTTCTCTAGCCTTCGATGTGAATATGTTCTTTTTTTGTTTTTTGTTTTTTCACCCTTTCACCTCATTCGCCCTCTAGGCTTTCTCCATAGTTCAATATGACAGCCACATTGGGTAGCCAAAGAGGTTGTAATAGACTTAAAGGAAGGAAAGGAGGGCCGCTCTCACAGCCTGGCTGATACTTCTTTCCTTGATCTGAGGCATGTTTGTTTGATTTTAGATTTATAACTACTAGGTTTTAAGTGTCCAGACTTTGATGCTTCCATCATCCGCGGTGGTGATCAGCACCTCCTGGTCTTGATCTGCCTCCCGGCCGCGGTCGGCGCGTTTAGCCCAGACGACATGATTGATTTCGTAGATGCCGTGCGCACCGTCAATGACCGTGACTACCTCCCACTCCGTTCGGGGAGCAGATTGACTGGCACCGTCACCGGGAGGGTTGGTCTCTATGGTTTGGGCCAACCCCGTGGCTACAAATCGCTCCCGGTATACGACAATGCGTCCATCCGCGCCCACCGACGCAAGAAGCCCGGTCCGTTTGCTCCAGGATACCGCGTAGACGGAAAGTTCATGCTGTGATGGCAGGACTGTCTCTTCCTCCCAGGTCTCATCGGTGCCTGTCGGCCGGATGATGCTGGGCACGCCGGCGCCCCCGAACGGCGGCTGTGTTTGCTGCTCTTTTGGCTGTCGCCGCCAGATGCGAACGGTTCGGTCGTCAGAGCATGACACGAGACGGGGCCCTGACAGCCCTTGTTGATTTTCCCACTGGGATATGAGCGACGATGGCGTCTCTCCTGCGAATGATGGTACATTGTCAACCCCCTCCCAGTCCAGATACCAAACAGTACCGGCGTGACCCTTGATGCAGGCTACCTGGCCCCAGTCGTCGATATCTTCCCGCCACAACCGGATTGTATCGTCGTAGCTAGCACTGGCCAGGCACTCTTCGACTGGGTGCCAGGTGACGCACTTTACGTCACCCTCATGCTCCTGCATGACGGCCACCGTCTCAAAGTTGTTGTCGCCGTCATCCAGGTCCTCCCAGATCCAGATGGATTTGTCGCGCGAGCACGTTGCAAGCAACATCCCCGACGGGGACCACGACACGGATTTGACTTCGCTGTCGTGCCCGTCTAGAAGGACAGCGAACCGCCACTCTTCTTCTTCCTCGTCGGTGTTACCGTTGCCGCCGTCGCTATCCCGCCCATCGCCATCGACAACCCCGGCCCGGAGTGCCAGGCCATCTGCGTCCTCCTCGTTACGACCAAAACTGTCCCATCGGCGCCAGATCCCCACGGTAGCGTCGAAGCTGCCCGAGGCCAGTACACTCTCGCCTTGCACGTGCGGTTTCCAGGCAGCGGTGCGCACACTGCGTTTGTGGCCGCCTGATATAGTCGAAAGTAGCCGGAAATTCGTCAATGAGTAGACCCGGACGGTTTTGTCAGAGCTGCACGTTGCGACAATTGGAAGGGTGGGGTGCGGCGCAGTCAACCAAGCGCGCTCGAGGGACGGAGGGTTTAGGTCGGACAAAAGCTCAAGATGTGTTGCCATTATTGTAGGAGCAGGCGGTCGCCTTGCTCGATTCTTTTGTTCCCACTGAAATTGGATGATCTGGAGGGGGCTACTTGTCGATTGGAGGTTGGAACTTGGAAATGAATTAATTGCACGGAGTAAGTGGGGGAGGGGAAGGCGGTGGGGGGGGTTACGCTAGTTGCAAGAGATATCATACCTAGTTATATTTGTATGGACAGCAATGGTAATCTAGCTCGCCGAACTCATCTCATCATCCACCAAAATAAGCAAAAGCCCAAATTATAAGAGAGGGAGGAAAGAGCAAAAGAAAAATAAGAACCAAAACAAGAGAAATCGCAAGGACCCAAATCCGGCCTGAACAAACGGCTATATTGACGGAATTTACTGGCCACATCGCCATTTCATACTCCTGACGCCTACGAAACAGATTCTCCGAAAATCTGCTCATAGACCATGCCATGACTTATCCAATCTACCTCTCGGACCTTCTCTAGCTCCTCTGTGAGCTGTCCCACCTCGTTGACGAACTCGGGCATACCTGCCCCGGCCAGGCTCTGACTGGCCGTCGATATAGCCCGTACTCTTTCACTGGCACTACTGGCATTGAGTCGAGAGAGAACATGAGCGCGCAGGCGTGAGAGGATGAGGCGAGCAACGGGGTCCGTAAAACCAGCTATTCCCGCCGCATTCGAACTCGACCTTCCGAGGTTCCCGGACTCCGAGGACGAGGACGGGGCTTCATGCAGTGCCGAATCGGTATAAACCTCCACCGGTGCTTGCGCTTTTTCAAACGGAGAAAAGACAGCACTTGCGGCGGCAACCGGCCCTAAAACCCGCCGGATGGTGGCCGCAAGCTGAAC
The DNA here is from genome assembly GCA_002215965.1 of Aspergillus persii. Classification (NCBI taxonomy): domain Eukaryota; kingdom Fungi; phylum Ascomycota; class Eurotiomycetes; order Eurotiales; family Aspergillaceae; genus Aspergillus; species Aspergillus persii. The sequence goes on from NGZO01000001.1 coordinate 4,991,737, forward strand.
GCTTGCACTAGACGGCATGGGATGGGTTGACTCTAGAATGGATTGAACTCGGTCCGGTCGAATTTCGTTGAAATCCAGGGACATGATACGATCAGCCTCCGCTTTCCACTGGGAGCGCACATCGCGCTTGAGCAGATTTTTCGCGGTTATTAAGATGGAGGCCGTGGCCACGATCCGGAATGCCTGCGCATGGAGCTTCTTCAACCGTCGCCGATCCAATTCAAGAGTTTCGGGAATCAGATCGTCGGAAACTGGTGCGTTGCTGAGGGCAAGGTCCACGAGACCCTGCGCATATATCCTGGATGCTGGCGGCTGAGGTTCGCCATTGACGTGCTCAGGGTCGCGCTTTCGCATCTCGTCCACGATAATTTTGCGGTGTGTTCGACAGAAGCGCCGGCATTTACCCAGACCTATAGATCCATCCTGTACCCCTTTCTCGAACGTCCTTTGTTCGTATCCCGGGGCCTCCTGAATGAGCTGCGGAGCTGCTATTTGGATCATGAAATTCGTATGATCTAGTGAAAGAAGATCAATGATTGCCATTAGTCTCGCCAGGCGATCAATTGCATCACCAGACGTGTCCTCAGCGAATGCCTTGACCACAGGGTCTCGGTAAGGGGCACAGAGCTTTGGCAACAAGGTGTTCATAAAATCGAAGAAACTTTCGTAAGAAAAAGTGCCGGCTTTGCATTGGCCTTCGACTAGTTTGGGATCAAGCACCTCGCTGATCAGCACGTGGAGAGAGTTCCCTGGGCGTAGTGATCGCAACAAACGGTCCTGGATTACCGTAGCCATGGCCACTGTCCAATCGGTTCCCAACCCAGAGTCGACATCTCTCCGCATCATGTCACACATATGTGCCATGATCTGTCTCCGGGGTTCCGTGTATTGGGTTTCCTCAATCTTGAACTCTTTATTAATAAGAAGCTCATGGACCAGAGCACGGTTTTCCGGAAGGGCCGTGAGAAGCCGGGTGAAGCGCTCATGCGGGGATACTCGCTGTTTTTCTAGCTCTCGAAGAACTGTAATATCTACGTTGTTAAAGGTCTCACTGATGGGGGACGCGACGCTTTCCGTGAGGGCCTCGGTAGACGAGGGCGCAGCTTCGGCAGACCGCGGTATGGCCTGCTTGGAGGTAGTTTGTTTCTTCTCGCGCTTAGCCTTTTTCAAGGCTGCTCGCACCATCTGCATCGCCTTGTCGGAGCCCGCCAGACGCTTAAGCCTAGCGAGAAGTAGGATCTGGTTTTGCCTGATTCCCTGGCGATAGTCGTCTGCAACCCCACCAGCTCGGTCATTTTTGACCGTCTGCCAGATAAGTTCCAGCTCAATGAACTGGGCTAGCATGATTTCAATTAGAACACTCGAATCGTGGGTCTTCCACGCATGAAATGCGGAGAAGAATACGTTGTAGGCCTCGCAGAGCGTTTGGAGCTCGGTCGAGATGGCCGTGGGTGAATAGAGGCCGAAAGAGAGCAGCGGTACCACCTGTTCAAAAGCCATCAAAAGCTCACGGGCTTTGGCAATGAGATCCTGCTCCTGCTCACCATTGCTGCTCAAGACCTCGGCCGGATGTGTGACGATGAGGTAACTGCTTAAAAATGTACGCACTGCACCTCTCCCGCCCATTGTACCGCTTTCCATGTCTTGCAGTCCGCAAAGCCGAAGAACCCGAGCTGCAGTAGTCAGGACTATATTCTCTGAGAGCAGGGAGCCCACATCTTCGAAGACCATGCCTTGAATACGTTCTGTAGTTAGCTCTAGCCGGTGGAAATCCTGCATGACGTTCCTTGCGTGGTAGGCCCGCCAAGCTCTCTGGAGAGTCCTGGCGGCAGCATCCTGAGTGAGTGATCGGGTGACCTCCCGGGCCATCTTCTTTTCTTCCGTGGCAGGCACACTGCTTGTGCGGTGACGCCGATTACTTTGTTGGTAAAGTACCCGTCTCTTTTCCGCCTCTGCGAATTTTTCCGCCATTTCCAACCGGAGTCGCGCGTGCTCCGCGGCTTTCTTTTCGCGATTGTCCTCGGCCTTCTTTTTCGCTCGCCGAACTTCCTCTTCACATTTGGCGGTGATCTCGGCCAGTAGTCGCTCGCGCGACTGATGAGCAGCTAATGCTCTCTCCTCTCTTTGGAGGTTCCTGGTGGCAGCCTTGGCTAGAGCAGCGCGGAGTCTCACTTTCTCCGCATGCAAGGCACGGTCCGCAAGCCTGGCTTTCCGGCTCTCTAGAATAGATGTTCGGCGGAGATGCTGCGCGATGTGATCTGTAGGGGATGTGCCATGGGCAGACGCATTGGAATGGTGAGAATGCAGAGACGAGGTCGAGCTTCGGCGAGAGGAAGCGGCGGAGGAGCGGCGGGCTACACTCGGCTTCCGTGAGAAACGAGCGGCAAGGTGCGCCGGTAAACTGAGTGGCAGCGCGTGTTCATCAGATAGCATTTCCACATCGGGCTCATTCAACGAGTCGGGCGAGCCCGCAGGGCCTGCGTCAGGGAGTTGAATTTCTAGGTCGGAGTTGCGTCGAAGCATGATCGAGAAGGCAAGGAGGTGTCGTTGACTCCTGCAGGACGGGAGGAGCGGATTATCAATAGCGGGGGGGGGGCTTAACACAGATAGGAACTAAAATGGGAACTGCGCCGGGCCCTTTTTAGGCGTAAGACGTCCCATTCAAGGGTTTTTTTTTTTTCGATTGTCTCGTCCGGGGATGGGCAGGAGCGACGGTTTGCCAGAGACCGAGGGAGAGACCCAAATAGTTAACGATAGATGAGGAGTAATCAAGGACGCTGCCACATGCGGGTCTACGGAGAGATCCGTGCTTTTGTTTCAGAAAAGACTAAAGAGCGGCGAGACGGCTAAATCTTGAAGTTGAACTTGAACTTGAAGGATGAAGGAGTGTAACGATCAAGCAGAAGCAGGGGCGGGAGGGGAGAAGTATAAGAAAGCCAGAGCAGTGGAGGGAACGACGGAGTGGGAGGAATGACTACCCTACTAGACTCTATGACCGCATGCGAAGCGGCCGAAGACAATCGAAGGGCCGCAACCAAAGGCGGTGTGGAAGGGGGCGGTCCGGCGACCGTTGCAGGCCACCCGCGCAATTTAATTCACGCCTTCTAGCTATCGATGTCCAAATATATCAATGCCTTCGTCTTCGTCGTCGTCTTCCTCTTCCTCTGCTCCCTCCTCCCCATCATCTTCCGAGCCACTCTCCCCCGATGTGCTTTCGTTTTCTCCACTATCAGCATCTGACACGTCGATTGATTCTTTTTCATGCCCAAGGAGACCGTAGCCGTATTTAAACTTCTGGCCCCAAAATCGAAGCTCGCCGGCATTAGGGTTCTCTGGATTTTGAGCTGCCTGTCCGCCGAACAAGGACGTCGAAGTAGACCTTTCGGGTCCACGGTGCGTGGGTATCCCGAAATAATTACTGATCACCGGGGATACTGCGCGACCACGCGTCAGACTGTACGAGGAAAATCGCCCATTGGGTTCGGCAGAAGAAGATGCGCTGAGTCGCGGAGTCTGGCTCGCTCCCGGGACAGAACTAGTATCAACCCTAAGGGATGCCAGAGTTGATACCACTGCGTCGTCGGCGTTCTGGGAAGACGACCTCAGTCGGGGCCCGTTGACATTTGGGATGTCATTTTCCGGTTCTAAAGGACCCAACGAATCATTCTGTACCAGTTTTATTTGCGCGGTATTGTAAGATTCGCACCTACGCCGAGTCAGCTACTGTGTCTTGGGGGCTAAATGGGCATCAAACCCACATATCACATCTTAGACCCAACCAGTGATATTTCACAACCGACTTTACGCCGCAATCGTTGCAATATACAAGAGCTCTTGTATCTTTGAACTCCGCCGGCATAGGCTGACTCTGAATGGTGCGATCCAAGTTTCGAAAAGTTGACTCCATATTGGCGATAGTCTTATTGCATATCGGACAGCGATAAGATGTTTTGGAGTATTCGGAGAGACATTTCTGGTGAATACTGTGGCCACAGCGCATGAAGACTACGGTCTCTGGGGAAGTGAACATGTAGTCACCACATATCGGACAATCGCATTGAGTGGAGCGTTCAATGCATCGATGTGTATTCTCAATTGAGATGGGTAGACATACACAACATGTCTTAATGTGTTCCATTAGCATTCACCATATCTTCAGGTTGCCCCTGGCGCTCGTAGGGGGGAGGGGGGAACATTGATGCTTTCTGCGCCTTACCTTGCAATGGAAAAAGTCTTTACCCAGACCTTGGCCGACTCGGCAGATCCCACAATCGTGGCAGTGGTAGATGCTCTTGCTACTGTCATTATCCCATAGCTTGCAGGTGCTGCAATAATAGAGAGCGGTCACTTCGCCACAGTTCTTACATAACTGGGATGCGGGTTGTGCGTAGCCACATAACATGCATAGCATGTTCTCTGTTTTGGGCCGGTTGAGATGATGGTCTTCAACCTCGTCATGGCAAAACCGACAAGTATACCACTTCTTGCAAGAAAAACACTGCAGTTTAACATTTCTTTTGTAATGCTGACAACCTAGGCAGGCCTCCTCTAGCTCCTCGGAATCCACATCCTCGACTTCACCCAGGAGTGGGTCCGGATCAGCTTTTGGGTGAAAAGTTGGTCTCAGATCATCTTCTGTCAAGTTGTATTTAATTTCCTCAGGCGGGATCCATGTCGTTGTAGAAGCTGGAGAGGAGGAGGACAATTGGTCGACGGATTGTCGACTCCGACGAGAGGTGGGAGTACCAGCTCGTTCTGGACCTTGGGGACTGCAAGGTGACGGTGCCGCTTGAGATGACTGATTACCACAATCTCTTTGGGAGGAGTTGTAGTCCGCCGTCATTAACTCATGGATCATGCGTGCCTTTTCTGCACTGCCGCAATCCAGATCTCTTATGGAGTGGATCTTTTCCCTTAGTATTCCCATCCCGTCATCTTCGGGAAGTAAAGTCTGCCCCCCGATGTCATAGAGATAGAAGCGGCTGTTGAGGTCCCCCTCAAGCTCCCCAGAGTCCGGGTCTGTTTGGCGAAATGGGGTTTGTGGGGGGAGGGGAGGGGAGCCAGCTCGTCCTAATACAGGAGAGGGGTGTCGGTTTACGGGGGCAGGTCGGGCATCCGGCCATGGTGAAGAAGTAATGTCCGAGTCGTGCTGGCTTTGCTGGGATGTGAAGGAGTCGTTTTCATGTTGTCGACTGTCCACGTCAAGTGACGCTGACGCCGAGGGGTCAGCGTCCAGTCCCGCGCATCTATCAGGTAGTTTTTTATCCGAGCGGGGCGTGTCCTCTAGATCCGACATAATGTCACGCCCGTTGCCATTGCTGCTGCTGTCGTTCGCGGAGGAGTTCCGGTCTTGGGTGTGTGAGGAGGGTGTGACTTGATCATGGCCAGAGGGCGGGTGAGGGTGTGTCGGATGAGAAAGGCGGCGGGCTTGCCGAACAACGGGTCCGATCAGCAAAGAAGAGATAAGCCCGCTCATGAAGGATCGGGGGTAGCATTTGAGATGACGAAAAGCATGAGATAAAAACAGGAGACAGAATACGGTTAAGAATCTGTGAGGAGGGGAGAGCTCCAGCGAGAGCTTCAGAAAATCTCCTATGAATGTGCCGGAACAGGAATACGCCTAAGACATGTGACGGCGGCCCACTGATTCGTTGCTTGAAGTTGCTGATCCTCAGCCCTTACACCAGCAAGTGCCTACTTTGTATGATGGCAGTGCAGTACAGAGTACGAGCTAGTCTAGACTACCTATGCAAACCAAGTCGTCCGTTTCTCCCACCCTCTCTTTTTGTTCCTGCGGTTCGGAGTTTCCGCCCGCCGCGCCGGTCTCTGATGCTGGCATTTGCGACCTTGGTGCGGAGTACTCGACTTGTCGACTGCCTCGATGCTGACCCGCCGCTGGACGCTTCGTCGCTTTCTGCCGGTCTTGCTGCATTGCGTGCCGGTACCTAACGGAATCTCGCGGGCGTATTGGGGATGACGACTAATTAAGAATCTATCGTTTTTAAACATGTGCCTAGACTCTCGTTCAGGAGTAGTAATGTCTGCTTGAATTGCTCATTCGAGGCCTCCCGCACGTTCGGCTGCCTCTGATCAATCCCTAAGCCTTTGAGGCTTGGGGGGAATATCAACAAATGCCCGTTATGACGCGCAATGGGGGAACATACACTCGATACTCTTTCCTCATGCGAGGCTGTTCCCAATAATTTACCATCAGCACATTTCTCACAATCTTGTGTTCTAGCCCTGCAACGTCGCATGCTTGTCGGAGGAAGTTCAAGGTATTGGCGATTTTCTGCGGCTGGAATTCTTTGCGGGTGCCGGTTCGAAAGGCAGAGCGAAGAGTATTGCGAAGCACATGGCGCGACGGGGTAGAGTAATTAACCACCTTCAGGCCCTGCCGGTAGAGATGACGATAGGCATGGACTACGGCCTGGGCCTCGACCCGAGCCGTTCCATTCATGTCTGCTTTTCTTTGACCGGAGGACCGGAGGACTGGAGGATTGGAGGATTGGAGGATTGGAGGTCTAGAGGTCTAGAGGTCTAGAGACGAAAGGACCGAAAGGACGGGGAAAGAGCGACGCCCGTCGAGGCGGCGGAACTAACCCCGATCGGGCAGGGGCCGCGTTAGGCCGCCAAACCGCCTCTCCTCCCACCTTCCTCCTTGACCCTTCTTCAGCTCAACCTTCCTCCTTCGCGTTCTTGTATACTGACTGGAGGACTCGTCTTATTACACCGTACCCCGGACTACAGCCTTCCTATCTACTCCTAGCTGAGGCTGACGTATCTCCCCCAAGGCTCCCCACTTTCCTGAAGAACAACGGGTTAGCAGGTTACCGGAGCCCTCACGGCGAGCGGTTACTGGCAGATTGCACATTCATGCGCACGCGGTCCGTCGTGTAGTAGAGATGATCACTAACCGGGTGCACTCACTCATGACATGCTACTGACTCTCCTATCTATTTTTGCGCATGGCCTACTTGCAGAGACACCATGATCATGAAGCTTGGTCTTATGTAGCCACCTGAGCAGATCCCGACGTCGACAAAAATGGCCCGTGTGTTTCGAAGGCCTGCCTCGGCCTTCTCTAGGCGTGCTCCAAGTAGAGCGGCGCGAGCGAACAGTCGAAAGCATAAGGTGATTATGGAATCTGTTACGCAGGAGAAGAAAAAGCTTCGGAGTGTTGTATGTTTTTGTCCGTGGTCGGGCTCGTTTGGACTATCTTGACCGTGGAGACAGATATCATTTGAAGCTAAAGCACCCCCTGGTTACACTTTTATCCCAGCAGGCAATCCCCAGCTTACGACTGCATGCAAGGAGTTGTGCCGGAAGGATGGCCTCAAAGTTTTCGCTGTCACGGTAGGCCAACCGTTAAACATCCCTTCTCGGGCTACATGATCCAATCCCCCACCCCCTTTTTCTTGGAAAAGAAAATAATAAATCTCCCTATCTAATCTTCGTCAATGCTACTAGACCACCCCGCACATGCATACCCATAACCTTTCTCAGCACGTCCACCGCATTGGTTACCACTTCCCAAGTACCGTCGTTGCTACAGTGTGTATGGACCTAGGTCTATATCTAACGGCGTCAGGGAAGACGATCCCTTTCCATGGCGGTAGCAATGCTGGGAATCGCAAACGTACTAATTCAGAAGTATCTCAAATCACGATCAATACTGAAGCGAGAGATGTCTTGAAAGATCTTTTCCCCAACATACCCACCAATGACCTGAACCAGATCATCAAAACAGCCTTTCAAAAGGTATGTGAATATCATACTGAGGATCTCGGAGCGAAACAATACTTAGTTATCATAGGGCCAGCGGAAAGTTGGTACGGCCGTTGAGCTACCCTTGGCCCGTCGTGCACAGTTGGCAGTTGTTGCCCATATCCGTCATCTATACACTGATTACGATCGTCTTCTGAAAACGACTTCATTCCACGAGGCCAGAAGTACGGTTGAGGAGCCTACTCTTGCGAGGTTGGTTGAATGGCGGGGAGACGATGAAAACGGGAAGACAGTCCTTGAGGATGTTTTCCGCGAAGTCATCGTGATCTCTGATGATGAAGATAGTGATGCCGAAGTGGATGTTCCTCCCTCTGTAGATCGTGACTATAGTGTGGAGGTTGTCTCAAGCAACCCACGGATTGACGAGCTGCAGACAAAGCCGGTGAACTATGCAAATCCGGTCATCCAAAATTCTCATCTGGATGTGTCAGATGATGATGCTCCACCGGGTTTCCGTTTTGTCCCGGGGGTCCCTAAGAAGAAAAGGATTGACCGTCGCGGCTTCAGCAGGTACCAAGCTTGGGACCGTGCCATGAATCGATACAGGAACACCGCAAACGAATCTGGCGCGATAGTCTCCAGAGGGGTGAATAATGGCCCTACCCACAATGCGGAATCCTTATATGCTGTACGACAGCCCCTATTGGAAAGTAGCCATATTGGAATGGAATCTGCCCCCAATCAACATCTCGGCCCTTGCAGCAGGCAAAACCCGAGGCCTATCACACCTAACCCGAGACCTAGGGATAGCAGAGTCAATAACTTGGTTCCTAGTCCCACCTTGGATCGTTACGTAAGTCTCCAGAGCTCACCGACGAACCACATATCACAACTTCACGCAATGTCAAGCGCTGGAATCAACGACTTGCTGACTCTCCCCGAGCCGAACGAGTTATACCCTGTGACCCAACCATCTCGCCAGACTCTGGTGTCTGGTGGAGGGCCCAAGGAACATGGTCGTACTTTGTACCGCGAAAAAGGCTCGTTTCAACGAGGTGGCTCTCCCAACGCCCCTGTTTTTGTTAGTGGTCCTAGAGACATCTGTGACCCGTCCAGGGGTAGAATTGGTCTGCATAGCTTGCCGGGCCCTTTACCAGGCCAGTCCATTTCGAACCCACAGGATTGGATCTTACCTTCAATCGAGGTCCCCTCGTCTACCAAAAGTAGGCGTCCTGATAGCGGTACCTTGGACCATATTACCAGAAGGATGTCTGGAGGGTTCTCAATCCGCTCAGTCACACCGCATCGTTTGCCCCCAAATGACAGTCCACAGCAGGCTTTTGAAGACAAAATACGAACCCAAGCGCCTAAGAGAAGGCGCATGGACTTTTGCGAACCCAGCAAGCCCCTTGGGTCTCGCTCGGACATAGATTCCTTTGCAGCGGTAGAACCCCACACAGGAGAACGGCATCCTCCCCCAGGATATCTGCCACCCGGGACTCTGCCCATTCAAGATCAATCACATGTCCATAGGTTACATGTTCCTTCGGCTAATCCACGTCCTTTTGCAAACCCGCACTCTAGGGGCTTGCAGGGCTCATTTTCTAATGTATCCCAGCCTAATGCCGACCTAGGAATCACTATGCACCAGAGGTATGCAGAAGGCCCCGAGCGCCACCCAATCTCTCATGGGCGTTTACCTGCGGTCCGCAACTCTCCAGGACAGTCGCACGATTTAACAGATCCGAGGCCAGCTTTACCTATGGACAAAATCTACAGAAGGACTATACCTGTTCCGCCTTCTGGTCCAGGGGAAAGACACGCCTATAACTCTGGCTACCACTATGATGTTGACGGTATACAATCATCTGAATTTTCAAGGCCCCTTGGACCTAGTGTCCGAACCAGAACTAACCGCCTTGCCTTGCATGAAGCCCATCGAAAAAGACATTATGCTGATGGTTTTGTTCGTACCATTGATTTGCATGACCCTATCCCATCGAAATATCCCCCGCAATGTCCACTTCAGACCTCCAACCCAGTAGAAGGCCCGGCTCCGCCTGTTTTTGCCCAGCCCGACGAGGATAGATACGGATCTCATCTGCCTGGCGATATGACTTCAAGATCAGTTAGTCATCTGAAATCAGCAGCTCACGGTCATGTCTTGATGGAAGACGACAGTCCAAGGTATCATAGCAGCAGGCCATCTGAACTAGAGACTGCAACACGATATTACGGCGAAGGGCATGAAGATCATTTGAATCATCGGTATGGACCCGACTACGAGCTTATGTCAATATCAGGGCCCTGGATTCTATGTGGCCCTTTTAATCATATCCCTGTCTGCGAGACTGATAATTGGTATGGACTGACAACTCTGCGCAGGCAAACATACAAGCAATACATCCAGTCCTATCCCGCGCCCGCCGGGGGAGAAGAGCGATCCCAGCCACATTATTCATTGCCTAGGGGCCAGGCTGTTGTCATCGTGGATTGAGTATTTCAGAAAGGAATCTGCTAGTCATGGATATTCGCCGTTTGGTGTTTGGGGTTGGATTGTAGATGCGTGTGAGCCGCTGTACATACAAGGAAGTGCAAATAAAGTGATACCCATTTGTTTGAGACTCCATAAGGGGAGCATATGCCTACTGGAGCCAGGAATTCTTATAAGTATAATCAGTGAGACTCGTAGTGTGCTAATAATTACTTGATGATATGTTGCAAGCCCAAAAAAAGACAATACCAAGACCTGCTGTTTGTTGGGCGTGCGTCATCTTCTATTCAATGTCCAAGTGGTGCCCTGCTTCTAGACAATCCCGCGAGCCTCCAGCAAAACAAAAAAGACATAAACCATATATGTATGCGTCCGTCTCCAACTCAGACGCTCATGGCCTGACCATCCGCTTCTCCGCTGTTGACGGTCTTTCCGGTCTTCTTGATAGTTGCGAGCACGGTCTCATACGGCACGGAGGGTTCCGTGTTAACGACGGCGGATTGGGAATCGAGGTTGACATCGAAAGATTTCACACCTGAAGCAGGGAGAGGAGTTAGCATCGAGTTGTATATATGAGCAATGCACATTTGTGTGTATGTAGCATGCAGTTATAGACAGAGCCAGCGAGATCGGCAGGGGGGAGGGGCTATCAGGCACAGCATACCGTCCAGTTTCTTCAGGACTCGCTCCACGGCACCCGAGCAACCGCCACAGCTCATGGTGATGTTAAATTTGTACTGGTGTTCAGACATAGTGCGGGCCAGATGAGCGACTAAATGCGGAGTGCTAGGTTGAGCTCCAGGTGAATACCGTGGGGGTGGAGGATGAAAGAAGAAGAGTCCAAGGGGCGTGGGTGGAGACGAAACGCGCGAGAACGACTTAGTTGTCACTACCGGTCCTACAAGAGAGAATGATGATACGAGAACCGCTGTGGCATGTACTGCGTACGTACATACGAAGCTGAGATGGAAAATTAAATTAATCACCTGTCATTCCTCGTGAGACCAACTATTGGATTAATAATCCTACCCTTCAGCGCCCACCGTGTCATCCGAAGATTGCGCCATCGAGCCCTGCTTCCATCGTCGAGGACAATAACAGAAACGCCTGCCCGGCGAATTATAGCCCTAGAACCCAGCGGCTCTCTTCTTCTTTCTAGTTTTAGTGACAATCTTACGACTGGCCTCGCGTCCTCCAAACAGCCCTCGCTCGACTTGGGTCATTGGAAGATCCTCTTCCACGGGCTGGCTGCTTTGCAGTCTCATCGCCGCCGGTTCGCTGTTGTCCGGCTGACTGCCCCATTCCCGCACCACAGGGACCGCGGAAGACGCCGAAGGCATAGAGGAGGAAAGATGCTGGCTGTCCGCTTGTAGAACCCCCGGTACCTTCTTGCGCGGCTTTCGTTGCGAAGCTGTCGTCTTGAGAACTTGCCGTGGCGTTTCATCATCCGGCGTTTGTTTGTTTGGGTGCCATTTGGATGTAGCTGGATCTATTCCTAATTGCCAGTGCTGTAACATACTAGCCGTGGCCCTAGATATCGGTCTCTTGGTAGAAAATGTCGTTAAGGAGGAAAGAGTCGAGCATACTGGGGCTAAATCTTCCGCGGAATCAGGCATTTCATCGTCTGTAGCACTGCTTGCTGCCACGGCAGTTCTGCCAGATGATTCTAGGTTCAAATTATCATGAACTGAAGGTCCTTTTCTCAGATATACAGTCCCGACGTCGTTTTCTAGGTCGGAAAACGGCTCATCAGTCTGGCTTCGTGGTGCATCCACGGCAGCTTCGTGACTCTCCTGCAATGAATGGGTCACGCATATCTGAGCCAAGGCGAGATCGGCCGCAACGGAATGGATAATTTTGTCTTTCCGGATGCGTGCGCGCCCGGGTATGTCGTCCGGCAAGGAATTTAGCCAGTTCTCAGTCAGTCGATTATAGATATCAATCAAAGTGTCGGTCGCGGAAGCTCCTTCCAAGCCAAAGACTTTGGATGATGGAAGACCAAATAAGTCAGGTGGGCGGAGTACAAAGAGGTCCAAATTGGGTGTCGCCCATGGTGATTTGGTGCCTAGGATAGAAGAAATAAAGGCCTTTAGCTCCTGGGTGCTCTGGTCGATATCATCTAGCATGCAGCGATTGCTCCCAAAAGCCTCAAGTCTAGAAGGAAAAAACGTCAAAACGGCATGGTTTGAAGAGAGACCTGATTTCGAGACCTACAAGGTTTGACTGACAGCTGTTCCGGACATGTAAGCATTTAAGTCCTTTATAAGGTCCTGTAGGCACTTTGTTGTGTGCTTTTTCTGATGAATCCTGTCCCCGAAGGCGATTTGATAAATATGCGAGTAATCAAGGGTCCATCTGGAAGGAGCTAATAGAGGCCGCCTAGAACGCTCTATATCAGGCGCAGGGGAACCATTGTCTCCGAATTCAGACTCAACCCCATCATCTACTATAAGCCCACCCACGGACTGTATTGAAGAAGCTGTGAGAGCACTCGGATAACGTCTTCTCAGCGGCAAGACATCTTTTTCAGAAATAGGCCTATCGACAGCAGCCTCGTCGAAACGTCGACTATAAATGACCTCGCGGACAGATAGACGGGAGTCCAGTAAGAAGAGTTTTATCAATTTTGTGGCTGGGTCATAGTGCTTTTTGCCAACGGACGAAGGCAAATAATTGATCTGCTTGAAGCAGAGCGAGAAATAGGCTGGCTTTGGAGACATTGAGACTTCTGGGGCATGAGCGTATGGAGGAGGTATCTTCAAGACGAAGGGATCGGGAACGTATGCCGTGTCTGTGTACTCATCGTTTATAGTGGGACAGTGAAAGGTTAACACGAGACTGCTTAGACGAGACGAGAGCACGAGATATAGTTCTAGCATATATCTCGTTAGTGTGACAAGACAAAAGTACTGCATTGAAACTTTACCTTGTTGTACTAAAAGTGGGGATAGTTGCAACGTTGTGTCCTCGGGGTCTCGGAAATGACGCCAGAACATAAGAGGATATAGAGAGCGCCTTGTACTCTTCATGGCAGTCGAGGCAGGATCTAGAGTGATACTGATCCAGAACACCCGAGAGGTTGTGAGGATGAACACGTGAGACGCATTGCAAGTACTTCTCTTGATATCTAGGATCCATTCCGATGGACGCCTTAAGTCAAGTTCTATTGGGAAGGAATATACCTGGCCGTTTTCCAAGCGATAAAGTACTGGGCAACGGCGATCAGACACGATAAAGCTATTAAAAGCGCTAGCCCATTCTATGACAGCCCACCCATCATGTCTGGAACGGTTATTTGTGACTTGGCCGTCGTCATTGTCGAGCGACGGCAAGGAGCCAAATTCGGAGCGCTTAGAAGTCCAATTGCACTTGGTTTGCTTCTTGTGGGTTAAGTTCCATATACTCCAGTTCCCATTCACGTCGACAATACCCAGTTGTTCTGAGTACCACGGATTGAATGCCACATCTGCATGCACGAATCCTCCAGTTTGCTGGCGAGATATTTCCACTAGGGGATTCGCGTCAAGGCGAGAGGCGCCGCATCTTATGGGAGTCGTAGGCTCGCCATAAAAATATATGCTGGTAGAAGTGGGCTTGCGGTGGTAGAGGGGCCGGAAGACCTTGGTGCAATGAGGGAAACGAGCCGCCATCCACGTCGCTTTTTCTTCCACGGTTTGCCCGAAACAAATTTGCCGCACTGACGCTCCACCTAGAGACCACTGTACATGCTCTGATTTCCCGATCGATGGAACTCGCACTTCAGCTGCTGCATCCTGCCTCAATTCGACTGTATCCTCATCGATTTTGTACAAGCTAATGGCATTGCCGCACTCCCCGGATGCTAGCACCACTATGGGGATATATTCGTCATTTCCAGTATCTAGAGCATATCCCACATCGATAAGGGACGACACAAGCGGGTCACAAAGTTCGCTGGTTCTTGCGATGGCACTAGAGAGTGTCTCGTTGTGGATTTGGGGCCAACAGAAGCCAAGCTCGGGATATGCTTGTGGTATTAAGGACTTCTTCGTATTTGAAGATGACAGTGGTACCGTAAAGGGCGAAGGGACCGTGGTTTTTGTAACCCCGGTATATTGTAGACTCGGCGCTGAAAAATGCTTTAGTAACTGACGGCACTATCTTGCTTCTCCCTAGTTCTAAGGCTTACCCGGTAACAAGCTTCGAGGAAACTTCCATGTCTTGATTTGCGCATCATATTTAAGTCTTCCTAAGTGCCCATATTGCAGAGCACATGTTGAATGATCATTCATCGGGACTCTCGCGGACTCTGGAGGAACGGATAGACACGAGACTTTGACTTGGCGCACATATCGATACCCATTCAGCGGTAAACCATCGATAATGCACCACCTTGTGGGCGTTTCTGTTGGATGGCAACCTTCGAATTGAGCCAAGTAATGCGGGAAACGTTGGTCAACACTTCATATGTCTATATGGCCTGAGTCGTAGAATAAGGTCGTTCCAGCTCGAAGGCGGTGGTAATTCTGTCAGCCCCCACCGCCCTTGGTCCCACTCGAGAACGGCTAAAATCAACCTTTGTTTACTTATGCGTATTTACATCAACCCCATGCCGTGCGTCTACTACACCAGTTGCAATAGATTCAACTTTCGGTCTCCTGCCTGCATTTTGCCAACGACTTGGTGTCATAAGTACCAACAATACTTCTCAATCTCAGGCTCAGAAGCGAGGCTCCGCACCAGTCTTTGTTAAGTACCGACCGTTAAGACCCAACACAATACATCAGTCGAACAGTAAACGAGGGGGCTATAAGAAATACTGCCTGGATACATAGGCGCCTACGCCCAGCGCTTCATTGTTCTATTAAAAATTACCATGTCTTCGTCATTTGAGCCCTCCTTGTCTACCAGTGGTATGCGCCCGCCTCTGGCTTCGGCAGATGCGCCTTCAATGGCGGACTCATTGCCGAGCATAAACTTTGGATTCGAGGACTTGCGCAATCGCATGGCCCAGTTTACTGCTCGTTTCGATGCCTTCATTGAACGGGGCAGGAAGCAGGTCTTGGAAGAGAGAAATCAGTTCAAAATAGGACTGGCTGAGCTTCAAGGTTGGTAGATACTCTCAGACAGAAGGATCAGAAACGATGACTCTGCGCTGTTGCTAATTCTTCATTTTTTCAGAGGATGAACGAATGAAGCAAAGAGATATCGAAATACTGAGCCTCAAGTCACAAACCCACGAACAGACTCTGCAGAAGGAATCAGCTGAGGCCGCTGAAATGCATGCTGCAATCTCCTCTGTGACATTGGAGCGCGATTCTCGTCTTTCCAAACGTGATCGTCTGAAGCAGCAAATTGACGAAACTCAAAAGGCTACAAGCCAGAAATTAGAAGCACAGAAAGCCCACGCAAAGTACTTAGATGCGCAGTCACGTCTGAATGTGCCAGAATTAGAGTTCTGGCAGGATTATCTGTGTCTTCGAATCGAGGGTGCTGGCAGAGAAGATCGCCTGAAATTTATTTACAGCCATCTACTGGAAAAGGACTGGGAAGCAGAAGCTTGGTTTGAGTTAGGCACATCGAGCCGTGATTACGAGGTCTTCCACACGCGACCTAAGGTGGACAGAGAGGCTCTTGATCGAGAGCTTGATATTATGAACGAGGATCGTGACTTTGGTGCATTTCTCAAAAGGATGCGAAAACTCTTTGTCGAAACTATGAAATGACCCCTGGACAGAATAGCAAGCAGGCCAATGGTTCCTGTGTCGCACGCTTGTATGCTTGATAATGTCTTAAATAAATGTCAAGGTGCCTTGGCAACCATACATTAATATCAGAATCAGCCAGTCAAACAAATGCATTGCGCGCAGCCTTTTAGGTATCGTAATTAAAGGACATCAGTTAGGCGTTCAACCCAGAATCGCAAAGGGCCCGATGTGCATTCCGCTATCAGCCTCCTGTGGCTTCCCTATAAAATGCTATGCTTCGATTCGCACCAGATGTTGCAAAACCTTCCGATCTCCCGATCTTCGGAATCCACTTGATGCTCCAAATCGCTTTTTCAGTCTCGCAGTGGGTTGCAACACAACTCCTTGTATCAATTGACCAGACTTTAACTTTCCCATCAAATGACCTGGCAGCCAGTCAGTCTCAGATCCCCGATATGTGTAGTTTACAGGGGGGTTGTCGGTATCGATTGGACATACCCACTCAATAGATACTCCCCCGTGAGGCTCCAAGAAAGGGATAGGACCCAGGCCGAATGCCCCGGGAGGTTAGCAACCTGCTCGCCGGACGATGTGTCGTAAAGAACGATAATCTTAGAATCCCCTGCGGCGGCGAGAAATTTACCACCAGGAGAGAACTCAAGAGCCCGTACCGGCTTTACCAACCCTTCAGAATACGGAGATATGAGCAGTAAGCACGTATACTGGAAAGTTCAAGATTGATAAACTTACCAGACAAACTGAATGGCATCCGACCCGTTTCTGTACTGAATATATAGATACTGCCGTTCTCATGCCCACTGGCTATGAAGCGGCCATCCGCAGACTATGCCGCATAGTCAGCCAATCTTAAGGCCTAGCATGCTAAAGCTGGGTAAGGTAAGTTACCATATCCAGGCAGGTGCCAAAGCTTCCTTTTGTTTCATAGTCACGGATCTGTTCACCGTTGGACTTCAAATCCCAGACTTTAATGTGCCCATCTTGGCTAACGCCTGCGAGGTACTGGCCATCCTGCGACAAGGAGACGGCCCAGACATCGGCAGATCCTGAGCTGCCAACTACTCTTAAGTTAGCCCTCCTGTTGCTATTCGTGTTTACTGGCATAGGTTAAGAGCACAAGCCATTACTGACTGCAGTACCTACCTGAGACGGTCTCATCTTGTGACCAAGCTCCACTGTGACAATCCCAGACCTTGATTTCACCACCGAATCCAACGCTGACTGCCCTCGACCCGTTTCCATTTGTAACCACATGATGGCATCCAGCCTTGTGGGCTCCATCGATTGACTGCACGAGCGGGAACTCGGGGTCTGTAGTTGAATGGACTTTAAGTGCAGAGGCACCCGATGCCGACAACACTTGGCCATCAGTTACGGCCAGCGAAAATATGTCAATTGGGTGGGCTGTATTTGAGTTAACAAAAGGTATATAGCCAAAGGGGTCAATGTATTCCATGCATACCATCGTCAGCAGAACCGCACGAAAGATATTGTTTCGACTAATAAGAATTTGGTAATGTCAGAGCGTAGTGCGACCAAGGACATTGAATCTGACTCATGCCACCTTACCATTGCTCCTAGGCCATGAGAAAACTACAGGTGAATTGCTCAGTCTGTAGGGACGGGGTTGGGAGAAGCTAAGGTCGATGCAGCTCGGGACGATAGCGTACAAATAGTGGGACAAATTCACTGGCGGTTACCGGATGAGATCATGGGCCGCATTGAGGTCTTTAAGCCAACAATCGGCTTTGTAGGGGAATCCGTAAATCTTTCGCAACGCAGGTTTCAGCTGATTTACTTATATAATATTGCAAGCGCTTAGAGTGATTGGTCATCCGAAATGACTTCCAATACATATACAGCAAAATGAGCCAACGAATTCACTATCATATACCCAGACGCCTATTGCCATGCAGCATTTATCCGACACCTCATATATATCCCAAGCTAAAAACACATATCGAAAAATTACAGTACAAATACAGCCTTGGGTTGCAACACTGGAGGACGTCCTTTTTTTCTTCGGTATGTCTCCCCACCTAGTCGCTGAAGTCCAGTTTTGTTTTATTGCGTCCGTGTTTTTTTCGTAGACAACCTCATATCCGTTATGCCATTTGGGTAGACTTCCATTGCTTCTTGATATCTAGAAGGGCATCCGACATTAGGTCTAGGCTCGCAATCATATTACTCAGAACAGGGTGACAGTGACATACTTTCAACGCAGTGTGGACATAGAACATGGGCGCGTTTGATTTGGCCACATCCCGGGCAGGTGCTGAGATTCTTCACGTCCTTCAAGGCCTTTCCAGCCATCTGCCTATGACGCTTCTTCATGTGCGAGGTCTTTTTCTTGGGTACGGCCCGGAGGACGGAATCCCAGATCCCAGACAGCAGGCCGGGGACATTCAAGGCGAACGCGGCGGGTCTCCATAGATTAGGGGCCAGAACAGACCCCAGAAAAAACCGAGGCCATTGAGCGGCGGCAATTGACATGGTTTGGGAGGCCATGAGCGCGGGGAAGAACGAGGGGAGCGATCGCAGACGATGGGGAGACTGAAGCTTTTCGTTTCAGGCTCGGGTTTGCTGGAACTCGGGCCTGGAGACGGGCCTAGACCCAATGAGGACTAGCGGCCCCCTGAGAGTCGCGACGACAGTTAAAGGGGTCCAGAGGATTGCAGCATCTCCCCTTCCTCCAGACCGACTGGCATTCTATTTCTGGGGGGTCCGAATTCAGCTGATCTTGCGAGCTCCTGGGCTTTCTTGGTGGACGGTGCCTGTCTCCTTTATCTTCTCCCTCCCACTGTCTCCTCACTGCCACCCTAGTCTGTCGTTCAATTTCCAGATAACAACCATCCGTTGTTTACTCGCTTCTCCGGCATCTCTTCGTCCACCCACTCACTCGATTCGTCTTGCTTGACCATGGCGGCCACAGCTAGCTCGGCCTCGGCCTCCCCATCTACCGTTTTCCCTCGCAGTCATGTCGGCTTCGACAGTATCACCTCGCAGATCGAGCGGAAGCTGCTGAAACGTGGTTTCCAATTCAACGTGATGTGTGTTGGTAAGTTCCGCTGGATTCTCTAAGATGGCTTTCCTACATCCAGTGCTGATCCATTCCGCAGGTCAAACCGGCCTGGGTAAATCCACGCTGATTAACACCATCTTTGCCTCCCACTTGATTGACTCCAAGGGTCGCCTGACCCCCAATGAACCT
Organism: Aspergillus persii; assembly: GCA_002215965.1. NCBI lineage: Eukaryota > Fungi > Ascomycota > Eurotiomycetes > Eurotiales > Aspergillaceae > Aspergillus > Aspergillus persii. The sequence goes on from NGZO01000001.1 coordinate 5,010,875, forward strand.
GTGCGCTCGACCACCGAGATCCAGGCCGCTTCCCACAGTACGTTGCACTGCCTCTCAGTGAGAGGGCTTCATCGCTAAAACATCTATAACTCAGTTATTGAGGAAAACGGAGTACGCCTCAGGCTCAACATCGTTGACACCCCCGGGTACGGTGATCAGGTGAACAATGACAGATGGTATATTGGGCTACCCTCTCCATGCTTCCATGATGGCCTGGCTTACCGATTCACAGCTGGGATCCGATTGTGAAATACATCAAAGATCAGCATTCTGCATACCTCCGAAAGGAACTGACTGCTCAGCGTGACCGTTACATTCAAGATACCCGCATTCATTGTTGCTTGTTCTTCATACAACCATCTGGCCATGCGTAAGCTCTGATTGCCCCATGCTCATTTAGCTGCATAACTCATTACCTGAACTTTTAGTCTCAAACCAATTGACATCGTGGTCCTGAAAAAGCTGTCCGACGTTGTCAACGTCGTTCCTGTCATCGCTAAGGCCGATTCTCTCACCCTCGAGGAACGCCAGGCCTTCAAGGAACGGATCAAGGAGGAATTCGCTTTCCACAATCTGAAGATGTACCCTTACGATAACGATGAGCTCGACGATGAGGAGCGAGCGGTTAATGTCCAGATCAAGGTATGTATGAGATAGGTCTAATCACCTAGTTCTCTTAAACCGGCTAACCGTCATGTAGGATATCATTCCATTCGCTGTCGTCGGCAGTGAGAAAACAATCGTTGTCAATGGTCAACAAGTTCGTGGCCGTCAAAATCGATGGGGCGTCATTAATGTGGAGGATGAGAACCACTGCGAGTTTGTGTATCTGAGGAACTTCCTGACTCGCACCCATCTTCAGGACCTTATCGAAACAACAAGCCAGATCCACTACGAAACATTCCGTGCCAAGCAACTTCTTGCGCTCAAGGAGAGTAGCGCTGCAGGAGGTCATTCTGGTGGTAGCCGGCCCATCAGCCCCTCTGCTGACAGGGAGTTGAGCCGCAACTCACAGCGAATGACCATGAATGGCTATTAATTGCTCGTCCCCGTTAGAGATTGATCCAGTACCCGTCGGAGTATGTGCTCTTGAATGACCAGTTCCGAACTTGTCCGGACTGTCTTTGGGGAGCATTTTCCTCGTCCTTGCGATTTTTTTTTTCTTTCTCTCAATTTCCCCCCAATAGCAATAACTTCATGCCAGCACACCCTTACAAGTATTTTCTTTAACTTGACTTTCTTTTCGTACTAGCTTCTATCTTAATATCTCTCCAGGGAGTACTATCCTTCTGGTTTTACCTGTCTATGGTGTCGTACTTGCCGAGCAGATGAATCTACCAGCACTTTGCATCGGAAACACGTGGTGTCCTTACGCGTTGATTCATGTATTTAAACACCCTCGGTTTCAATTCCCTTTTTCAAGGAGAAAAAGAAAAGAAAAAGAAAATTTTCTATATATTCTAGATACAAGGCTGGGTAATCTTAAAAGCAGAGAGGTGGATATACTCGACCAGTCCTCATTACTCCGCTCCAAACCGGCCTCCATCAACAATCCAATCCCTCAACTCTATGTAGGCTTTCTCGAGGTCATCGTTCACAACAATCTTGTCGTGGGCACCGGGCTGCTTGGAGAATTCAATCTCGTTTATGGCTTGTGTGAGACGTTTGCTTCATTTCAGTTAGCGGCCATCACGCGGGCACATATATTTAACATATATGATTAAACCTCAGAATTCGGCTGGAAGCCTTGAGACTTACTTCAAACTTTCTTCCGTCTCCGTACCTCTCCCGCGCAGCCTCTTTTCGAGCTCTTCAACTGAAGGCGGTGCAAGGAACAAGAAGCGGGCATTGAGATCAGTGCGTTTGACTTGTTTCACACCCTATATGATCCGAGGTCAGTGTCTCTCAGCCATTATTTTTTGAACGCAAATTAAGGGGGCTCTGAATCCGGCCAATATCGTCCAGGAGAACGTCATTATTACCTCCATTTCAATGTCAAGGATACAGATTCTGCCTCGCTCCGCAATGTCCTTAACTGCTTGGACGCTAGTGCCGTAGTGGTTGCCCCCAAATTGCGCATGCTCGATGAAGCCGTTTCGCCCTACAAGATCCAGGAAGACCTCCTTAGTTGTGAAGTGGTATTCGCGCCCGTTCTGTTCGCCTGGTCGAGGTGCCCGGGTGGTATCTGATACGCTCGGCCAATGTTCAGTGTCTCAACATACATTTTGGAAGGGGGCTATCGGAGAAACGGACGGGAGATTGAAAACCCGAAGGTATCAGGGTACTCGGCGAAGAGTCTTTTGAGCAACGTCGACTTCCCCGTGCCGGAAGGTCCTGATACGACCACCGGGCGGAATTTGTGTACTGCGATTCTGATTAGCGATTTTCACGCATAGGGCAGGTCGTAGGCGAATACCAGCATTCGTAGCCATAGTCAGAGGGCGGCTGCAAGAGTGGATAAATGGGAACTTAGTAGGAAAAGACAAGGAGAGGAAGGTCCGGGGACTCAGAGCGTTCTGCATAGAAGTCTGAATACTCTCTCCACAGGGAAGTGGGGGAATGATACCAGAACCGCGGGCTTCAACATCGCGTACAGGGCAGAATTGGAGGCGGTGAGAAAGAACTACGACGATCAATTGTCAAGCCGATAAGCACGTTCGCTTATCATTTAAGCCTTGGGGGTTCAACTAGTTGATATATACTTTCACAGTTCATGTGGGGGAACAGACAAATTAATGTCTAGTGTGGCCTCCTTCTTGTACGAATGTCTATGCATTACTCGGCCTTCTCTAGGCATTGTTTTCTTGTGAAGCCTGAGACTCCTGCTCGAGGAAATTAGACCAAAGCTCCGCCAATGACTCCTTGCTTGTGTTGCCGTTGTCCAGGAACTCTGTGGCGAAAGTTGGAGTGCTGGGTGTACGGTGAACAGGTGTGCCGGGCACTCGAAGCTTTCCCGGGGCGTTGGAAGTCCCAGGGCGTGCCAGGCCTGCCTGTTCACGTTGTTCTGAAAGAGAGCAATCAGCCCCAATACACCAAGCCAAGCGGTTAACGAATAGAGAACCTACCGTCTGTCCAGCCCAGGAGTGCTGCAATGAGTTGCAGAATTTGGAATTTCTTTGGGTCTGACCGATCAAGGGCCAAGAAATGCAGGAGATGATTTGTGACAATGTGTCTTGTGAAAGCAAGTCAGTAAGTCAGCAAAGGCCGGGGGAGGTAAGAGAAGCAGGAGGGGAAGGGGCAGCAGCTGACCTGTCCACATTATCTTCCGGTTTCCCTTTCTTGAGAAAGCGCAAGGCCTTTGTTAGATGGTCATTCAGTGTCACTGCTTCGTGTCTGAGCTTTCCGATCAACAAGTTTTTCTCTCTGACTTCTTTCTCAAATGGCCTCGCCCGATCAAGCTCATTCTGGACGTCTTGAAGAGCTTGATCGGCGTCTGATGCCTTCTTTTCTGCGCCCTGAAGGGATTCCTTGAGCCTCTCCAGCTGGGCATCGGAACTCTCCACCAGCTCACGGAGTTCCTGTTTCCGAGCTGGGATCAATCAGCATTCAGATCCCAGGAAACCATAAAGGGGCCTGCTCACCTGTCTGGATCTCTTGCAAAGCACGCTGCAAGCCATCTACAGTAGCCGCCTGGGAATCTCGTTCAGCAGCGGCCTTCTCGTAGGCGTCCCTAAGATTCGCCACTTGCTCCTCGAGATCCACGACTTTGTCACCAAGATTCTCCCGGATAGAGCGCTCTTCCATCGCAAGAACCTCCCAGTTATGCATGGCCTCCTTGGCTTGCTCAAATTCGGACTGTAGATAGGATTCTTGTTCGAGAAGCTCTTCCTTCTCCTTCAGCCAGTTCTGTTGGGATAAATTGGTCCTGTCTCGCAAGGTCGATATTTCCTTCGTCATTTGCTCGCTATCATCCAGCAACTCGTTTATTTTCGAATCTTTTGACTCGGCCTCTTCTTTCAAGGCCGAATTCTGTTCCTCCAGCTCCTGGATTTGTAGCCTTGCTTGCCCTAACTCCTCCTGTTGAGAGGTTAACAAAAAGATTTTTGAGAGGCTCTAAGCGGTTGGGCAGAGCTTACAGCGTCTTCTTTCAGCCTTTCACCTAGTTGCGACTTGATTGTATTCACTCTCTCCAAAAGCTTTTGAAATTGTGACTCGGCGTGCTCCTTTTTGCTCTCGGCGTCGTCCAGTTTTTGCTGCAATGACTCCATCTCCGTGCGATGCTTGGATTGTATCTCTTCTAAGGACTTCCGCATATCCGTTACTTCGGCACGTAGTGAGTCTCTATCACGTATAAGCGTATCGAATCTGTCCTTCGACTGCTGCGCATCAGGTTGTGTCGTGTTTCCATTATCCGTGTGTTCAGTATTGTCGCCGTTAGATGGCAATTGCTGATTAACCTCGAAGTCTGCCTTCGGAATATCGTACGGGTTATCCTCGTCCTTGCTTGCTTCGCTTTTCTGGCTGTTTCCGTGGTTGTCAACGGTGTTGGGCTGCGCAGGCTAAAATTCCAATTCAGTAAAGCTAACCAGCTAACTTCCGCGGATGGACGTACATTCGCATCTGGAGGTTCCGACGAGTCGCAAGTTGTCGCTGTATGCTTAGAAGATGCGTTGCCATCTTCCGCTGATTTTGCGGCAGCCGCGTTCTTTTTCTTGCTCTTCGATTTCCCGCCTGCCAGTTATCGTTAGTGGAATGGAATGTAGGGTCATGATTGATGAAAATGTGTAATGATACCTTCAGGCATTTTCTGGTAGGTTTCTGCCAGGGGTTTGGTGCGATTTTTTGCAGCTCTTGGTGACAGATTATTGTTTAAACGGCACGGGGGGGCGCGATAAGTCAAGTACGTACGGGCCATAGTTGTCAACACCGCTAGCGCCCTTGGATTCCTCCCGAAGTCCGCACCTCTCTCGCTTAGGCACGAGCAAACCAGTACTCAATTCACCACTACATCTTTACCTCCTAGATAATTATGCGACTAAAGAACTTTGGCTGTTATTGGGGTCAATGGAATATCTGTGGCTAATGTGATCTGTTTCCCCTCCCTTCTTGAAGAAACGGTTCCCGGTTTCAAGGGTATGTGTATCTCAGATCGTTGCTCATGCATTTGCTCCCTAGCTCTGAATGTCAACCAAATGCAACACAGCCAGTTGTAGGGAGTTCTGCATGATGAAGTTATCCCTAAGGACCCCCCCCCCCCCCCCCCCCCCACCCAATATCCAAGGTAAGAACATCGGCTGACAGAACACTAGCTGCATGGGGAAGAATAAGGGCTGCTAGAACTCCTACCCAAAGCCAGCGCACCCAAGGCAAAATGCGTCTTGGCTCCCCTGTAAGTGTCCTATGCAAGGTGTGGACGATCCCAGTGCTCAGGTAGCAGATCACTTCTCCTAGAAGATTGCCGACGCCGTTAAGCTTGTCCTGGGATCACATGAAGTCATCAAGGAAGTCAGGATCTCGGTCCTGGTTGCTGCTTTGCTGTACATTCTCCTCGCTGAACAAATCATCATAGGCATGATCTTTCTGCCACTTGAGTTGTTCCCTCTCTCTCTTCTCCTGCTTCTCCTTGGCGCGTTGTTCCTCTCTGGTCTTTCTCTCGCCCCGTCTTTTCGCTTTCAGAAACTCCTCTTTTTCCGCTCTTAGGTCTGGGAACTTCTCCTCGCGCGTCTTATTGAGTCTGTTGACGATGGCATTTTCGCGCTCTCGGACGAGGACCTTACGGACCAATTTTGGATTGTGAAAAGAGACCTGTCCTGTTGCCATGGACCCATCCTTCATGAGGTTGGACCAGGGCGTGTATATTATCGTGACGTTGTCTTTTTTGTTCCCTGTTCATCCGATTGTGAGCCATTTTCGCTGCCATCAGAACACCTCGATTTCAATCTTGACCGCCCGACCTTCAATTGAATTTGCCTTGGTAAGTTGCGCACAGTCCTCCAGGAGCGGCTGCGGGACGTTGTCCCATTGCTCGCCGTCGCGTAGACGGAGGTAGACATGCGCGCTGGAGAGGTTATCAACGTGGAACTGGATGGTGGGTTAGACCTGCTCCACTAGTCCGGGATCATTTATCGCATAGACGAACCCTACGGGGCAGGACACGCATCAACCGTTAGCGCGGGGCGACCTCAAAAGGTGGGAAGAATGGACACAGTACCAGACATCCTTTTCGAGTCCATGTTTGATGAGATCCTCGTCTAGTTAAGTGCATTGATCAGATATTTGGGCTGTCGCGGGAGATGGATATTGACCGTCGTACTCTCAAATTTGTCTTTCCCAACATAGATAAAGGCCGCCGGTTCAACCACTTTCGACGTGAAATAATACACCATGCTGCTATCGGGTTCCGACGTTTGCCAGTGGGAACGCTCGCTTCGTTGTTCGGGACTGCAAGTGCGGAGGTAGGGCCGGAGAATCGGATTGAATTGGATTGAGTTTCTCGAGAGGGCTGGTTTGGACGTTGAGTGGGGGAGACATGCAGACCGCGTTAGTCAGCTGGTTCTGAGGGCTTCTCCGTAACTATAATACTTAATGGGTTATGGCTTCATCTCTGCGGGCAGTCCGCAAAGTCCTCCGCGGCGATAGGTATAGACTGGGCCTAGCGTTTCGATTTTTCGGTCCTGGCTCGCCGGTTAATATTGTGTACGTGTCCTCTCTCTCTCTCTCTATATATAATTATGTTAATCTATCTAGATAACGCCGGTTTACTATGGCATGATTCACGGCCGAGATGTCTATTGTATGATTTGGACAGAGAGAAAAGAAAAAAGAAAAACAGAAGAAGAAAAGGAAAAAAAAGAAACAGCCCATCGGAGCTGCGAGTCATTTAATTACCTGGGCATCATCCAGCGACCAAATCATCTCTAGGCAAAGGCATTGGCTCCCCACTTAACTCATGCACCGGACCATCCGTTTGTGGGAAGTTTGGCTCAGGATGGCCCTTCCAGAGATGGGCCTTAAGGGCTTATGGCCGTTTGTTGCAATTCCCCCGAGGAACCGTGGCAATGATATTAATTCACCTCCTACTGTTCAGGATCAGGATGTTCAGAGGCTCCACCGGGCCCTTCTCTTGGAGCAGCTGCTCGTTTCGGGAGCAGCGCAGTGTTCACCCTAGTCTACCTTACCGTGGAGTCTAAATCGGATCCTTTCCCAACACGATGAAAACCGTTACGCCAATGTTCGATGCTATCATAATAATCATGCTGCTACAGCGGGTGAGCCCGTACACAACCCCACCCGCCACATGGCCTTTCGCTCTGTCCTCTGGCCTTGACTCGGATGACCTTAGATGACGGCGACGGCGACGGCGACGGCGACGGCACTGATTATCATGATAATGGCATGAGTAGAGCCCAATCCCATACCAAAAAGCCATACCGTAGTCGAAGTAAAGTATAACCAGAATAAACGGAGAAGCAGGGAAAGGCCACCACGTCCACCCGAGTTACGTACCTTACCAGCCCGTTCCTCTTCTCTCTCCCTCTCTCGGTATCCCCGTCTGTCTGCCTCTCTCTCTCCCTCCCTCTCTCTCTCCCTCTCTCTCTCTCTGTCTGTCTGTCTGGTCTTCTCTGTCTCTACTCCGTTGGGCTCCTCCAGGTCTTTCCCGATCCTCAGTACCCAGCCCCTTCCGTGTCGTTGCTTGATGGAGGCCCTAGGAGCGACAGATGATCGATCCAATCGAAGGAGCCAACCCAAGTCGATTCTAATCAAACCGCTGTCAAAGTAGCTGTGCCCATCCTGTCCCTCCGTAGCAGACTCGATCCACGATAGCCCACCCCCTGCTCCACCTAAACTGCGTTAATTTGAAAAGGTTCGGGGGCTTTGTCAAAGAGCAAAATTTCAACAGGGTTTTAGATGGATTATTTCACTCGTCTTATTCCCCCCCTGCGACCCCAAGCTGGGCTATTTCTCCCCGGGCTCAATCCTCTCCAGTTCCCGTGCTTTTTCTCTCGCCAACCTTTGTAAAGGCTACGACAACCACCATCGCCAGCGTTATTTTCCGTGCTCTAAACGAGGAAGACCCTTCGAACCAAAGCCCAAATGGCTAATTCCACCTCCTCGGCAAACCAGGCTAGCATTCGACAAGCGCTAGAGCATGCCCGAAACTGCGAAGATGGAAACCTCGATCGCCAGACCAGCGACATTCTCGAGGCCGCCATCACGGACCTATGGCGGAGAATAGAGGGCCAGCCCGACAGCTACGTGCTGAGTCGGGACGAATTTGCGCTGTTTAATTATTTCCTCCGGCGATTCAATGGCTCGCTCGTGGCGCGAAGAGCCGTGGAGCGGTTCTGGAATAATTATCAAGGAACCGGCTCGAGTGTCGACGGAAGCAAGACATAGTTTCAGAGTTCAGATCTTCGCCGCAGCATCCGTTGTCAACCACGCCTTCCAGTCATGGTCGGCCCCAAGCGGAACAATCAATTTGTCCCGCGAGCTGGGAAATCCCAGGCAGGAGATGCCAATATTTGGCCCGGGACGAATTGGAGAAATCTCTTCTCCTTTCACAGCTTCCGCCGATTCTTATTCTCCCGATTTTGATTTGACCTTGCCTTTGTTTCGTTCATTTATTCGTTGCTTCAATTCTATTGGGATTTTTTTCTAACCCATCTTTCTGTTTTCTTTTCTTATATCCCGCTTTCCTCCCTCCCTCCTTCCCTCTTTCTTTCTTTCTTTCTTTCTCTTTTTTCTTTTTTCTTTTTTTTTTAAAAAAAAGGAAAGAACCTCTGATCTTTGCCTTCTTCAAATGAAAATGCACGGAAGAACAAAAAAAAATATTTTTAATGAGCATGTAAGCTCTTTAAATTCCGGGTTCACGAAGGCCGCCCGCGGGCGGGGGAGAAAAAGAAAGGAAAGGGAAAACGACACCAAACATACCTAATAATACAACCCAGGGCAGCTCGCAAGGTTGGGAGACCAATTGGTCGCCGAGAATTTGTTTGGAGAACCACCCACCCTCGCCGTGTCAATTGGATATCTCCCTTCCATTGTTGTTTCCATCATTCTTGATTCCCCCCCCCCC